>VWYH01006691.1:0-319703 GCA_013399365.1 Pampusana beccarii | reverse complement strand
GCGGGGCCGGGGCGCGGGCGGAGCGGGGTGGGGTGGCCGCGCCGGGGTCCGGGCGGGCGGTGCTGCCCGCGGGAGCGGGGAAGCCGCGTTACCGGCTGCGAGCGCGTTTTTCCTGCCGGGCTGTGCCCGCTGCCTTGTTGCTGCGGCGTTGGGCGACCGAAGTAGCGTTTCTCGTTCCTTGTGGAGGCTTTGTTCTCTGTTCTCTGTCCTCTTGCCCCGGGTAACGCTTTGCTTTGGTGGAGCTCATGACGGGGGACGTTTCTCGATGGTGCTCGTAGCTGTTCTCAGGGGAATTACGCAGCACAATTATCAGAAAGTGCAAAAGATTCCATGTTTTAAAATTACAATTATTCTTATGGTAATTGTTACCTCCTCAAAATCTGCACATCTTGAGAGGCGTGACATAAAAATAGCTGGAGGAAAATACCGCTTGGCCATTTCGTAGTGGTGTTACTACCAATATTGCACACAGAAATGTTTGAAATCGTCAGTAGGACCCCAAACTCCGCTACCTGGAATTGCGAAGCCACTTGGAAAGTTCTTTGTGTGCAACAATTGCCGCTGAAGCTGTGAAAGAGCAGAATGCCTCTGCCAGAGCCTCCTCTTTACCATTTGAATGATTGCACATGGGTACGTGGGAATTACTTGGTTGTGTCGAGTGTGCTTTTACTTAAAGTTTTTTCCTGTCCCCAAATAGCATGTTGCACATGTTGAGGAAATCGTAACTGTGCTGCATTCGTTGCATAGCTGCATGTTAGCTAGATGGAGTGTGACATGGTTGCTGGTGCTGGGGTGTAGGTGATAAAGGCATAAGCAGAGAATACAAGCTGTCAGAACTGTAAGGCAGAATTAATTTCTTTTTAGGGATTTCCTGGTGACATCATTCATAATTATATTGCTTAATCCTCTAATCTGCTGTAGTGCCTTCAGTTCACATTGGGCCAAATCCACCAAGTCCCGAGATGATTTCTGTTCCCACCCACCTGACTGAACCATTTGGAGTTTTGCTTGTGTAAGCCACTGATTTAAGGGGAACGGCCCAATTACTTTAAATAGGAATTAAAGGCAACATCAGTCAGAATCGGGCCCAAGCTTTGCACTGTTCTCCAGTGAGAGCAGATGGGTTGATGGTTAATTTTTACTTCAGAAAGAAATGCTATTTCCAGCTTCTCGTTCCACTGAAGAGAGACAGTGTAAAATACTAGATGCAAGTGCGGTTGATATGCCTGTGGTATCTTTCTGATAGACTGTGAGAGACCACAAGGGAAAAGGAAACTTGGTTATCATACCAAAGCTGCTGATTTGTTGTTTATTAATTATTAACCAGGCTTTTGAGTGCCTGCTGCAGTTCCAAGAGACAGCACAGGAGAAGGACTAGGTATTTAAAGCAGTGTATGCTCTTGCTAAACAGTTGCTGTGACGTTAGAAATAGTCTCTGGTTTTGAAAGCATTTTAAAAGCTGGAAGGGGGCACGCTGAAGTTGTCACACAAGATCCTTCACCGGCATAAATCGAAGCCTGTGGAGCTGCGGTGATCTATACATGTTGAGCCTTGGGTGTTGAGGCTGGAATAAACAGCTTTAATAGAGCAGTGGAGCTCCTGTGATTTATGGGAGTGCCTATACTCGCTAGATGTGGTTTCTGTCCTCATCCTGTTGATGTCTGTGGCAGAGCTTTCACTGACTTTTATGGGGTCAGGATTTGTCTTACTGGACATAGTTTGTCCTTTGAGTTGAGCAAATTTTAGTTCCTACTTGACCTTCCTTTGTATTAGTAGGTTTTTGCTGATCTGAATAGCTCTAACCTCTTTCAAACCAGGAACAGCATCACCGTTCTTGGCAGGGACAGCAGATACTATCTTTTCTAATAGATAAGTTCACACAATTTACACTGTGCCGCTTTTCATCTGAATAAAAACCTTAGAAGAAATAGTAAGTCCTCCTGTTTTTCTTCCAAAGCAATCTTTGCTTTTATTTGTGCTTTTATTTTGGTTTTGTTTGTTTGTTTTGGGTTTTATTCCCCCAGAAAGGCCTCTCCCTATATATATGTGTGTGTGTGTTTGTGTCTGTAGTTTGTAGGTTGCAGCCCCTGCACTGGAAGAGTTGCTGTGGCTGGGAATCAGGAGGTAGATGAATTTTCTCCTGTCGATCAGCTGGTCCATCAGTGCATGAGTGCCTAGGGCAGATGGAGTCAAAGATGGTACTAAAAGCCTGATGATGCTGCTGATTATCTGGGAAGTTTTTACTTTTGAAGAAGTTTATCTGGGTTTATATTCTGTAACGTTAATTTTCTACAAAAAGATATTTATACCCACGTCCTTATTAAAGCATTATGTATGTGTTCACTTGGATATGTCAGCACTCTTCAAGTTCTGCCAAGTGCCTCTAGATCTTAATTACCATTGTAGGGTAAGGTTGCTAGAGACCTCCTAAAGTTGTCTTTTCAATATTTTTTTACTACTCTGCCCCTTATGTAGTAGCATCCTCTGCATTGGCACAACGCATTATTCCAATGAGTTTTAATACTTGAGTAAAGGAAAGGCGAAAGTGCTGTGGTACAGGTGATTTATGAGTAGAATGCGTAACTTCTTGTTCATTCTATACACCTCAGTAATTTCTTTGAGCCTCTCCAAGAATAAAACTAGACTATTTGCTGCTTAACTGATCCAGAAGCACGGTCCTGGAATAACAAATGAATCAATTTAGATCTGAACGTGAAGTCCACTCCGTGGAAATCAGTCTGGGTGTGCTTTACAGGTCACGTCCTTGCTCCTTGGAAGTTAGTGGGACTTTTACCATTGACTTCATCTCTGTTAGGATTTCATTCTTGGAGCCTGTTAGTGAAAAATTTCATTAGGAAGGTGCTTGCATCCCACAGGAGATATTTGACCTGTATCTTGGGCACAGATCTCATGCCACACTTACTGCTGTGTTGAGAGAGACGTGGTGGTTGGGCTGGTCTCTTCCCATCATCATCCCTAGAAAATGGAGATCTGTTTAATGAACTTGTTGTGCCATAACCATCGAGTTGCTCTGAACTTCTGAACAGAACAACTTCGAACTGCTTGACTGTGTGTCTTTCTTGTCAATCCCGTGAGGTCCCTACTAGTTCAAGGAGTGCCCAGTCTTTTCCTGGGTGTAAACCATTTCTAAATTTTAGGTTTAGATTTGTGCTTCTCCAGCAGGTGCTACTGCTGGTTCAGGTGAATGAATGTCTGTTTGTCGGTAGACTTTGACACGCTGCACAGGCACCGGCTGCGCTGAAATACGGAGGTGCGCTTCCAAAGAAAAATCAGTTTCGTGAGTCACCCAGGGCTCTTGGATTATCGGTGGCATCCTTTGCCCCGCTACCGTATTTCCCCCTGGGTCATTTTGACCAGTTGGGAAAGCAGATTATGTTTAGACCAGGAGCTGTGGGGCCTGATCTGTTAGTCGCAGCTAGGTATAAAATGTGAGAGGAATTTTCAGTCCTCACGTCTCCCTGGAAATCGTGTAGCCAATAGATGAATGCTGCAAATCTCTTTCATCTTTTTGCATAGGTGGTTATGCTTTTATTTATTTATTGCTCTGTAGCCTTACGAAGATACTGGATTAATGTATCAGTTTCAGAATGCTTTAACTTGTGTGTAGCAAGATCTGTGGAAAGGAAGTAGTTTAATTGAAAGAACTGGAAAAGAATATCTTCTCTTTTCTGCAGCAGAGGTGCTGTCTTATAAGTAATTACTGTATACAATGTGTGAGTGTGAAAGTACTAGAAATGTCTGCACTAGATATTCTCCTCCCTTCTTTTCATTACCCGATTTGAAATAAAAATTGATCTAACGCTGTGTCTCTCTTTATCTGTGCCTCCAACAGCTGTAGGATTTGGAATGGATCCTGACTTACAAATTGATGTAATCACAGAACTGGATCTTGTGAATACAACCCTTGGGGTAACACAAGTGTCGGGACTACACAATGCCAGCAAAGCATTTTTATTCCAAGGTAAGATGCGCGTCCTTGTTTCTCTCATCTCACTTCTGCCTGCAAGAGCTCATAAGAGCTTTGGTGCCGAACCGGTTGCCTGTACTGCTGGTCTTTCTTAGCTGTCGCTTAATTTGATTTCTATGTTTTGGAAATAGTTACTTTCCTGAATTACAGAAGGCATTTTTTTAGTGTGCTGTCAGGCACTTGAGGTTAGAGATCTTTAGGGAAGTTTGTTTGGGTAGGTTTTCAACACTCCCCAGTATTTATTTGTGACTAAATACATCAAAGCGGTTCCAAGGCGCAGTTGTATTCTTGTGTGCGATGTGATTGTATACATGCAGAGACACAGCTGAAGCAGTGGAACTGTGAGAAAGTATTTAATGTGTTGACACTGATTGGTAACATGTAGCAAGTCTTCCATCAGCTTTGTCAAAACTGTTAAAGTGATAAAATTGAACAGTATTGCATTTAACTGTCCAAGCTGAGTACCAGGTACAGAACAAGTCACTTGGATTTTTTTTTTTTCCATTCAGTATTCTAAGGTAATGCTTTTAATTTTTTAAATTTATATATATATATTTTTAAGTGAGTGAAATTCTGGATGAATTAACAAGTTTTACCATGGACTTAAGTAAGGTCCAGGTTATGACACAATGTCCTATGGGGTGGAAGCACTGATTTGTTACCATATGCTTATTAGGCAAGAAAGACATTTGTATCAGTTGAGATTAACATGCACATTAAAGCACAGTTAGGAACATTTTAATTGTGGAAACTTCCCATGTTTTTCCTTTACTGTGCTTTACTCTGTGTTGAAGTGTGCTTGGTAGTGGTTTTGATATCTATCCTCTGTAGTTGTTTTAAGAAGCAAATTACTACAATCTCATTTAGCTTCAGTTCTGGATCTGCAATGCTAACTGACTTTACTGTAAGTAATAAAAGAAGCGGGTCTATAATCTTAGTTTATTCTTTACCTGGGCAAGGCCAGTGTAGGAGCCAGAGCAGAAAGACTTCTGGAGACCTTCTCAGAATTTGTTAGTCATATTTCCAATCTTTTGTGCTACATTGAGTAGCGTAGTTTTCACTTGTTCCTGGATTAATGTCCATTAATTTCTTGATTTAAAGATACAAATTGTTTTTCTTCCAATACCCCAAATCCACGTTTGTCTGTTACGGACAAACAAATTCCTCGGAAGCCTGCGTTGGCCTAAGTGACTTAAAATCTTTTAGTATTTTCAGTTGCTATTCTGTGCAGTTAGTCACAACCGCACTGATGAGCTGTGATGCTGAGTTTTCACACGCTGGTGGTCAGAGCTGCAGGGAAGAAGACCAGGACGTGTTTTGCAGCGCACTGATTGAAACCATTGATACTGAAAGGAGCTTTGAAAGGCAAATGGTGAAGATGTTATGGCTGTTCAGTTCTTTTTGCCTTGGGGGACCCCGCCTATAGTTTACAAACTTCAAGACTAGCATAAAAAAGGTAGAGCTTGTAAAGTTCACGCGAGCGGATAAATTGGAAGATGTTTGTGGGAAGCACTGAACAGAAATTCAGTGTGTGAAGTGGGTAAACAATCTGAAGTCTGTGGTTAGTTAAATTTTTTTTTTTTTAATTCCCACAATAGAAGTTGTTCTTGTGAATGCACACAGGAATAGCCCTGTGCTTGGATATCATCTCTAGTATGAAACTTCTTGAAAGATGGCTCGGGAAAATTACTGTCTTCAGTTAAGCTCATCAGCCCTTGGGCTGGGAGAAGATGTGGAGACCTTTGGTCTGTTACTGCATCCTGAGAAAGGTCTGCGACGAGTCTTTTACTGCTGCTGCTGTCAGACAGAATGGAAATCCAAGGCTGCTTTGTTGGCTGCTTCCCTTCTTGTTCCTATCTGTTACTTGTTAAATGTCAGCAGAGTGTCGGCAGCTGCACGAGTTTTACTAGCAGAGGTGACTTATTTTCCAACTAGTTTGGTTGCGTGCCAGGTCCTTTGGCTGGAACCAGGAGATACTCAAGTTTTAAGTTTTATCTTGCCGTAGTGTAAAACCGATGTAGAACTCGGGGCAATGAATGGGCAACCGCTCCGTCTAACAGAGATTCAAGCACCCAACATGATGCTCCCGGAGGAGAGACTGGAAGTTAGTGCTTGGTTTTAAAATTAACTGTATCCTCTTGGACCAGCTCTTCTAGTCTTGGAGATGCAATCCTTTCAGCAAAGCTTTGCTTAGATGAGTTCTTACCGTGAGTAGCTGGTGCATGCTGTGCCTGGCTGGGCAGGGGCAGGAGGACCTTTGTCACCGTGCAGGCTCATTGCCGAGCATGGAGCCACCTTAGAAGTCGGCTTCACTCATGCGCCTTCACCACTGAGGATTTCCTAGTTTGGAAATGAGAAGAAGAGTTTGAGTCCATTCTCTGGCCTTTGGTTTCATCGTGACGGTTTTGCCCGTGCCTTTGGCAGTGTCCTTAGAGCAGTGTAACAGGGCTCTGAGCTTGCACAAAGGTTTCCCCGTGGATCGTTTTCTGTCTTGTGAGATGTATTTATGGCTTTACTAGAGCTGTTCAAACTGAGAGTGTTCCTTTGTGTGCCTCTGGAAGTCTACATCTTTGAGGTAGAGAAATGGTAATTTTTCCCCAACTCAGCCAGTTGTGTGTGCTGCTGTAGTGAAAAAATGGATTGTTTTTCCTAAGTGAGGTTCTTTTTCTGTGAATTAAACTCTTTGAAGTGGAAAGGTTTTAAAATTTTGGGCGTTATTTTGGTTGCATTTAGAGACCAAAAAAAGAAAGGAGCAAGGTGTTGGGAAGATACGCACAAAAGAAACTATTGTTTTTAATTAGATTTTTGATCAGCGATGTTAGCTCTCTTATAGTAAGTGACATACTGTTTGTTACAAAGTTTCTGGGGAATGATGTCATGATTTGATTTATCCCAGAGAAAATGTAGAAGGACTCTTCTTTTTTTTTTTTTTTTTTTTTCCTGAAGAGTTAGCAATTTCAGTCCAAGACAACCTCAGTGAAGCCAGTTATGTATTCTGATTTTATAATAATATTGGTAGCAATAGCTGAAACTCAGATTTCCGTGAGCAGCGGCTTTACAGGCAAAGAAACAAATTCATCTCGATTGCAAATTGTGTGACAGCATGATAGAACCGAAGTGGGAATTGAGAGATGTGGGTTGCCTTTGGGCGAGCAAATCTGTTCCTAATTCAGAAAAGCATAGAAACCTATAATTAAGTGTTGTTATCTGAGTGGTCCTGTTGGGCATGGACTTTGATTATTAGAGTATTTCAGCTGGATTTTTGATTGATCAGTTTTATTATTTGCGTGTTTCTGTTCCATTCTCTCTGAAACGGAGATGAGGGAACCCAAAAAGCGGCGTAAGCCTTTTTTTTTTTTTTTTTATGAAATGTAGACATCTAACTCACAATTCTGAAAACAGCCTGACTCTTCAGATTCCTAACACTATGGTGTCTTAATTATTTACCTTTTTATTTATTCATACAAACAAGAGTGGTGTAAATAAGTTTTGTGTCCAGATGGGTTGTTTTAGCACAAAGAGACAAAGGAGGACGAGTGGATTCTTGACTAGAGTGCTCTTGGGGAATGGGGCATCCAAGACCCTGGTGTCTGAACCCACATCTCCTCACCTCCAACCAAGAGTCCAAAGAATTCAAGGAAACAGTTCTGGGGGCGGGTAGGTGATTTAACTCAGAGAAGTGTATCATCCACCTAATGTATTATAATAACATCTTAACAAATGTTGCGTGAAAGACATCTGTAAATGGTATCTTACAAACGTGACAAAATTATACTGAAATTCCTAGGATGAGTTTATAATACAAACTTTTAGTGCATTAAGAAACACTGAGCCATGTCTCGCTTAGCGGAGCTTGGTCCTGTTCTGTTTCAGATAGGGAAGCAGGGCTTATTTTGGCCCTGTAAGTGGAAAGCTCAGCAGGATCTTGAGTTCTGTGGCAGAGAAAGGCTTTCACTATAAATAAGGCAAGAGGAGATGCTTGACAGGTTGTCCTGTTTTTAGCTACACTGAGCCCAATGTTTAGCCTGGCTGTTACGTTATCTGATTACCTTAACCAGTCTGACTTTTATTCTGTGCTCAGTTCTCGTTGGGGAAGTAAAATTTTATACCCTTTACAACCTGTCAGCCATGCCCATTTCTTTTTAATTCTTCTTCTCTCAAAATCTCTTTTGAACTAACAGAGGCTTGAAGCCTTTGCTTATAAAGCAGTTCCCCCCAATAAGTTTATAAATGCTTTGCTGCTTCTTTCCCTAGCAATCTGGCAGTATTTTTCAACTTAATCTTTAAATTAGGAATGGCCTTTTATAATGGATAGCATGCAGGAAAATAAACAGCAAGTACTTTTAGAAGTCTATCTATATGTAGTCCCTTCTGCCTTGACTGTTCCTTTACTTGCGTTAAGCAACCACTGGATTTATAAGTGAAAGCGCCTGCCCTGCAGCACAGAGTTTGGTCCCTCTTCCCACTTCGTACCAGTGACTGCTGAGTTCTTTTCTGCACAGTCGTAGCTCCAACAGGAGAGGTGAAAGAATAATCAGTGTCTTAAAGCACAGAGAAAGGCAACGATTTTGTGAGAAAAGAGCAAATGTTGTTGAGTTCCTGAAACAAAAGGGCTGTCCTGCTTCAGGGCAGGAGAGAGAGCAAAGCTGGGTCCCAAGGGAGGTAGAGATGCCTCCCAGCAGACTCACGTGAGCTTCTAGATGATGTGCATCCCTCTCTGTTGGTGTTTCCTCTCAGCGTGTTATGGATCCTGATTATTTATTTTTTGTTTGTTTGTTGAGACACCTTCCTCCTTGACTTGCTAATTCCTCGCTTACAGAGTAGAGGCGTTTCCAGATCCCGCTCTAGGAGTCAGAGTCCTAAAAGCCAGCTTTTGCGGTACAAAGTCTAAGGGGTTTGATGTTGTCGTCAGGACTGGCCACATACCCTTTATATCAGGAATTTTAAGTGCGCTCGTGCTGGGGTGCTCTTCAGGATACACTTTTTACGCCCTGGCTGTGGGGCAGCAGCTCAGCACCGAGTTGCACTCAGTAAATTCACAGTAAATTGTGGACGGTAAATTTGTGAACATCTTCTCACCCGAGTCTTGGTGACCTGTGTGCAACAGCTGAGGTTTTAATCCGCTTCAAGCGCTAAAGCTCAGCGTAACGTGCGAGGCGTGCGAGCCGCAGAGCCCAACGCGAGGCAGCAGATAAGGGCTGGAGGAGGAAACTGGCCATTACTCTTCCTGGGGTGGACAGCAGGGGTCTGCGGTGAATAGCAGAGATAAACTTTAATTTTTAGAGTTCCAGGCGTTGGTCCCTCTTAACATGAGATAATGCAATGAGAGCCATTGCCTTCTGCGTGATCTCTCCTGGTATGTTTATAGCAAATGTGAAGTATAAGCAGTATAGTTTTTACAGAGCTGAAGTCTCACCGTAGCAGAAAAATCGGGAAGGCGCAACATGGGTGGCTCGAAATCTTTGTACTACCTTCAGCTGTTGTAAAAGGGAGTAGCTCTGGTACGTTTTCCATGCCCTGTGGTATCCGTGTGGCACTTGCACTTTCCCCCCCCAGGCCCTGAGACCCGTGTGGCAGTTGCACGTTCCCCTCTCAGAACTGGGCCTTCAATGGGCAGTTAATGGCTCTTTGTGCAGACCCAGGGTCGTGAGCAGAGGAGGGGCCGAGCTGCCCACAGCCCAGAGAAGCTGAGAAGCTTCTGGAATGCCCGCAGTCGTGGGGGGGCGTGCAGAGAAGCCGAGAAGCTTCTGGAACGCCCACAGCCAGGTCTGAGCAGACTATCAGTGGGGTTCCCGCCAAAAACCCCTTTGTGTGGGCTTCTGGGAGCTGCGGGTCTGCCGTGCTGCCGGAGTCACTGCCCTTAGATGGAGGAGCCGTCTGAGGTAACTTCCCGGGATGGGGAACACCTCACCTCTGCATGTAGGTGAGTGATAAATTACTGAATATATGCTTTAATAAGTCCTCGCCTGGTAGGCGAATGTAAAGTCCTCGTCTGGGACAGACGATGTAAATTCCTTGCCTGGCAGGCAAGCCTAAGTCCTGGCTGCAATAGGCGAATGTTTCTCCCTTATGGGTAAAACAGGACAGAGAGGGCTCCGGTTTGTTTTCTTGTGAGTGCGTATATGCACACTGAGGATCTTCATTATTCATATTTCACTGCACCCCAAATAATCTCCTAACCTAATATCCGAACTTGTGTCTTATGTTATTGGAGTGCTAACTGATTGTATAAACCCCGTTTCCAATTGGTTTATCGGCGGTACTTTTCCAGCCAGAATAAAGTTTGTTTTGGACCTTGTTGTCCGCCTAAACTTATTTTTGGGGTGCCTCCATGGCAATCCGAATACCCCGTTTTGGCGGGAGGTTTAGGGGTGGCCGTGGCCCTGCCATGTGGTGCAGGTCTGCGCCAGTTTCCACAAGGGTGAGGTGAGTTTGGGGTTTTGCCCCATGTTGTCTACGGGGCACCGGTAAACTGTCTGCGATGTGTGCTAATTTTTAACAAATGTTTTTGGAGGATACAGCTTGGATAATGTGCTTTTTTTTGTTAGTGATTTAGAACCTTATTTTTGCTGTGCTTGGGTGGCTCATCTGTGAAGTTGAGGTACTAATGCCCTTTTCTCTAACAACAGTGGTGTGAAAAGAATTCATTAATTTTTGTAGAGGTCTCAGATACCGTTCTGGAATAATTAACTTGGTCATGGTCTGTTCTGTCTTCAGAGAAGGATTTGAATAGGGCAGATTTACTGTTCAGGGTGAGCCTTGAACAATGAAAATAAAGCAAAAGTTCAGCTAAACTTTTGTTAAATAAGTATATTTTGCTCTTTGCTCTTTACTTTGTGCGCTGACTGAGACAGGGGCCCTTTGGAAAGCTGGTGTCAGAAAGATGTTGGAACCTGGAGGGTCGAGCAAGGTTTTCCTGTGAGACTTTAACCATAACATCTGTCTTCTTTTTATTTTTCTCTTTCTTTTTTTCCCCTTTTAATATAGCTAATGTTTTAATGTGTTTTGTACACACATTTTTTGTATGTTTTGTGTATATGTTTTTTGGCAATGAAATCATTAGGCTAAGTGTGGTGTGTTGTGGGGTTTGTTTCTTTGTTTATTTCATTTGTCAACCTGGCCATTTTCAGGCCAGAGAAATGATCTGGAGTTGGAATACAATGAGCTAGGAGGGGATGAGTGAGATGAATAATCTCCAGTGGAGGAAATTAAAGATCACTTGAGACATAATTATTGAACAATGCTTTGAGGCTCTAGAGATACATAAACTACTGTTAACTTTGTCAGTTCCCAGAAGTAGGTTTTAAAATTCTTGTATATACCTATCCAGTGCTGGCTGTTTCCACTCCTGTTTAATATTTGAATTACGGTGGAAACCTGTCTAGGAGCAAAATTTATCCAGCATATTGATATGAAGGTATAAATTGTAAATCCTTGCAGAGCTTCTTGTTCCATATCCTTTTGTTAAAACACCACTACTCCACCCAGAGTAAGTATAGACTAAAATAGAAACCTAGTCATATTAAGTGACAGTGACCATTTTCTACTTTTTTTTAAATTTTGTTTTTTTCTTTCCGTTCTGAATGTTGACATGCAGCCTTCTGTTACTTGACATTTTTTGGGTTTCCCGTCATGTCTGTAATGATCAGGAAAGGATTCTGAGCACACGTTGCTTCTGTCCTTGGCAGTTATTTTTGCTTTCCTGGGAGACAATAATTGTGCTGCTTGTCTGTCTTCATTGCCGCGGTGGTAAGTACAGAGGGGAAGAGGGATAAGCACTTCAGTATTCCTGTAGTATGCTGAAAGCCTCGAATGCTTTTGGCAACCTGTTGGCAAAGTCCTGTAATGAAGATAAGCAGAAATAAAATAAAAGGTCTCTGCTCTTCAGTGGGCAGAGGGGGATGCAGAAATTAGTTTGTGATACTGCCAGTAAGCATAGCTTGCTTCCACACGGCGTGAGCATCTCGGTCCTTACAATGAAAGTAAATCAATTTAGATAAAAGAATAACAGTTTGAGTTTCTTGTATCTTCATCAGAACAGAAAGGCAACAAGAATTGTCTTTTTCCTGCAGAGGATTTTGGCTAACTGGTACTCTTAAGTCATATCATGCTTCATGTAATCAGGTTTTATTAGCTGCTTCTTCAGTAAACGAGTATTGAACTGGAGTAAGCATATAATTCTATAGTATCTTCTCAAACAGGACATGGGCTAGTCAGAGTTTTGGCGGAGCAGAATCAGTACTTGAGTTGTGCTGCCTTGAGGTGAGTTCCTGCACAGCGCTGAGCATCTCTGGGTGCAGAATCCTGCCCAAGTCCAGGTCAAGTCCCCACACCTGACCCTGCAGGTCTGGGTCCCTGGACAGATTCTGGGGCAAAAGAGAGCAGAATCGGAGCGTTACTTGGCGCTGCTGAGTTAAAACTGCTTGAAACACAGTGGGAGGGAAAAGCAACGCTGAAGAATTGAGTTCGCACTATAGAAAATGAATCAAAGCAGCCCATTATGGTTGGTTTTGACCCCAAGAGGGATCTCTTAATTTTCAAAACGATTTTAGTAGAAATGTGTTAATATCCACTTGATAAGAATATTTACATTCATCCTACTTGATTATATTACTTCTAAACAGAGCTACATCTTCTGTCTGAAAAGAAGTAGTGTTATTTGAAGTTACTATCACACAAATTTAAACGTGTACAATGATTTTTTTTTTTTTTTTAAAGATTTTGTACCTTTAGAAAGTACACAAAGGCAGATATAATCAGACCCAACGCAAGAGCCAGGCATGGACCGTTTCCTGTGGTGAAAAACCCCGCTGGCTTGAACTACCTATCAAGAATAAAAATTAGATGCTACTTGAGGCCTCAACCCACTTCTGTGCCAAATTCTAGATTAATCTTGCTACCTGCAGTGTGGGTGTATAAATGACACGAGGGGGACATTTTTTCTCTTATTTTTCATTTTTGCCACATAAATGGTGTGAAGTAATCATGTCATGCTGTGCTGGTTCATGGCGTTATATCATGTGATTGCCTCTGCTTCTGTGGCCTTTTCAGTGATACAAAATGCAGAACATGGGATTTTTTTTTTTTTTAATAGGATGGACAAACAAAAATATTTTTGGCACCTGATGTCCACTAAACCGTTCATCTAAATCAGTAGTTACGTAGGTTGCATACCTGCTAAAAGAGCAAAGTTGGTTCTGTAATTCTGCCAACAGGAATCTGTGAATCACTATTTTGGAGCAGTAAATACTGTAGCTGAGCACCGATGTTTTGGCTTCCTGAGAATCTTTTATTGCAGTCTGTCCCCTGTCCTCCCTCCTCGTGTGATAACATTTCTTACATAGTTACAGCTGAGTTTCCCGTTGGTCCTTTGTGCTATAAATAGGAAAAAATACTATAGGATCTCTGCAGCTGCACGGATTATTTTACCGAGTGTGTCCTCCCCTTGCACATACGGGTGACTCCTCCCTCCGAAGCTGGGTTTTCCATTTGGCATCAGTGGGAACAGACACCTCTACAGCCAACAAGTTTGTGTTCTGAAGCTTAGTTCTGTGTTGTGCCCCCGCTTTTTTTTTTCTCCTTTTAATTTTGTTTTGTCCTTTGTAAACTGGAAGGCAGCAAAGATGCTCTGAGAGCACAACATGTATAAAACTAGATCTCGAAGGTTAAATACTCACTGCTTCTGTGATGAAAGACCATCTACAGATGGCATTCAGACCTGCCTCTGCTTTTCTCTCTTCACTTTGGCTCATCATGCGTAACAGGGTTGAAATTTTAAAGCCTATTCTTGGGGACCGGGGAAAATAACAAAGCCAAGATGTGTGGGAGGAGAAGTGGGGGGTGTGTGTGTGTGTGTGTGTGATGATTTTTCTTGGTCTGCGGAGGTCTCTATGGATGTTCATCATGCTGCTTGGAAAATGAACCAGCACAGCCTTAAAACATGTTATTTGCAGAATAATTTGGTAAATGCCAATGATTTGCCAGCCTTCTGTACTGCGCTTTAGCTCAAGTCTTCCTTTTAAGGGAATCTACTGAGAAGTTGTGGTAGGAGGACCCTGTGCAGTATTAGTTACAATCATCATATTAGGGCGATGGTGGAAGTTTACGTTTACTTCATTATAATTAATTATGAAGACAGAACAAAATTAAAGTTCTTTTTTGTAATATCATTGCCCACACATTTAAAAGTCATGGTCCTCTGTGTTAGCCTTTTGTTCTCTGATGCTGGCAATGCTTTTAATGTTTTTTGATGTCTTGCGAGTACCAGCTTTGAGATTGGATATTCTGCCTTTCCAGCTTTATGCCATCCTAATTGTTTCAAAATGTAGTCATTAAAAAAAAAAGTCAACATTATTGCTGGTGTTATTGCTAATGGCAAGAAATGCAAAAAAGGGGGACACATGTGGCAGTTCTATTTAAATAAAAGCTTATTTTCAGAAACAAAGGCTTATGGAGCAAAAGGGAGCGCTTAGTACCCCAAGCACGTTTGCTGTTACGGATGAACCCACAGCAATGGATGCTATCAAAGTTGTCATATTTTATTCATGAGTTGTGGTATGCTTGGGTGAAATAAGAAAAGCAATGCTCCAAATCATAATTATGGTGTAAAAAGATAAAACAGTTATTATTGTGACATTTTTGAAAATTCTTAAATCCCTCAAATAATTTGTATAAAACTTGCAGGGAATGATTAAGTATGTTAGCTGTATTTATGATTCTTTGTTGGGGGGTTGTGTGGAACACTTCACAAACAGAATTTATACATATTTTGGGAGAATATATAAACGTGTGCTTATTTGTGTTCCAAGAAACAAAGACAACTAGAATATTGAATATAAACATAATTGTAAAGAGGCTGACAGCAGAAATTATACTTCAGTAGAGAAGGGCTTTGACAAATGTATTATGCCTCGTGTTATTATCATGCAGTTAATAAATAAAACAGACACCCAGGATTTAATTTGCTTTAGCAATAACATGGAAGTGATTTTTTTCTGAGGGAAAGAAAACAGAAGGGAGAATTAGTTCATGGAACACATTTGTGTAATGCTTCTACAAATTATATACAGAGAATAAAGAGAAAACATAAGATTTTTAGTAATAAATGAGCTAAATGCTTTAAAAGTAATTAAAAAACTATTTAGTATCAAGTCATTGGGAGTTTTTGAACCAGGAGAGCACTTCAGCACATGCTTACTTTGAACTTTACGGATAATTTCCTTTCCTTTAGTTGGATTATTCATGTGATAAAAGGCTTTACTGGACTGGAAATTAAAACCTTTGTGTAGGTGTAGCCAGGTCTGTTGGCTGCCACAAGTAGCATTAAGCATTGTAACCTCTCTCTGCAAGTGGCAAACCTGACTCAGAGGTTTCTGTTTTGCTGAAACTTTCCTGTTAATGAACTATTTAAAGCTAGTATTTTGATTTACGTGTCTAAGAATACAGGTTTTCACCACGGAGGCACATCCTGATTTCTGTGTGGCCTTGCTGAAGTTAGACTGGGATTTTCAGCAGAGTCAAAGTATTATTTCAAAATAATTTAGGCATTCAGCTTCTCTCCTGCTTCAGCGGGATCTTGTACTTAAAATTTCTTTGAAAATCCAGGTTATGGGTTACTTGTTGACAATATCTGTCATTTTCATGTTAAACTTAGGAATCCTAAAGCACTTCAGATGTACTTTGTATTACTATTTATTTTTAATACTGTTGCTATAAAGTATGAACAGCATTGATTATTACCTGTAAAAAGGAAGAGTGCTAAATGACAAATCAGAATTATTACATATTCCTTAAAAATGCAAATGGATCAGTCTCTGCATGCTCTATTGAAAAAGCTTAAATTTTGTTTCTAGATTATGAACACGCTAAGGGTTACAGTGGGAGGAAATAAATCCAAACTACAGTTAGTAGTTATTTGTGAAACTTGACCTCTATATCTCATTTTTGGTTCTAGATGCTACTCACCTTCTGGTGTCATCTTAAGTTTCTTTTAGACAAATGGGTCTGAAGAACATGTTTTGTCAAGTTCAGTATATATATTTTTTTAAAGTAACTTTTGATTTTGTGGGTATGTGACTTTGAGCATACCTGAAAATGTTTTGTAGAAGGGGAGGAGAAAATTGCTTAGCTTGGTTTTTGCATGAAGCCAGAACAGAAACAGTGTTTTTGGATGGCTCATTATTTTGTACAACATAAGCGTTTAATATACTCTTAAAATAGATCCCTGAAGTGGACAGCATTCCTGCAAAGTGGACAACGTATCAGTAACAATTCTTAGCCATTACTGCTTTTTCCCAAAGTTACATACGTCACCACTGGCTGGGTTCAAACATGACAGCGTTGCTGGTGTTGTCCATATTCTTTCTGATAAAATGTTATTAAGTCCCAAATTTCCAAATAGCAGTCTTTAACATTATAGTCACAGTGATGCGATACTTTATCCAATATAGATAAACAGTGGAAAAGATGTTCTAATCAGTGACTCCTGAATTAATTAACTAACAACACATGTAATTTGATTAACTTGCATAATTTAAGAGCGGATTATGTGCTTTTAGTGGTAGTGTAACTTCAGGAGGGTTTCTACCAGGCACATAATTTAAGGGATCAACTGTTTGTAAGTAGTCTTGATGTCAGCATGAGTCCCTTGAGGAAATGACAGAGCCTACTTGAGAAGGCGAGCCTGAGCTCGGTAGCCCCTTAAAATATTTGAAACGAGTTAAAGTGGCTGCCTTGAGTAACAGGCGACTTGTGGCCTCAGCAAGGCGACCACCGGTGCTCTCAGCAGGGCTCTTGTTGCAAAGCCATTTGGCTTCCTCTGGTTTTGCTCCGTTATGGCCAAGTGGTTTGGAGACGGTGTCAGTCACGGTTCTGTGTGCGCGCCCAGGCCTGCTGCTCATCCTTCTGCTGCTGGAGAGGTGACTCCAGCGCTTTCCATGCCATTCTGTCCATTTGGGTGGAAAAGACAAGTAATGTCCTTGGAAGTATGAAGCCCATACGCAGCGGAAGACAGGCAGTTTCTCAATGTAGGTTTTACTATTTTGCCACCGTGCTTTCCCTGTCATCTGGGGCACGTTTTGCTGGCCGGGGCTTGAGAAACGTAGGTGAGCACCTTCTCTCTTGGCACGTGTTCATTTCCGTGTCTTGTGCGATATCTGCTGCTCTGTTTGTTCCAGAATACTCAATTTCCGTGGTTCAGTTTGAAATGCTGATAGAGCAAACAAAGGACTTGGTCTCTCTGACAACTACTTAATTAACAGGAGTGTGGTCATTCTAGCTAGTGCTCAAGTTGGGCCAATTTTCAAGAAGTGAAGAGTCCTGCATTAATCCACTAAATCAACTAAATTATTGGTTGGGGAGAAACTGTGATTCGATAAGTAGTCTCTGTTTGATTTCTTTAATGACTCAAAATTCTGCTGTCCCTGGTGTCTGGAGTTTCAGGATTGGGTTTGCAATAGCTTCCTGAAAGGAGTGAAATATATATACAATTTTAAATGTGAGATTAATTTTGTTAGGAGAGACCTAGTTGTAAATTAGTTTACAAACATGTATATCAAAATGACAGCAATAGATGAACACTATTGCCACAGTAATTCTGCATCATGCAAAAGGAGAGTTTACATTGAGTTACTCTATTTTTTCCACCTTCTCTAGCAGAACTGCTTTTGCTGTATAGTCATGGGAACTTACCTTTGTAACATTAGCTATTCACCCTGGTAATTGCTCCATCCTCTAATTTAATGAAAACCCATTAAACCGAAACAATAATTAAAATGAGACATCATCTCTGTAGGAGGTTTGCATATTAAAATCACCAAGCATTTCACTGCAGATGGATCTTATTCTTAAGAAACAGTGTTTGAAGCAACATGTAAAAGGTGATTTATAACGAATAATCGTAATTTAGAAAGCTGTGCTGTTGAGCATGATTTCCTACTGTTTATTACTGACTGTGAGTGGAGCTAGCAGGGCAAAAGCATTTTCAATGTCTTTTTGTACCAGTGAGAATGAACACCTAGCAGCAGAGATGTGCTGGTGAGGAAGCATCATGCCTTCTTTAGTCTTCCCTAGTAGCACAGTCTTAAAGAGAAGGACTTCTTGGCAGTGAAATGACTGGAGAAGACCCCTGTGGCTGGTGTCAACATCTTTCTATGAAGCTTGGGATGTGTTTGTGACTTGTGTGGACCGAGGAGTGGTTTTAGAGGAGCAGGAAGGAATGGGCATCAGTCAGTGGTAGTGTTTGGGGTTGTTAGGATTTTTTTTTTGACCGGTTCTTTGAAAGATAATTTGTGGGACCAATGTGTGGAAAGGAGTCGGTGCACTGGATCCCACTTGGACTGAGAGGCTTTGATGAAGCACCTGCCTGCAGTGAGCAGAAGGGTTTTGTGACGCTGCCGTGTGTTTTCATCCCGAGCAACTTTTAGAAACTGTCTACACTGAGAGTTGCTGGTTTTTGATCCTCCTTCCACTCTTGGTTTCATATATGGAAAGCTGATAACTTAAAGTAGGGCACTATGGTTGCTGTGTGTTGTGGTTGTTGGTTTTTTTTTGTTTGTTTTTGTTTTTTTTAATAAAGATTTCAGTTTCATTGCTTTTTGCCCATAGCAAGGTAAAAGCCAATATGCTGCAATATTCTATTCTTTAATTGCTGTAGCTGAAATCCAGATTCCCTGTTGTTGCCGGGTTAATTTCTATTTACTTGTCCAGAGTGACTGTGCAAAGGTTCTCCTGAAACAAACAGCTTTAAAATGATTGAAGGTACCAATAAAGCAATGTGTTCTGCAGTATGTCCCCTACCAAATTAAGGAAGTAAAAGGAAAAGGTATTCAAGCAGGCTGGTGAATGATGAAATATATCTGTTGCTTTAGAAAACATGAGTTGATTTAGAACTGACTCTTTTTCTCTAATGGAAGCATCTATTAAAGAATAACAGTTTCCCAGACAAATTGGAATTCAGTTTGTAAGAAGTGGTGTATATTTTTCATGGCTTAAAATTCCACCCCAAATGGTCATGTACTTCCCCTTGGACCACGGGTTGTTGACACCATCACCGAAGTAAGTTTGGCAAGAATTTCACCTGTTTTCCTAGTGTAATTATTTCTTTTCTCTAACTCCCTTTGCCTGCTTCTGAATGATGATAATTTTCTTACACTGTTTCTAACAGAGCTGACGCCAAATTCTCCCTTTGTCTTATTTTGGGCCTCTCATATATTCTGGACTATGAGTGGCAAAAGCCTGAGGTTTGAATTTTCAGTTGCCAGAGCTGGTGATGCATAGAGCAGTGGAACCACGCAAGATGATGTGACTTGAGTGCCTAAATCAGGTGGCTGCTGAGCACCCATGTAAACGTAGCCCTGGGTGCTGGTTCCTCTGGTAGCTCCTTTTGGCTTGGTGGGGTTGTGCTGGGTGGGCTCATGTGGGACACGGCAGCCAAGGTGGTGTCCCTGGGAACAGGGGAGGTGGTGTTGAACAGAGCAATGTGGGATGGCAGGGACTACATGGGTTTGTGTTAAGGAAGTTTCTTTGCTCTGGGTATCCCAAAACAGCGTGTCAGACATGAATTCCAGAAGTTCCTCTAAAAGAAAGAATTCACTTGTTAGGCACAGCGTGGAGAGTAGTTCAAGCTGGGTGCCTCCAGAAGAGGGACCCTAAATAAAGAAAACTCCGAGTAATTGTACCCTTACAATCTAGGGTTCTCACCCCTTGTGTGTCAGTTTGGGCCGATTATAGAATTAGAATCCGGAGTCTCCCTGTTCTTCACTGTATCCCTTAATTTTCATCAGCTGGGCCTTTTCTTATCTCTGTGGGTAGTTTGTCTTTCACTGACCAGATGGGTTGTCAGTCCGAGTTCTGCAGTTGCTATTTTGCACCTGCAGCTGGGAAAAAAAACCCCAAACCTTGTCAATAGTCAAAACATTCTTCCTTTTTCTCATCTGCTTTGGACGCACCGTTCTGTTCCTTTACTTATCTCTAGGGATGCAGCTTGTGTTGACTATCGAAAGCTCCCTGCTCGCTTGAATTGACTCTGATGCCCTTCTAGGCAGAAAGTTTGAAAGTTCACAGTTTGTGACCTAAGCAAACTTAGTTACTGATGCTGAGTTATGCTCAGCAAGTTCTATATAAGCAGTTTCTGAGCAAGCTCTGTAAGAAAGAATATACCAAATAGTTCAAAAAGCGAAGGCAGTCTGTATTTCCTAACAGTCTGGGTGTCCTGACAAACTACACCGTTGCGTTATGTTTGGCACTTCTGCCTTGGACCTGTGGCTTAAAAAAAACCAAAGGGATTAAAATCAAGCAGCAAATGTGCTTTCCCTTTGACATAGATGTGCCTTCTGCTTCTCTGTTTTGCTGAAGAAAGTTGCCTTTACTTGATGCTCTGACATGATTTGTATCTGTTGTACTTTCAAATAACTGTGTATGCTTGCTTTTTTTGCTTGTTTTATTTAGAAACACTCCGGTATGTTTTAAAAAAAACCCTCCAGACAGTCAATATTTCAAATTAAGAAAATATAATCACAGAGAAGGGCATATGAAAGTCACATCTATGTATGTTTATTTATTTATTTTGCTGAGATTGCATTATCATTCAAGCATGAAGTGATGTTTCACTGAAGATTACTGTATAAACCCATATTGTTCTATATTATGTAGGAAATATGGCATTTCATTATGAGCAGACAGTTATTTTTATAGAGAGCATAAAAAGTATTTTCCCTTTCAGGCACCTGTGGTGAGGGGGTGTATGTATACTCAATTTTTCTTTTTTCCTTTTTTTTTTTGAAGTGTGAAAATCAACCTGAAAATAGAAAGCTCTTATTCTAAATGGATCGCACTCCCAGTTCATTTGTATGGTACTTTCTGCAGAAATCGAGCAGAACACAAACAGCTGACATAGCCGGCGATGGCGCAGCGTGAGGAGGGCACTGCTGGAGATGTGGGGGGCTGTCCCGTGGGGCAGGGCAGCTGGGCTGATGCAGCACCGGCTGGGCCGTGTCCTTAGCGAGGCCTCTTCCCAGAATTTGGACCCCAAATTGTGAGTTGTGAGCCAGTTGTGAGCCCAGGGTTGCACTCAGCACCCCAAGAGGTTTTTCATCTCCATAATGCTGCGTTGTGTGCCCCCAGATCCTTGTGAGCACCTCTGGGCTCCTCACTTCGAGTTCCTTCGTAGGCTTTTGGGTCGCATTTGCCATCTCACCATGGAACTGTTGGGAAGCTCCCCTTGTTGTAGTTACTGAGGTGGAGTTACGAAGAATGGCATTTCTGTAGACATTTTTGCATCTGCAAGTACATTTTTCTAGTGGTAGGGGGTGTTCTAGGCACTGGTGATGAGTAGACCTACTCCAAATAAATAGCACCATGCTTAGAATTGTGTTAATTTTTAAAAAAGTTATATAACCTTCTTTGTACGAATTATACTAGAATAATGTTGCAAAGCAGTATGGAGATAACATTTGTTATGTGTTAGTTTGGACCCAAGATTCTGGAATTTCCGAACTTTGGATCTTATCAATTTTAATCGACAGAGAATGAATGTAAGGGGTGCGTGTGGTTTGGTGTATTCGTGACTATGGAGAGGTGGTAGACTATAGCACAATATTTTCAAGTATGTTTCTGTCTGAAGTAGTCAGTGCATTGATTATTCATTCATGATTCTGACCAAGGAGTCTCATATTTTTATATAAAATTCAGTGGATAGGTAGTGAGATGTGGCTTTATATGTGGGCCCCCCTATAATGAGAAAACGTCAGGTTTTGCAGGGCTTGACTCAAGTTTTAACGTGTATGTTCCGCTGCCTATGATTTCACGTGAAAGAGTTTCTGAAAGCTTCGATAAGTCATATTTTATTTCTGGCAATTGTGACACCTTTAAGGAAAAGAAAATCTAAGATACTAAGGTTCTTAAACTTCAGAACAAGAATAATTATCTTCAACTGTCAGCTCTTGGCCATTTTATCTCTGGGTCCTGCTTGTACCTTGGAAGTTAGTACCAGTGGATTATCTGTCTATGTAGACAGCAAACTGGATATCGGAGAACTTACTGGTGTATGGGACACATAGTTTTGTGACTCCTGCATCAGCTGTTTTTTAAAGGAACTAGATAATATTTATGACCAGTAATAACGCTTTCTGGGTGAAGAGAATGGTACAGATAATGAAATTCTGTGGAGAAAGACAAAATCCAGTCTTCTGTGCTGGATTGTCTCTTCCACTATACCCCTTTCTGATGGCAGTGGAAATGGTTTGTGTTCTTTATCTTCTGCCGTGATAAAAGGGGCATTGGACAGACAAATAGTTTGTTGTTGTGAGGTGGGCATTATATTTATGTATTGGGTGAATTTAAACCCCTGGCAAAGATTTTTCAGTGATGACTAGTGATTTTTTTTTTGATGTCTAATTTGCAGTACTTTTCAGGGGTGAGCTCTTCAGAGTGCAGTTGTGTTATGCATTCTGAGTGTGTAGTCTCATTTGAAGGGCTGTAAGCTGCACAGGAAAAACGGAGACACCCAATTACAAAACATGCTTGAATACTTTTTCCTTGGAGTTTGGTTTCAGTCCATGGCATTCCCTCAGTAGCTGCATTTCTGCATTTCAGGTTGTTTTTCAAGCCAGTCTCTCCTCTTTCTGTCTGCAAAGCCTCATTTAATGACACAATGGTGTTTTTTCTTCCTGCAGTGAAATTCTGAATTGTAAATCTCATCACTCCTTTGTGTGTTACAGCTTTCGTGCTGGGCCGGATTCTCAGGATTCGGTAGAATTATATGGTTTTTTTACCAGCTGAGAATTTGTGCCGGCATTTTTGGCTTCAAAGTAAACCTTTCGAAAGGAAGCGCCCCGGGTTTCTAATTGGTTGTGACATCCAGGAATCACAAGTGGCACAGGTCTTGCAAATGTGTGACAAAGGCCCAGCATGAGAGACGTGGCAAGGGGTGGGAAGGTGAAATGCCGTGATTTCTCCCTTTTGTCGTTAATCATCTTTCAGAGTGGTGATATGTTGCGAATAAAAGGATGAGATAAAAATGAATGTGTTGGGAAGCAGCACATTTGAATCGTAGAAGATCAAATATAAGGCGGCGGTGCTGCCACTTGGACATCAGCAGGATTAGTGAGACTGAAATGTTCCTGGATCTGCCTGGTCAGACTGTAGTTTAATAAATATTGTATGAGCTGTCACGTTTTGCTTGTTTAAACTGAGAAATCCCCGCAACGATAGTGGATTGTAAGCATGTCTTGTATTTATTTCTCGGGCAGAAGCGCAGCTGTATAGCATTATTAGCAATAATACATCTCTGCCTTACGCCATGCAAGGACAGGTTTCCTCTGATGTACGATGGAGAGGTGGTAACGGAGTCAGTGGTAAAAACTGCAGTTGGAGCTCCTTGAATTGTGTTGGGAGAGGCAGCGCCTGAGATTCTACAGAATTTAGGAGTCTATTTATCTGACTGCAGCTCACCTTATTTACAGCAACTTAATCTGCTCACAGCAGACACA
Organism: Pampusana beccarii; assembly: GCA_013399365.1. Classification (NCBI taxonomy): domain Eukaryota; kingdom Metazoa; phylum Chordata; class Aves; order Columbiformes; family Columbidae; genus Pampusana; species Pampusana beccarii. The sequence continues at coordinate 296,228 of VWYH01006691.1, read as the reverse complement.
AACGGCTCAGCATCCCATTAAAAATTCTGTCAGAAAATCAGTCGTTGACCAGTTGTGAACTTGTCAAAGTGACGAGTGGGCATGCTGACAGAGATGGCATTTGGGTTTTTTCATGGAGCAAATACAGTGCTGGAGCATGGTAGATGGCTCTCGAAAAATACTGATGGGAAAATGAAAAAGGTAATCTGAATCTGACTTAGCATTTATACTGGACTATTTTCTTTTTTCTGTTTTTTAAATTCCTAGATGTAGAAAGAGAAATCCACGCAGCGCCCCATGTGAGTGAGAAGTTAATTCAGCTCTTCCGGAATAAAAGCGAATTCACGTTTCTGGCTACCGTGCAACAGAAGGCATCGACTTCTGGAGTTATACTGTCCATCCGAGAATTAGAGCACAGGTAAGAGGAAATTGCAGCAGTAATAACTGAGAAGATACTGAGCGCTCAGTGGACCATTTTGACAGTGTGCTCAAATGGTAGATGTACAGTCTGACATGTCAGGTAAAGCCTTTCTTCATGGTTTGCAATTTGCTACATTTTGCTAGTTGTTTTTTGTTACAGGAGGAATGCGCTATTTACGTATTCTGGTCTGTAAGATAAATTAACTTAAATGGGAAGATCAAAACCAGTGTAGTATTGATGCAATGCACTTTGGAAGTTACAAACCTTGTAATGCAATTTCCCTTACTAGTTTATCGTATGCACTTTGGAGTTTACTTTTTCATAAAAGTTAAACTTATGTGTTTCCTGCTTTGCTATGTTATATAACATTTTAAAATAATATGTTTTCTTTTTTGAGATTCAGCAATTAAGTTATTAAGCAATTAAGCTACTTGTGCTTCTGTATGGTGATGTGTATCTTTTCTTCCTGGCATAAATACAGTATATTCTTATTTCATGTGTTTGTCTCTCTTTTTTTGTTTTTGTTTTTCTTTTTATTGTCAGTGTAGGAGGGAAAAAAAAGAGGTTCCTTTCATTAGCTATTATAGTGGCAGGCATCAGTTATTTAAAAAAAATAAAGTACCTTGTATTGTGGCCCATAATACAATTCCAATGATGTTTTGATGTTTCAAAGCATGCTTTGCATCAAATAGTCTCCTACTTGTAACATTGTGAATGCTTTTTTTCATAATTTCTTCGGGCTTGAGGGACCTATGTGTCTAGTCTGTCTTTCTGTTTTAGTACAAGTAATAGGATGTTCTTTGGTTGCTCCTATTTCAAATTTAATATCAGTCATTCTGCAGTGTTTCTTTTAGGAAAAAAAAAATCCTATTGGTATTTAGTTTTGTTAACCATGTGCATGATACACAACTGTTAGCCCAATTTTTTGCCTCTTGTTGAGAAGGTATATGAAGAAGGCAGTGGCTTTGTTATGACCAAATTGTCAGTGATGGCTCTTGCCAGCACAAGAGCAGGGATGTCTGGACACGGATATCTAAGAGGAGGGCTCTGCCACTTCCTTACTCTATCATCATACTTTTCTGTCACCTCTACTTTCTTATTCGTCTCTAACTTTATTCATTCTTTCCTTTTTCCAGGTCATTGTCTCAATATATAAGAATATTGTTTTGTATTACGCAAGGATCCTTCCCTCCTACTCTTCCTGTTTTCCTTCTCTCGCTCTATCATTCCTTTTGTCATTCTGTTTTAATTCCTCCGAGCTTTTTAAGGCTCTCCAAAGTCATGGTAACAGGATCAGTTTGCCATGTTAAGGGATTTTTCTTTTTGTGTTTGAGAAAGAAGACGTTGAGGAGTGTCCTTGACAGAGGAGCACTGTCACATATAGGGACATAAGCATGCACTTGGCGAAATCCAAGGTCAAACTAGACAAGCAGTGACGATTACGCAATGCGAAGCACGTGGATTTTTAGATATGGCCTCTTTTGAATTTAGCTACTTCTCTGTCTTGATGGGCAGAGACAGAGGCTCGTAGAGAGATGTGCTATCCAGAAGTAATCTTGATTGAACAAAATGTGCTGCGGATGTCCTTCTTGGCACTGAGATTACCTCTAGTATTTCAAGTTAGTAGACATCTTTAAAAATATATGTAGTTGAAGGAGTGGGTGCTAGTCCCGCTTAAACCTTTGTGGTTCTGTGTGCTAACTGAGGTAGTTTCAGGCTCTGTAGTTCTATGTGAGAGTCGAAACAGGTATGTCCAGTGTTGCTAATGGCTGCTGTTAATTCTGAATGTCAGATGGATTACTGTGATTGTCCTTTTCTGCACTCCTCATGGATCACTTAAAACAGAGTCACTGTTTGTTTCTCTATTTTCTTAAGTTGCTACTTGGAGTATGATAAGGATCATGCTTTCAAATGCTTAGGTCTGTAATCACAAAAATTAATAAAGTGGATGACAGTGGAGAAAATACTTTTTAACATTAAGGAGGAGAGAACAAAGATTTGGGGCACTACTGAAGAGGGCCCTGCTTACATTATGATCAATGCAATAGCAGAACTTCCAGCTTGATATTTTTTTGATGTTGCTTTAATTGCCCAGGTCACTCCAGGAAATGCAAAGAGAATAGTAAGAAACATAATTATATTTCAGCATGATTAAGACCTATGGGAACAAGTGTAAGGGTATATTTATTACCTAGCCAGTGTAGATTTTTACCATGGAAAAGTCAAGAACTCTTCCCTTGTACACAAAATGGGAGATATTATAGTTACGGACTGTACTTAAGGATTGTAGTTAAGTTTTTGAACTTAGCCACTTTTGGCACTTAACTGCCTAAGTTAAAAGTTCAAGACTTCAGAACATGCAGGAGGTCAACAACACTGAACAAAAGAAGCTGTCAGCTGTTGGTACAGGTGTTCATATCTTTATGGGAGATTTAATAGTTGACAAACAGGTTTTATTGCGAACAACAAAAAGTATGTGTATAGGTACACGTACACACACAGACACACATATATAAATATTCTAAGTTAAATATGCCAGCATAACTTGTTCAAAAGGCAGTTTTGTATGATTTGTGTAGTGGAGATGACTGCCATATTAATATATAGAATGCCTGGTTTGTATTTAATTTCTCTAGTAAGTTTTAGCAGGATTTTATTTTTATTTAGTGGCATGGGACTCTGAAAATAAAGGTATTAAAATAACGTGAATACAACTTTTCTTAACGTTAGTAATTCAGATATGCTGTTTTGTTATACTAAATAGATATTTTGCAACAATTGGAAATTTGTTATTAATTTATATCATCATTTGATGGACAGGATTTATATTACAATGATGATAAATGCATCTTTGTTAGTATATTATCTTGTTGAATCAGCTTAGTGATAATAAAGACTTTGTTTTCGTGATCCAAATGTATTAAAATACAACTTGGAAAATTGAAAGCTTGAATAACACAGATTAGGTCCAGTTGAACAGTGTGATACTATGTGCAGACTGTGTACATAGTTATCTGAAACAGAGTGGTAAATCTGAAGATTATAATTTTTTCCAAATTATAGATTAAAAAAAAGTTATACAGGATGGACAGACATGTTATTTGGGAATGCAGAAAGTGGAAACTATTTTCTTTATTGGAGAATTACGGTAGCCAGTTCTTCCTAGAAGATCTTTGTGAGCTATTTTGCTCATCACTTTTGACTCTTCAGACACTTGGAAAAGGCCATTGAGATATTTAAAATCCCACCCATAATGAATCCTTATTTCAACAGTGATTTAATGGTTACATCTGAAGTTGGAAGAGTGGAGAGTGTTCTTTTGGTGAGTCATCACCCTGCTGACCAGCTCGTAACACTTTCACATCAGTTACTGCACAAGCTTTCAATAATGACCTTTTAGTTGCTGGGGATTTTTTGTAGGTAGACATCATTGAACCACAGCTTGTGGCTAAGCATGGTAGGCCTAAGATATCAAGATGTATTGAGTCCAGAATGATTTTCCTGCTGATGTACAAATCTGAACCTCCATAAATCAGACAAATGGCACAAGTACACATCACCTGGGACTCTGGTACTTACCTGAAAGGAAGTAAGAGGAAATATGGTTTTTACAGTGTGTCACACATAACTGTGAGGCAGCTGCCAACTCATCATCTGGTCATGATGTGGGAGGTAATAACTCTGGATCAGGTTTTCTAATCTTTCATCGGGCAAAATTCCCTTTGACTTTTTGAAAGTAACCTGCTGGGTATTTACATGCTCTGTAACAAGCTGACTCCCAAGGATTTTTCTCCTTAACCGTTGGTTTATTTTTGTAGAAAGCAGAGAAATTTGGTATTGTAACGCAGAATATGCAAAATTAAACTAGTAAGCAGAGGAGCCATGAACTACCAATAAGAAATAAGATAATACCCTTGTTGACCTTCTCCTCAAGGTCTCCTAATGTGCGTTTTTAATGTCCCTGAGTCTTGTGTGTTGTTCTCACCCCTCCTCCTTCTCTTGCCTTCCCAAAGAAGTCATTGTTGCTTTTGTTGATGGTACTGGTTGCTAAAGAGGCAGGATGAAAAACTAATTGTTTTGTAAGATGCCAAGTTATTTATTCCTCCCTACTATTTTGTGTGTGTGTCTCCTCTATTTTCTTCACATCTATTAGCGCTAGCTTTCTATCCATGTGTTGACATTCTTTCTGAAGAGTGTTTCAAAATGGGACGTTCCACCATGATAGAATTAAGGACTGAGTAATAAGATTAATGTTTCCAAGATGTTCTTACAGGAAGCACTAAACACTTTTTCTAAATTTTCAGAGTGTTTTTTTCTTTTTATTCTTTATTTTTATGCTTATAACTTATGCCCATGACCTGAACTTCAGTAAATTTCTGCCACACTAGATATACGTAACCTTGCAAGCTAATTGTACTGCTTGGGTGAAATGATTTATCGAGTGGAGAATTTGGCCCTTCACTATGTAACAGCAGGTTATATTGATATAAATATTCAGGGAGATTCTGATAAAAGCATTAGGCTCATAGTGAAAGATTTTGATCCCTAGCAAGTCAGATTTGGGTGGAGAGGGGAAACAGGCATGGGACTCTCTAGTACATTCTTGAATAGTTCCACCCAGTGGCACCATGGACAACTTCTGAGACTGTTGAGGAGCAGATAAAAAACTGGATGTTCACAAATAACAGTTGGAAGGCTACCAGGCCATAATATGCTGCCTTAAAACAAAAAACAAGCTAGTTAAATAAAATGCTGGAACCTAATTAATGAAAGGAAACCTATACAAGTGACTTCTGACCCTAGTTGTAAATCTGAGAGGTTTTATTTACTCCATGCTATGTTTTGGATTATTCTCTGCAAGATGTATATATGCATATTGGATTCTAAGATGCCCAGAATTCAAAAAGTGAGGGGAAAACTCTGCAAATGTGTGCATTAACCTTTTTCTTTTAGGGTAGAGGTCACATCTTCATTAATATTTATATGTAGAATTGCTAAACTGGAAAGCTATACAGAGAATATAAAGATCCAGCCTTACTTCCTTCCCTCTTAATGAGGCGATATGAAATATATGAGGCATCTGCGCACTTCTTTTTTTCATAGAGGAACAAGCAGGTGGGCTTTATTTCTTCTAGGTTTGTTTTTTTTTTTTTTCCCATAAGGGTCTTCAGAGCTGCAAATGGAAACAGAATTGGGTGCATCTGCTTCTGTGCTTTGGGTTAAAAGTATGCAAAAGAGGAAACTGAGGCCAAATTTTTACGTTCTATACATCTTCCGCTGATTTAGGAGTCACGAAAGAGGAGTTACTGCTTGAGGATCTCCCTTCCATCTTGCAGCTCCCTGCTGAGAGCAGGTGTTTTATGGACACCAGGCTGACAATTGTTGTCTCTCTGAAGCATTAACACACTGCTGATAACCAGTTGTTGAAACATATTGATTGGACCTTGCTGGCAAACGGAGCACAATGGCTGACAGTTTGAAACTCCTTAAAACTGAATTTCATCAGCGCAGAAATGTTGTGGTCAGCCAGGAGCAGGGTTTGTGGGCCCCCCAGGAGTCTTCTCCGACATGCTGAATTACTCTGTTTGTTTTATGACTTTCTGATATAGGCAAAGCACCGAAATGTCTCAAACTTATGCTGTGGGAAGCTGCTGGAGCTGGGGTGTCAGTGGGGAGGGAAGGAGGAGACCTGTGGGGCAGGAGGGGGCTGAGGGCATCCAGAGAGCAGCAGGGAGCAGACACGTGCTTGGGCCTTGAGAGAGTGCAAAGGAAAATATTCTTTTTGCTGGGAATCTAGCAGAAATGTGTGGAATTTGTAATAATATAAGAAGTCACTGAAAAGCTGCTGAATTTGAGAGCAAGATCAGAGGGAAGAACCTTCCTTGTAAGGACACAGCAATTAGGGTAATTTGTTTTCGAATATTGGAGTTTGACTCGGGTGGCAGACCTCATTAGTTTAAAAGGCTACGTTATCCTCTTTTGTTTTACTAAAATCTGGTATTTGGAGATTATGGATTTGGAGATCCCCTGAGCTGAGTTGTTGCTGCAGTGATGAGCGGGAGGGACCAGGGCCGTGCTCTGCTCTGGTCACAGCTCTGCTGGGCCTCTCTGGTCACACAGGCAGCTCCAGGCTTCTATGTACCCACAGTGGTCCCTGAGTTAATGCCCAGGTTTGCCTTAAAAAATTGGCAGCCCTCGTTCAGATTGTCCTCTGATACAAATGCTTTGTGGTCTGCGAATGGCCCACTGGTGACTGGGGAAACTAACCTTTGTCAAAGGTTGGGGGTGATGAGCCCTTCAAGGACTGGTTCAGAGTATAGCTGGATTGCGTTCCTTGCTAGAGTTACAGTGGTTGTGTGAGTACGGGGTCACTTGGTTTTGGAATGGTGATATGTGTAGAAATGATTCTTTTCTTTTGTCAGGTTACTTTTCCGTCAGGCTAGTTCGTTGGGTTGACATGTGTCATTGCAACCGAATGGCTAAATCTGGTGCAAGGGCTGAGGTAGGAATAAGCAGGCAGGAGAGGGAGGCCATCTCTTTCAGGAGTGGTTGCACTAGACTGCGAGACCAACCTCTGCTTTTCATGAGGCGATATAAACAAATTTCTCCCATTACTTGTCCACTTCTTGCAGAAACCTACCTTTAGCAGAGGTGTCTTGGTTCTTGTGGGTGTTTGTGTCTGTGTGTGTATGAGGATGTACGACCTACTTGCTTTACTATGAGTAGAAGAGAGACCGGATCTTTTTTTAGATAGCAAGCAGGTAGCAGCCACAGTGAGGATAGACTTTCAGACATATGAAATGGAAACAAAAATGCTTAAGGTCGAGCCTTACATGCCATGAAATGAGTAGCTGCTTTGTATGAACTGTGACTCAAGCTTTTAGCTGACAGGCAGAAGTTGGGTTACTTTTTTTCTTTATATGATCGAAGAAGAAAGTAAATTTGTATTTGGATGGCCTTTGCCTGGTTGCAGGTAAACAAATGCATATTTTGAGCATCATAAATGCTTAATGCCTTGCAGGTTGTATGCCCAGCTGCCATGTAGAAGATTTGTAGAACAAAAGGCTAAATGTTTGTTACAGAAAATGTCGGTGTAGGGGTTTTTATTGCTGAAAGTTTCAAACTAGGCTGATATAACATGATTCCTGTTGTCCTCAGAGTGGTCTGAATGGAAAAATAAAGTTGTTTATTTGACTGGATTTAGTTCGCTTTGTTTGAAAGGAAAGGATACAAATGTTTGAAAGAATCCTGTTTAGGTAACCAACAGCACAATGAAGTTGAACTTTCAGGCTTTTGCTTGAGAGATTTGAAAGAATTGAGTATTACGTTGTGGCTTATTTTGGATTTGCTTGTATAGGAGGATTACTTTCAGAATGCAGTAGGTGATGATAGAGTGTTTGTGCAACATATGGGCTTCAGCTTTTGCATTTTCTTTTGTAGAAAGTTAATCTGATTTTTCAGCAAGATACCTTCATTGTCACAGACGAGTCTTCTTCTGTTCACGATGCCTTTTGTGCTACCTAGTGTCAGTCCGACTTTGCTCATAAGCTTTGATGATATCAGTACTTAATCTCTGCCACAGTAGTAAGTCTTTAACGCCACGTAAGTGAATTTTGCCCTGGTGTGGTTTTGCTGTGCAGCCTCTCAATCTGTCCATATTTAAACTAGCTGTGACAAGTAGCTTTTTGTGGTTTGTGAGTACGCATATGTAGCAGAGGACTCGATCCGTACGCTTGAGCGCGTGAGAGTATTTCTTCAAAATCCAGTGTCTGACAATGTGTAATGCTTCAGAGCTTGGGATCTTACTCTGTCACTTTATAGCAACTGGGGTACAAGAACAGAGCCTGTGGAAGTGACTGAAATATTTGCCTTGACAACTGCAACTTGCGCTAGTTTGGCATCCATTCAGAACTGCGGTGACAACTGCAAGGCGGGTGTTTGCTTTTGTTTGGAGTCAGATGATTGTCTTGTTTCGGCGGCACAGCTTTTGCTCCGCATGGCTTCTGTGACAGTGGCGATGCTCTTGGCCACACACCTGCCAGCTTCTCTGCAGCATCATGTGTCCCCTTGTCACGGTCCATTCGGTGATGGACTCGTGATGGTTCGTTTTACCTTGATCTCGAGGCGCAAAATTAAGGCAACCAAACTGCCAAGGGCTTATAATTCAATCAAACAGTGTTATTTTATTAATTTGCCCGTAAAGCGGCACGCGGAAAAGAGAAAGTGGAGGAAAAAGGGAAAGGTAAAAGAAAAGGGGGAAAGAGGGTTGGTTACCACCAAATGAGTCCCAAAGGCGTCCCTCCGGTCCTGGGTGAAGAGTCCTGCCGGTCCTCTGTCGTAGTCCAGGATCCTTTGGTGGGGAAATCTCCATGATGTCCAGGTAGGGGTTGTCTTTTACGCTTCTTTACCCCGCCTCACTCCCATAGATCGAAGCCAATCTCCTGCCAGAACCCATCTGCGCGCCACTTTTCAGGGGTCTCTTGGTGGTCCATTGGGTGACCTCAAGACCCGTGGCGAGCCTCTGCGCATGCTCTTCTTCATAGGCTTTTGTTGTAGGGAGGAGGTTGCGGGGCAATCTGGCTCAGGCAACAGGTGAAAATCCATCTTCTGGACAGCAGTTATTGTCCCCAGGTCGGAGGGGCCTTCATAGCACAATTACTTTTGGGGTGTGGGGTATGAGTTTGGCTGAGGCAGTAGCGAAATCCACCTGCAGCTATTGTTTCTCGCACCCCCCGGATCAGGAAGTCCTGTGCAATGCAATTACTTTCTTCAGGCCTCTCCACAAGCTATTGTCCACTTCTTTCTACCAGAGCATTTTGTTCTTTAGGTCCCCGATAACAGTGTTCAGGCAAATACTGTTCTTCGGACCGACTCTTAAACCTCTCTGTGCCCCTGGCCTGACTTGCTTGCCACCGGGGAGTGTTAGAACAAGATTTCACCTTCTTTTATGTTGCTGTCCAGGCTTGAGCCACCTGGCAGCACAACTGAGATAACAAAGCGTGGTGTGCACCCCTGCGCGCACAGATTCAGCCAGCGGTGAGGAACAGTCAAAGGCTGAAAGTGTAATGATCTGTGATTAATCACAGGATCTCTGTAGATGGAAAATCGTGAAATCTGCGTGATAATAGATACAGATTCATTGTCTGTTTGTCTCCGAATACATCAAGAAGTGTTTCTGTGAAGATGCTAAAGCACAGTTGTGCCTGAAGCCGTTTTTATCATTAAATGTTCTGGTGGCACGATGCTGTTGTGAAATGAAAAGCTGTGTGCACAAACACATCCAAATAGGCACATTTGTACAGAAGCTTCCTGAACTTCTACCTGATGACATCAAATGGGCTGCTCTCTGAACTTTCCTTGAATTTGCTTTGCTATTAAAAAAACATGAGAAATTGTGCCTTGACCAGACTGACAGAACTTTCCAGAAGCTTCTGTTCAATACCAGCCTGATTCTTATTATGGCAGTGACTTCATTTTTTTCGCAGCAGCTGAGAGACCTGACATGGTAGTGTTGCTGCAGCATGTGCAAGGTTGAACGGTGCTTCTATCCTTGAACTCCTGTGGTTTTGTGACCTTCTCCCACACAACGTTAAGCAGATGCACGAATGTTTTGACTAGATGGCAACCCCAAGTTTGTACATATTCACAGAGATGCCATCTGTGCCTGCTGCCTTGCCCTGGGACATCTGTTCAGTAGCTCTGAGAGCATCTGCTCTGAGTGCTGGTGCTGCTCCTTGAAAGAGGCTGTGGGGCTTTATTTGGCACTTGATCAGGGATGGTGGAAGTTGTAAAATCAGAATGATCTCTGCTTTATTTATGTTTGAAAGTGATAAAGGAGATTACCAGAACTGAATGCAAAGAGTAGTTTTGCTTTAGTTATTAGAGCTCATATCAGAGCATTTAATCAGTATGGTGCTTACCAGATGGTGACCTGTCTTCATTGTGGGTTTTTTTTCGTGTCTCGTGATAGGCGTTAGCATCGAAAAGATGAGAATAAAAAGTGCTGATAAAGGAGAATAAAAAGAAGATTCAGAAGGACATACATCTCAGAGTTCTTGGGGTTGTGTCTTATTTGGAGCCCTCCCTCCTTTTGCCATTTCCACGATCTGACAGCACTAAAATCTATATGGAACATGGTGGTGTTTGTCATAAGATCACTGTTGTGGTAGATATGATGAGTAGATGAGTATGTTTCTTTAATGCAGATGGTGGATTAAGCCAGCTTACTTTATATAATACAGATACTCTACTTTTTCTGCTTTAGGTGTCTTACATGTTCTTATTCAATGGTGATAATGACTTTTCCAATTTTTTGGTCATTACATCCACAGCAACCGTTTCTAACTTACAGTATGCTTCTAGACACCTTTTTCTCCTGATCTGGAAGTCAAATGAACTGTCAAATGCACAGTTAAATATTCACTATGGTTGGGACTGAAAGAAGGCAAAAAAAAGTGCATTAACCATCACTGAGTCAGGTTTTATCCTCTTATAACAACATTGGTGTATGGGGTACATAGGGGGTTGCAGTTGTCAGAAAAAATTGCAAAGCATTTGAAGTTGATTGTGGAATAATATCGTCCTTCTGTGAAGCACATTGCATGATCTTAAAATATCCCAACTTCTTTGATGTGCATAAAATTAATCTGAATTTAGCAACGTGTTTTTCTCTTACACATTGGGATTTGAATGAGAGACTGCAGACAGATCTCTAAAAAGAATTTGGATTCTATAATTGTATAAAAGAAGCCAGCAGTAGCTTACGTGTTAGCAAATATGGAAATTCTGGTAGTGAGAAAATTTCAGCCAAGGTCATATTATATTGCTGTTCCATAAACAGTGAGCTTTCTTAATACATGTGTCCTGAGAATTTAATCTGTCAAAATGCATGTTACTTTTGTAACGTGCCTGTTTAAAAATAAAAATGTATAAATCCTCATTGAGAAATGACAAATAAAACAAGAAACCGTCTCTTGGTACTAACAAGCTGACAAGTTGAATGCTGTCTCACGTCTCTCTCTCCTGGAAAAGGTCTCGAGGAGGGGAGCAGGGGGATAACTAGAGCGGCAAGTTGACACACGGGCTTCGTGGCCACGATGCAGAAGCAGAACTGGTTGTAATACTCAGGGTCTTCCCTTGGGTTCTTAATATGAATCTCATGGCAACTCTGAAAGCTCACACTTGCCTACTGGTGATAGATTTATTCAGGTGGTCCCAGATGCTGAAATCCTTTCAGGAACCCTGATTTGTTCTGTTCCTATGTTTTCTTCTTCCTTGCAAAATACTGGGAAGTACCTACAAAACACCTGTTAGAGATTAGTTCATTTTCTTGCCTCTTGTATGGTAGCTTCTGTTAATTTTCCCCTGTGGTTTACATGTTGGCTCATAGTAGAGAAAAACTTGTGCAGTGGCATTTCAAGTCAAAGATTAGATAGATATTAAAAAAAAATCAATTTATTTTCTCACAGGTTGATAATTTCTTGCCTTAGCTTATGCTTTTCCGCTCATTTGTCTTCCATTCCAGAATTTGCAGACTAGAACTTGAGCACAGAGCAGGTGCATTTATTTCCAGGAGTGAATGGCCTTCGTGTTGTTGCTTTTGAAGAGGCTTTTCCTCCAGAGTGTGGTGGGAGGAGGAAAGTAAAGGTGGTGTTTGCTATTGAGAAAGCTGTTTGCATGTGAACTATATTCTGGTAGAGAAAAGACAACTACATCTTCAGAACTGTGAACATGGTGAGGTGTGTGTGTGTAGTCAAGGTCTTGGTGTGAATTGTGCATCTTAAAAAAAAAACAAAAATCAATGCAAGAGTGTTGTTTTACATTATTGCCTTGTGCTTTTTAAATATTTGAGATGTGTGTTGGGCTAATCCAGCCAGTTTCTGCTGTTGGGATTTTGTTGACTGTTGTTTACTAGTGTTTGTCTGAGCGTAATTACTTCTGATTTGCACTTATTGAAGAGCGGCGAAAAATAGGCGCAGGATTTGTCTGCTGTCATCCTCCTTTCCTGTCACTGAAGAGGTAAAATGTGGTGTTCTATACAGTTCTGTGGCACTTAGCAGTGTATTAGCTGTACATACATAAAAATGTTAGTGCTTGTTTTAACAGTGAACTTTAACTAGTCACTTCTGTATTATATAAATTAGTCAGGAGATCGACAACAACCTCAGTGCATTAGCAAGAAGCTGGTTTTTGTCCTGAAGTAACTATTGACACTAAAGCTTGTCAGATGAGAAACGGCGCTGCTTTGCGATTCCCTATACTGTTCAAATAATAGAGCAGAGATGTGATTAAGTACAGTATCTGACTGACCTTTCCGGGGCTGGACTGTTGCCTTTGTATTAACAACCCAAACATTGTGTGGTAAGCGATTAGCTCTGTGGCTAGAAGAGATAATGAAGAACGACTGGAGAAAGCCATGTGCTTCCTGCAACAGGAGCTTGGCTTGTTCTTAAGAGATATATAAATATATTTATATAATACTTTGTGCATGAGAGAGATACTAGGATGTTATGTAGCTCTCCCTCATTTTTTGAAGTTCTCTGCCTCGCTGCTGTTCATCTGAACAAGAGAGAAAGAAAGTCTCTTTAATGACTTCCTTTTGTGCTTTGACAGCAGATGGCAATTATGAAAAGTTTAGCTTTATATATGGCTTCCCTGACAGTCCTTGTCCTAGCGCTTTCCTGGCTTGGAAATGTTGGCGGCACTATGTTCTCTATATTGACTGTGCTCTTACTGAGCATCAAAAATAAATAATAAAAAAATCCTCTCCAGATTTCTTATGGATGTATTACAGTATTTTAGTGGGTGCTGGCAGTAATTAATCAACATTTTGCTCTCCCATTTAGAAAAATGTTGTTACTTTGCCCTCCTTCTGCCTTTACATGCATGAAGTAAGGCAGTTCCTTCACAACACCAGCCTTTCTTATTTTTTTTCTCCACGCTGTACAGCATGCATTTTATTTGTACATATGCCTGCTGTGTTTTCATTCTCTCTTGGTTTTGCCTTTATCTGCCTGCGGCTGGTTTTGCTTTGCTGCTTGAGTCTTTGATTTGGGTGACCTGATAAAACTCATTTGTTGCATGATAAATGTAATGGCAAGGTATTGGCAGCATGGAGGAGGGTTTAAGTTTCACTTTTGATCAAAATTTATTGTTGGTGTTCCCCTTCCCGTTCTGTTGCAAAATTCTCAGCTAGCATTGTATCTCATAAGTAAGTTCCTCCCAAAGATCTGTATAGTGGTGTTTTTTGGTTGGTTGGTGGGGGTTTTTTTGGTTTTTTTTTTTTTTTTTTTTTTAGTTATTATGTTCTAAAAAGCCTCCACTTCACTGGTAAGAGCGATTCTTGATGAAGTGCACACACCTCATGTAACACTTGTGCATACTGGCTATTAAGGACTGTGTGCAGCTCAGCAGTGTAAAAGGCTTGCAATAAAATCAAAATCAGCACTGGTTACTTTTTGTTTTTGGAAGTGGATTTCACTACTGTATGTTTTTTTTTTTAAAAAAACCCCAAACTAGCACCCATCTTTCAACTGCCATGTTAAGTTGTCATTGTCCAGTAGGGAAAAACATGACACTATGGAGGCAGACACAGGTAAAGATGGGCTGGACAACCTAACACATCGACATTTAGTTGTAGAATTATTTCTGCTATAAAAGGAGAACTGCATCTCCTTCATTCTATATCCAGGGCTTCATTTTAGCAGAAGAAAGCGAGCCTTGACTTGATATGCTGCAAGTGCTCTGTGTGATCTGAGGTCCAGGAGAAGGCTGCGCTGTTTACACTGTCAGTGTGCTACCACCTGTACGCCGTATTTTGTTAGCTCTGGTGAGAACTGTCTGGAGGTTTGGGTTGTGGACACCAGGCGTCGAGACAGCTCATCTGGCCAGGAGGTTTTGTTCCCTTGTAAAGCTGAACAATTACAGCTGGAACAGGAAAAGTCAGGAAAGGAGTTAAGCACAATTGCATGTAGGGGAGTCCTAAAAGTAAACATTTTTTTAAACAGTGGAATTGCAAATAGTAAATACAAATTTAATGATTGCTTGTCGCTTACTTACTTTAGTGGCTTTTGTTTGTTCATTGGTAATGATACCTACAGTTCTTTATTTTAGCGTTTCCTACAAATCCTGCGCTCATAAAAACCATTTTGGTGAAAAGAATAAGGGTCATTTTCTTGTAGTTTAACCCGGTCTATGGGTAAAAAGACCTCAATTTCCAGGACCATCAAATGGTGTTTTGAATGTGAGCTGTTTTCATGTAAATGGTATTGCTATTTTTGTAATGCACTGAATGTATCGTCTTGTCTTTCTGTCTTTTTTGAGAAATGAACTAGTAGCGAGTCCATGCTGAGTAACCCCTTTAGGTTGGGACCGTCCATGTGGTGTTTGCTTAAAGAAATCTGTGAATTAAGAACGAAGTGACAGGAGCAGTGATTAAACTGAAAAATAGCACTGATTCTTCTTTGTATTTTAAATACAGCTATTTTGAACTGGAGAGCAGCGGCCTACGGGATGAGATCAGATATCACTACAGGTTTAATGGGAAGTCACGAACAGAGGTGTTCCCGTACCGTCTGGCGGACGGACAGTGGCACAAGATTGCTGTGTCACTTAGCGCATCCCACCTTCTGCTCCACGTGGACTGCAACAGGTAAGAAAATATGTTCAGTAATTTATATTTCTTTAAAAAAATGCTCTCTGCTTACACACAGATATAAAATTGGAAGAGTTTTTTTTGTTTTTTTTTTTTAAGAGATCTGGTTTAAAAAGCACGGTAAACTACCATGGGATAAGAAAAGGAAAACAAAGCATTAAAATGAAACAATTCATTGTGATTATGAACAAATGTGGAAAAGGTTGATTGCTGACTGGGGAGTATTAAATGCATCTCTGTAGTTTAGGCGCTAGCTGATGTTATGTTTGACTGTGATTGCATTTAAGTGTGATAGATTGGTGTGCAGTCTGTTCTGTTGGGAACTGCTTCACTCAGCATACCTGAAATCTTGAAGACTTAGATGTGTCAGGGGCATCTTAATTTTCTTTTGCATAATCAAGGAATGCACTTTTTTACTGATTTTTCCACCCGCTACCCCACTTGGAAACTTCTGAGAACCCCGAAAGCTTCTTTTTGCGTTTTTAGAACTTGTGTTTTTTATTTTCTGAAGGGTATTCTGTCTGTCATCACACTTTTTTCCTTTTAAAAGTTGTGAAGCCTGCAAGATGGCAGATTGTCAGGATTTCAAGGAATAAAAAGCAGCAAACCTAGAATTTCTCTTCCCTAGAATCTCTGTTCCCTTGGGACTTGATCTCACAATGTATTGAAGACTGGCTTTTGCTAACGTAGTGGTTGATGAGGAAACTCAGAAAACTTGAAATTGGCACCTTCAAAATAGTCTTTAGGAATGAGGAAAACGATCCACTGCTTTTGTGTCTTCTTGCACTGAAAGGAATATAAAAGTACCCTTTGCCTTTAGTGAGATCAGCATATGCATTGTGGAATTGTGGCACTTAGATAGGGTGATGGTGGCAGATATTTCTTTCTAAAGTCCTCCTTTTGTTTAGGCGGGCAGAATAAAGTTATGTGGGTATTACGGGAGTGTGTGGTATTGGAGCATTTGAAAAAGTTTTAATTTTGACCGAAGTAATTATGAGATACTGTTTTGAGAAAAAAGTTACAACCATTTTCTGCAACTGCGTTAACTACTGACAGTAAAAATATAATCTGAAGGAATGTTTCTTATAGAATCCTTTTATTTGGATCCTAGAAGCAATTAAATCCTTAGAGCAATTTTAATTTCACTGAGGCATGAAATCTACAATTTGTAAAGATCATCTTAATTTCAGTCGTCTGATTTATTTATCTTACCACTGTTTGTTTCTGCTATATTATTTCTTTGCTTAGAACAGTATACTTTCTTGTTTATTGACACACTGGGTTTTGGGACAGGTTCTTCATTATCTCCTATGATTTTTTTATTTGTTTGGTTTGTTTTCAATGAATTGCAAATGTGTTTTAGGAAGACCCTTGTTAACAGATTGTTTTGCTGGGTGCCTTTTGCACATGATGTGAAAGGAAGACAACACAAAAAACCTGCCTGGTGGAGAAGTCTGTCCAGGGCAGGAGAGCTGCACAGAGCTGTGGTTGTGCCCCAATTTTCTTTACAGCAACGGTCAGCAATAGATAAATAGAATTACAGAATGAGCTGTGATGGTGTATGAGGTGATAAATGTGCATAGCTTTCTCTATGAGGTAGCCCTAAACAGGGCTGATGCATCTAAGGGTGTCCCTTAAGGTATGTCTCAAGGCTGCTCCCAGCATAAATCAATACCTCAATGACTCTGTTTGGCTGTGAATTTGTGGGAGTTTATGACAACTCATGTGGAAAAGTAATGGGGATAGTTCTGAAAGCGTGACTTGAGGGCAGATCATATAGGAGTTTAAATGAAAAAAAAAAAAAGAAGTCTTTCAAGTTCCTCACTCATCTATAGCATCCTTGTTCAGTCAATTAGAGAATTTTGTGAATGTCGGTGTTGTAGTTTCTTTTGTTGTATCTTACCCCCCTACATCTTTGCACTCAGAAGAGGAGTCAGCATCTTGTTCGTCTTTGCACTAGCATTTCCTGATGACACGACAATAAACATCAAAAGATGTGAAAATGAACATCAAGCCATTGAGGGGTACTTCTACTGAAAATAATGAACCTCCCTCATGTTAGCATTAGGAAAGCTGCAGCTGAAAGTATGCACAGAATCCAGTGTTGAGAGCTGTAGACTTTACATATAAATGTCACCATTTTAGGCTTGTGGGTGTCACTGGCTCTCAGCAGAGTTCAGGATGCCTAATGAGAAGCGATACCTGTGCAGACTTAATTGAACAAGTCACAGGGAAGAAAATACGACTGCAGTCAATAGATTCACCCGTCCCACCTCCTGCAGCGATTCAGTGTCATCAGAACAAGCGTTTAGCCTGAAATGTACCTGTCTAGTTAAAGAAGTTCTGTGCTTTTTACTTGCTGTTCTTTCCTTTGTAGAAAATAAAAACAAAGGAAAAAAAAATGACGAACGAAATTTAATCCCTTGGAATCCTGCTGGATTTCTTTAAGGGGGTTGCAACGTTGCTTCCTTACAGTTATGCATGAATTTGTGTAAATGCATTATTCCTTTTGCTTCGGGCTGTGCTAATACGTTAGACATTTGGAAGGCTATTCCAAGTGATTTGTGGATGCAGTGTTATTAAAGTTAACCTGGATCTGAGAGTGCATTGGAAGTGTTTGCATTGGGAAAAATATCCAGCCACAACGAAATTTTGCTACAGGATTTGTGTTGCTGTCTCTGGCCTCCAAAAACTGCACTGGATCAGAAGGCATTGGAGATGAAACTTTTAATTTGTAAACAGATAGTCAAAGCTACTTTTACTCTTCCCAGCCTTATCATCCACGTTACTCTGATTTGTAAAATTGCTTTGACATTTGGTGCTTGATTGTCTTTTGGATTCAATTCAAAGCTGACTTTGTTTTTCAGACCTAGATAGGTTAGGGAAAAGTACTTGAGAATTGGTAAAAGCCTTTAGTGCTTTTAAGAGTCATCTTTAAAACAGTATAATTGCCTCTGTTCTGATGAGATGTGATATGATGGAGGAGGCGTGGAGATCAAAGGAGGTCTATTTCCCAAGTATGTGTCCTTTCAAAATCGGCTCCTGCTGTGTATTTCTTGCTCCTTCAGGAACATGGAGTGAGAATTGTAGCTGAGTTTGATGCTCAAGCTTGGAGCTGCTGACACAGGAAGCGGCGTTAGAGCCCAGACTAAAAACCTGTTGAATGTCACTGGGCTCTTCTCACAGACTTGGGCAGCCTTTGTGTTGGGCCTCGGCAGTGACCTCTAGCCAGGGATACATCTCCGACAACTGGCGTAATAAGATGTGAGTGGACTTGCTAACGTGCTTTTAACGTTCTAGTAAGGTTCTAAAAGCTTAGAAAACCTAAAAGACTACATTGATTATGAATGTACAACTGATGCACGAGTAAAACCTGTGCTGAAAGTAACATGGAAATTAAGTACGCTGCTGTTAATTTCTTGGCATCTCGAGTGCTGAGTCCACTAGTGGCAAACAAATCTTGTTTCCAAATATTGGTTATGTGGAGGATCTGTGCTGCCCTACTCCGGGAAAAAGGGGTTGTCAGGGGCTTTCTGGTGAGGGTTTAAGTTAAGCTAGATCAACTGTGTCATTGTCAGAGGGTCCTTAAATAACCTATAGCACTGAAGGGTTAATAGGAAGAAATAAGCTCTGCCATGCACCTTCCCGCATTTTGCGTTTTAAGGGAGCAGAGGAAAAGGATCCTGCTGTTCAAACCTGTGCTGTCAGGAGACTCGCAGCCCCGAGAGACTGTCCTAGTCCTGCAAGAGCTGCTGTTGGTCTTCGCTTTACCGCAAATTAGTTTCAGCTGTAGAGTCTGTAATGTTCCCCTGGTACCTGACTTGCCCGCTGCCATGTGTTCACAACTGTGTTACAACAGTAACAACACAGAAAAATGTTATATTTAATAGCATTAAGAGCAGATTGTGGGAATAGTACAGAGGTGACAATTTAAGAAGTGGTAGGAACTGTATAAAAATGTATTTATTGACAATTTATTTAAGAACTATAAATTCCAAATTGTTCTCAGTGCATCTAATTAACCTGGGAAGGTGAGCCTGGTGGTTACTTGCTTTATATTTTTGTTTTTTTATTTCTCAGCAACCGTATTGCTACGAAGTACTCACCTGTGCAGACGGAATCAGTGTTCCTCTACTTGAACTCTCTCTGCAGGCGTAAAAGGGAGAAAGGCACTTTCCTGTAAAAATTAACGCTTTCCAGCAACAATATGTGCTGGAGTGCCTTTTACTATTGAATACAGCTTGTGGTTTTGATGGATACTCTTAGCTGTCTGATGGAGGGGGTTGGTAAGAGCGTAAGAGAATAGATTATAAAAGTGGAGCAGGCTAGGAAGTAGTCTTTAACTGAAAAAACATGTTGTCTGCTTCTTTTATGTTTCTCCTGGTAGAAAAGTGCATTAGGGAATTAAAAAATGCATGAGCACTGAGAACTTTTTAATTGGAAAAATAAATAAATTAAAGCAATGCAATCCAAATATGGGAATCCAAGACCTCAAGAGTTCTTATAAATAAGATATTCTGGCTGCCAATGTGAGGTTTTCAACTTACCTAAACAAAGTCCTATGACTTTAATTAGAATGTAACAAATTTAAGGAAGCTTAAGGAATGTATTTAAAAAGGGGATTCACTGCTTTACTTACCGTGAAACACTTTCTCTTGAGAGAGGAGATGGCGTGATGGTAGTGTGATGCAGCTAGGTAATTTACTCCCGACATTCGAATATGATTTTGTGACCCAGATTGCTTCTCTGCTCTGTAAGCTGTAGCAGAAGCTGTCAGAGCAATGGTCACTTGGGTTGAGTGCTATAATTGTGCATTACAGGTGCACCCAACTTCAGACCTGTGGTGGTGTGGATTGGAAGTTAATTTTCACCTACTGGTTGTCCCTTTTGTTTGACAGAAAGGCTGTAAACTTTTCAGTGTAAAAGAGATCTCCAGCTGCTGTCAGGCCTGTATCATTACAGTTATTGTAGCCAAGCTGCAAGGAAATGTTCAGGATGCATTCAGCATTACTTGAGAAAAGATATTTTTTTAAAAGACGTTTTTAGTAGCCAGGGTTTTTCGTCCAATGGCTAATGCATCAGCAGAATGGTAGTATGGGCATGACCAAAGACTGAATGATGACATATCTTAACCCAGTCCCTAATTACGACGAAAATTTGTTTTTTGCGTCCTGGATGAATCAGTTGAACTTTTTTTGTATACCACATTGATAGAACTGAGAGAAGGCCATGAACATTTATGAAAAAGCTGAAAAAGTACTGTAGAAAACAAATCTGTACCCGTGCCTGGCTGTGAGCACCCCTAGAAGGCAGCAGCCACTGAGAGTGGGTGCAGGTACCTGGGGCACTGTGCTGCACAGTGAACAGGCGTTTGCTTGGGTTTCTTTTAGGACCTGATCCAGGTCCTGTTGATGTGGGTTACTGAAGAGCAGAAGTCAGCCTCTGTTTTTCTGCTTAAAAGTCTTGAATGGGAGCTTGTGGCACTCTTCTGAGTTTTAGGGACCCGTGGAGCCAGAGTTTGGAAGCTGCAAAGCCCAACTGCTGCTGAATACAGACTTAACAGTGTTTTATATATATTTTTTTCCCCCTGATTTATAACGGGGGACTTGCAGTGCTTTCTGTTGAACTGCAAATGTTGATAGACAAGTTGATGACTTCAACAGAGCAGGGCTAATGTGTTGCGCTTTACCATTGGCATCTTGCCTTCGTCGTATTTGTATGCTGTGGGTGCGTCAGAGGGAAAGGATAGATAATGGCAGAGGAAATATTCTTAAATCAAGACCAGCAAGCCTGAAATGGTTTAGTCATTTCCTAAAGTGTGTGAGTAGGTGTATTATCCCATTTTAAAATATTTTTGCATTGGTCCAGTATACGTTTAGTGTTTTTTTTTTCCCTTTAAATGTCAAAGCAATAAACCCTTAAAGTGGGGTGATTTACTTAATAGAGCAGTCTCTGAAAATTTAGCCTGCCTAGATTGAAATGTAGCTGGACGTCTATTTCTATGGAATTTTTTCAGGGGAAATCTCCTGTTATTTAGTTCTATTTTCTTTTCATTTGTTGGGAGTGCTGATGGGGGTCATATGGACACACAGACGATCATGGTCATTTGAGAATCAACTAAGTAGAGCAAATGTTTTGAGCTTTTCCTCTCAGATTATAAAAAAAATTACCTTGCTGCAGCCAGGCAGATTAACTGAGTCCAAAACATAAATGAACTGTTCTGTTTGAAGCGGTTAGCTAAACTCTGGAGTTTAGGACTGGAAGTCACATAGGGTAATACAGGAGCTGAACTGAAAAATGATGGTGTAATTTTAGCTAACTACTATTATAAAGCATTGGACCTTTGCCAAAGAGCAGATGAGAGCCCCTCTGAACCATTTAGAAGCTGACTTGAGATCTGAGTCTCCATAGAGCAAATAGTACAAAGTCTTTCCAAACAATCCGAAACCTCCTGGGTGCTGTGGGGTGTGAGAGAGCGACTGAGCAAACAGGACCGAGACCGCTCAAGTCTGTGAAGGCATCCCAGAGTTTTATCTGGTGGTCTGGTACTTGGGTAGTCTCTTTGACAATTTAGAACAGCAATAATTCCCAAAAGGTAATTATTTTTAGAAATCAAATCTCATCAAAAATCAAGTTGACTGCAGGGAGGTGGACGCTACTTGTCTGCATTTATTACTATCCAAAACCTGACAGTCCCCATCAGTGCAGCGCTGGGTGACAGACACTCAACAGCAGAGAGTGCAGGAGCAGTCGTGTTTGTTCCTCGGGTGTGAGTGCTCAGAGGTGGAAGGTGTCAAGGCTTGGAAATGCTGGGAGTGTGGCTGTCGTGGCTCTGGGCTCTTAGGTGGTGGCACAGATCTTGCTGCAGCAGTTGTGTGGTGCCCTGTCTGGCTTCGCATGTCGTGCGGAGCCACTTGTCCGGGCCTTCATTATGGTTGGATGGTCTTGCAGTGTGTGAGGGGGTCAAGTGGGCTTGATACTGAGTGTGAGGACAGCTGAATTTGTGGTTCTGTGCCACGGGTGGGAGCTGCTTTGCAAACGTGCCAATTGAGAGAATGGCAGAGGGAGTCCAGTCTCATGCTTTGGACAGTGAGATATTTGTGGGAGTTGAAGAACTTCACGATAGTTTGATCCTCCTCATAGGAGTAAGGTAACGTGCAACTCACAGTTCTGTAAGTTGTTTTCATATCTGATACTGGTCAGTAATGAAATAATCAGCGAAAGCTGCATGACTTAATTGAGCTGCAATTTTAGTGGGGTTCCCTTCAGCATGTCAAAAGTAAAAGCAAGTAACTAGCACTCTGTCAGCTAATGCAACCAGGACTTCCTCAGCCCTATTGAATCTTTCCGTGTCACACCAGCCAGTTACCTTAAACTTGCCTGCAAGATGTGCTGTGCAGCATCCCCGGGGTGAAATCCTGGCCCCAGTGAAGGCTGCAGTGAAAACTCTCATTGACTCCAGCTGAGCTGTGCTTTCACCTCCCGAGCCTGTCAGATGTTGTGAGAAATGAGCTCCAAACCTGAGTGCTGTCCCTGGAGAGAGCTTTTCTGTCTGTCTGCTTGGCAGTTTCCATCAAAACTTAATTTTAGAACCAATATAATGGCTTGTTCTATGTTTACTGTATGCTTCATACACCTCCTCAGTCATGGCCAATTAGTTATTATGGAGAGAGTGCAACGTTATGTTTCAAAATGGGCAGTTGAAAAGTACCATGGGAGAATGGAGACGTGGGTTATCGGCTGAACCTGCGGTAAGGACTAACTGAGGGACACGGAACGAGTCGTCATTCCGAGGGGTTGCAGAGACAGCGGCTGACGAGACAGCGCGAACGGGGAGGGCTCTGCCGGGAGCGGGCAGCACGGGCAGGGTGTTAACAAGCAAAGCCCGTGGTCCTCAGCCTGCAGTTTCCTTCCGTCGCGAAAGGAAATTGGCTCTGGAATATGGATGAGGTTATTTTGTGATGATACACAAATCATTTAGTGATGATATGAACCCCTTGATGAGATGATCCTGTGACAAGATACGCCGTAAGGCAATTAACTTCTCAGCAGATGATTTTTTGGAGATGGGGGAGACGCTGTTTAGTAGAAAGGATGCTTGTGGCTGGCTTCCTTCTAAATTTATTTTTTGTAGCGGTGCTGAAAGGCATTGGAATCAAAAACCTGACTCTTCTTGCAGTTGCACGTGTGTTACTGCACTAGGTAAAGCGAATTTGGGATTGAGAGTAGCATGAGACAGACGAGAGGAAGGCTGCATAAATTTTTGTGAAAAAGGGCTGTTTCTAAGCTGTAAGTGTACTGTGCTTCAGGTTCTGCTGTAATTGCCAGTTGTGAAGACCCTTGTGCTACGAATCTTGGGCCAGGGATCGGCATGTCCCTGTGTAGTGCAGGTAGATGTATTATAAAATAAGCAAAGTTTCAGCACTGCCAGTTCTCACTCAAGAAACGTCTTGTGACAAACACCAAGATTAATCTGAGATTTCTTCCCCTCCCATGACAAAATGGAGATGGCACAAGCCGTGTAACCGTGGTTTTACCTCTTTGTTCTGGTAGAATTTTACTTTGGGGTTAATTTTGCTGCAAGACCTGAATTAACCAGTGCTGCTTTGTGCCATTATTATGGTGCACATTTCTACCCACTTGCTTTCTGAGGTAAGATAGGCTTAATTGCTTACTACTTGTATCATAGATACTTTACTATAGTTTTTTTATCTCATATCCATCTTATACTAAGGGCTTATTGTTTAATTTGTGAGAGCAGAGCTTTTGTTCTTTTTATATCTTGGAAGAACGCATTGAATTATTTTCTTCCTCTTATTTCTAGAATCTGTTTTTGCTTGCTCAGTCTTGGTTTACTGATATTTGGCATCGGTGCTCTGAACATTTGGTTCATCTGAGATGGGCTTTTGGTATGATGTTTGGGATGGTAACAAATGAGTGTGCTGTGCTTTTAGCTTTCTTGTTAACAGTTCGCTTTATTCAGTATTCTGGTTTAGAACCTGATTCAAAGCTTGCTGATGTTAAAGGGGGTCTTTTAGTGACCCTGTGAGTTTTAGGGTTGTCTTCATTTGTAAGTGGATTTGTCTCCTTGTCTGTGGTGGATACTTGTGTGCATCATAAAAAAACCCCAAACCCTACTGCATATTTTATGCTCTGGTACTTGGATAGCAATGGTTGCTCACAAGCGGTAAAAAGATGGATTTGGTGAGCCAGATATTTATTTGAAAAGTGGTATTTGAGCTACGTGACTCTCAACTCTATATTGAGATGTTTGAAGACGGGTACCTACATTCACGTTAATTTATAAGAGTTGTGGATGTTGATTTTTATAAGAAAAGCCTGTGTATGTAGATGACATCTCCCTGAGCACTTCAGAAGAGACATTGTTTTGGGCCAGACACCACCTTAAGCACTGCTGGAGCCGAGCAGGCTGAATGTGGTAAAAGTTGGCATCTTCACAAGAAACAATGACAAGTTCATTCCTCTTGTGTTTCTGCTACATGTAGATTATGTGCAAGTTTCATAGGCAATGCCAGGACCATGAACCACAAGCTGTGTAGCTCAGATTTACCAAGTCAAAATGGAAAGTAAAGTTAATAATAGTAAAGTTAATATTAACCTTGTTTGTAACGGTGTTTGAATTTACCTCAGGATCTCCAGATGAAAGATACCATGGAAGTGTAGTACTCTGAGAAAGACAGATTTCTGCCCTTCATCTGGCCAATGTCATAAAATCTACTAGGCCCAATCCTTTGTTTTGAATCGATAACAATCATTTGTTTTAGTTTAATGCCCGAGAAATACTGCCACAATTCATTTATAAGTTTGTAGGAAACCAAAAAGCCAAATTTGTTTTGTAAAGAAAGCCTTGCATAGGCAGGTAATATCTCTGTGAATTTTCCCTTATTCAATTTATGTACGGAGAATAAAGCCTCAAATCTGACAGTGACACGTGCTTTTCTAACCATCTTTACTTGCGTTTGTGTAATTTCCTCCTGTTAGAGGGTCTCGAAAGTTAATTTGCATTTTTCTTGAATGAAAAAGAGATTGCTTATAGAGTTTTAGTTAGATACATTTTTATTTTTTAGTTTAGATTTGTAGTTGGAATGATTAAACTGAAGAGTACATTAACTTTATCTCTGTGATTATACAGGAAAATCAATGAAATCGTTTGGGTGACAGAGTTGGAAGGGAACTTAAAAACTGAGCATGTACTCTTGAGTCTTTTACCTAACATATTATATTACTGGACTCACCTATTTTTTTTTTCCTCCCAGAGCTGAACAATAACTTTTCATTAAATAGTTGGCAGTTACTATTGTATATTCAAAATTTAATATCAAAAGGCTTCCCTCAAAACCTGAGGTTTTAATCTAAATAGCCTTCCTCTATTAAGTGATTGTGAACTCCTATACTATGACAGATAACACGAAAAATCAAAATTTCCCTCAGGAAGATTATTTTTTTGAAAGAGAGCACTGGAAACTGTATGAATAATTCAGTTAAAGTTGCTCCAAAACTGAATGCATGTCAAATAATGCATCCTATCTGTAAACACTATCAAGAAAATCCAATCATGTTGGTATTGACATATTTTCATTGGGAAGCGTATAGAAAATAGGTTGAAAGAGAAATATGTAAAGCCATCCTAGTGTTTCTTTTCAAAATCGGTTCTTAATCCCTTCAGAAGAATAGACATAAAGACAAATGCCAATACTGTATCTTAAAGCCAGAGACTGATAAAATAATCTGTTTCTTTAAGCAGTTGGGATTCAGAAAGTTGGACAAACTTTTTGAAGCGGCTGGTTATTTTTATCCAGTGAGCTGCGTTATGAGACCTGACATTAGAACATTTCAGATGCTATTTCGTATGCACTGAGTTTTTGCAGCCTCAGCTGGAGATGGTAACAATGGCCAAGATGGTCAATACCTCTGCAAATTAGGTTGGGAGAAAGACAAGATATGGGAGAACCTCTCTCTCTCCCGACTTTCCGTGACAAAAGTTGAGAGCGTTATTTCAAAGACCCCATTGTGAACGTTGCATTATTTTGTGTGACTTCTCCATACCCTTGGGTTTATTTAAAGGATCTGAGGATCCAGATGGATGTATACGGGGTAACGAATGGTTGCCGGAGAATGTCAGTTTTGAGGATCAGGTTTTGAATTGCAAAAATCTGTTTTGATGATTCACCCTGCTGTCAGCAAGGGCTCCTGAGAAGTCACTGGAGCGGCCTTCAGAGAGTGATTCATTTGCTGGAAGATGAATCACACCCTAGAAACACTTATAGCTCTTCATTAAATGAGTGAATCTAGAGGACCAGCTCCACTCTAGGTGTAAACTTGTGAGACATCTAAAATTAGTTGTGTTGAATTCAACACCTGAACGCTACGTGGAAATTTTTACCTTCAACAGAGTAAGAAGTATGGCAGCCGTATCAGGAACAAACCCCCCTCTTCTTGGGTTAATAGAGACCAGGGACTGAGAAGTGAGGTTCTTGCCATGCCCCAGCCACAAGAATATTTAGATTGCGGTTATTTGTTTCTTAATTGTACTACTAATAAAATAAATCTCTCTGGTTCCTATCTAGACTGCAAATTTGAGGAGTCACGTTCCTATTTTAGCAACCTACTCATAGTTTAGATGGAAAGAATTTGGAAATTTTCTGGTTTGGTGTGCTACTTCGTTAGAGATGTAGTCTCTTTTATTGTTCAGAATTCTGAGGCAGTTGCTTCTCCTGATCAGTCCATGTGGGCTGATGTGTTCTAATGCGAACAGACACAAAGTTTATTTTCATGTTCTGCTAAATATTTCAGCTATTTCCAAAATGCTGCTGGCATGGCAAATATTGTATGTATGAAGTAGAGTTGCCTCTCCACAAAAGTGGAAATACTCTCCAAGTGTCAACTTTAGCTTGATAAAGTTGTGTGTAAGAAATTTTCTTCACTGCAAGGGACAATTCCATGTCACGTTTTCCAGAGGGAACGTGGCCAAGCGCGTGAGGTGCTTAAGCCTGAGTTGTGCCCAGTCTAACAGCTTAGATCTTGGGCAATGTCCCTCCCTGCCTCTCTTTGTGATCTTGGTTAATCAGTTAGTCTTTGTTTCAGTTTGCATATATGTAAAATGAGGACATTCCTCTATTTTACCAGAGCATTATAAAGATGATAAAAATAATTTTAGATTGAGAACATGGAAGGGAACTAACTCCATGTCCAACAGAGCTTGATTTCTAGAGAGGCTATCCCTCTACGCAGAGAAAGATGTGTGTATTTGCATACAAATATTTTATATATGCTTCTTTTCAGGAGTCTCTTGATTATTTCATAGATTTTTCTGTATATTGCAGACGCCTGTTTGGAAAGCATATAAGAAAAAGGTGTTTCTGAGGGTTGCGGAAGAACACTTAATAAATCAAAGTGTAGAGGTATTGGTACAAAACACAATGACATCATGGGTCTTTGTCAATTAACATATGTTTTTCTTACTATGTTTAGCTAAATGGATCACTGGTTAGTGAAGGTTTTCTGAGCATGAACATGTCAAGAAGGATTGGTTCATGGTTACATTACTCCAGGTTTATGGTTTAGCTTCTTTAAAATATGTCAGCATAAAGTAGGGGTGAATCAAGCTTTCTCCTGGCAAGTGAATGCGGTAATCATAAATCTGAAAGTCTGAGCTATGGAGTAGAGCTTCCATTAACCTGGAGACCTGGGTCTCCTCGTGCTGGAGGGACTATTCATTCTGCAGTGATTTTAGAGACCACAGTTCCCTGGAGTCCTCTTTCTAAGCATTCCTGTTCTTGTGAAGTGTATTGTGCATTTCTCTGTGTGGGTATCAAAGCCAAATGTATTGGAAATGGATCTCCAAGGAGCTCTAGACCAGCCCTTCATAAACTAGAAGTGTAGTAGACATAATTCAGCTATTCATATGCCAAATACAAAGTATTGGTCAGGCGTGGATAAAGCCGTAGAAGGTGAGACAGCTCAGCCCAGAAAATCAAGCAAGGGAATGAGAATGATGTGGAAGCTTAGTGCAGCTGTACAAAAAAGAAGGATCCTTTTGTGTCTATTCAGCAACAGTAGTTTTTCAGTCTGAAAAACACCTCTTTTCTTCCAAAAGAAAACCAATATAGGAAGGAGAGCAGAGCAAGGGTTTTTCCCACTTCACAAGCAATAGTTATAACAGAATATAATCTTTAAGTAGTAACTTTTCTCATTACGCTTTGAGATATGTTACAAAATGTTCATGCTTTATGAGTTTGTCAAAGCATAGAAAGCCCCTGAAACACTGCCTGAACAATCAGTAATATTTGATAGGTTTGTAAGTGGCGTACATACGTGGGTAACCCAATGTCTGGTTGAAACCCTATTCCTGATTGCTTAGCCAAGAGCCACCTCAATAATGTGGTATGGACAGGGTGTCTTCAATACCCATGAAGTCTCTCTTCTCAAGAACCTGCTATGGGAATGATGTTCTTGTGACTTAAAACATGGACCTGGTGGCCAGAAGACGTGCCCAGTTCCCGGCGTTACTCCGGCGTTACTCCAGCGTTACTCCGCAGCACATCGGTCAGCTCTGCTGGCTTTCAGCTGCCAATGTGTGTAGCTGGTGGCGCTCTCTTCACTGATGCTTGAAAATGTTTGCGTTCATCTTTATTAAATCCACTGATTGAGAGTTAGTAATACTCTCATGTTTCTTCGCTTATGTCAATTCAAAAGCTGCTTCCGTATAGTTCTGTTTTTTCTTTGTGTAGCTGTTTCACCTTTATGTAACAGTTTCCAGCCTTGCTGGAGAAGTCCCTTGGATGTTTTTGCATCGCTCTCCCTTTTTGTCAGGAGTTGCAGGGCTCTTATTTTTTGTTGCTTTAAAAAAAAAAAAAAATTAAAAAAAAATCAGTTGTAGAGGTAGTATGTAGTGAACCATGTTCCTTGTGCTTCCTTTTCATTTAATTTTTTTTTTTTCTGTTGTGAATTTATATGTGCTTTTTAGCCTTTTAATTTCTCAAGACTGTAGCGGTGATTATAGGGGTAGCAATAAGATGTGTGTATGCTCGCTGGGGCATTTTTGCTGATGCCTAACAGTATACAGTAATAAAGTAAGCTCACGCTGTTCACAAACCAAATAGTGTCAACCCAAACAGCTTTTTACATAGGAAGTAAGGACTGATCTACATTTCATACCTTCTCTTCAATCCTAAGCCTGTTATTCTATGGACAGTTTTACAGAGGAGAAAACCAACCAGTCTCTTAGACGTGTATGGGATAAGGCACAAACAAACCTTTAGTTAATCCGTTAATTTAAGGTAAATACCTGCTTCAGAAATGGAATTAGGGTAGAACAGTAGAGAAATATAGGGAATGCTGAGCATGTGTCTTTTGAACAGTGCTTCCTGAAGCGGCTCCAGAAGCAAGGTTACTACGGCCTTTTCCACATAGGTTATAAGTTTTAGTTAAATCATCAGAAAAGACAAGATAAACCACTTGAGCATGTCTCTGATTTGACTTCCTTACTTGCTGTTCTTGAACTGTCATATAATAATGTCAGTTAGATTTTTTTTTTTTTTAATATGCAATTGCAGATAGATATTGTAGAGTTCCTTCATAAACTTTAGCTAGGCCAGGTCAGTCAAAGTCAAATATTCTTCGTTGTTGAACCTGGTCAGCACTGGGATTTTATCTGTTAGCAGAAATAGAGTTCTTTATGGAATATTGACTAGTCTTTTGATGAGATTAGAAATTTTCTGGTGAAAACTTTATTAATGTAAGTCATGAACAAAGATGTATTATATATCCAAAGAGAAATTCCTAACATGGTAGTGCAGTGTAGTCATTGGTTTTCTCAAGGAGCATGCTAATTCCTTGTGCCGCATTTTACAGCAGTTTTGCATTTGAGTAGATCTTCAATTTTGTGTGAGGCATGGCAGAAGGGGTCTACTTACACTTCAAAATATTGATTGATG
The DNA here is from genome assembly GCA_013399365.1 of Pampusana beccarii. NCBI lineage: Eukaryota > Metazoa > Chordata > Aves > Columbiformes > Columbidae > Pampusana > Pampusana beccarii. The sequence goes on along the minus strand of VWYH01006691.1, from coordinate 266,218 downwards.
TGGTGCATGCAAAATTCCTGTGATTCTTAAAACATGGTTTAAAAGAGTATAATCTTTTTTTGCTTTTTGAACTGGTAAAACAGCTCAGCGTGATAATTTTATAGATAGTAATAAGTAATTAACTAGTGGAGGCAGAATTTCCTGAAGCTTTGAATGTATCATGTTGATGAAATGTGATGAATTAGGGCTGATGATAGTTATAATAAACTTCAGCAATAAAATCATGAGTATTAGAAGAAATCTTGTGACTCCTGTACTCACGTTCTTAAGCTGGAATTTTCATGTAACTCTTTTGTTCTCAAGTCCGAGATTTTTGTTATTGTTTCTTTTTAAGGAAATAGTAAGTTTGCTTCTAATTTCTTTAGGCTGCTGCCATTTGGTTTTGACAAATGACTTCTTTCTTTTTTGGATAAGCGAAAGTGGTGGAATATATGGCTCTTTGTACTTGGATATAAAAAACTTTATAGAGCTTTCTTGAAGTTCTTTAATACTGGGAGGTTATTCTAGGTCTCTGCAAATGTATGAGTTTTCCAAAAACATGGTATGGTGGGTTTGACCCTGGCTGGACACCAGGCACCCACCAAGTTGCTCTATCACTCCCCTTCCTCAGCTGGACAGGGGAGAGAAAATATAATGAAAGGCTCATGGGTCGAGATAAGGACAGGGAGAGATCGTTCACCAGTTACTGTCATGGGCAAAACAGACTCCACTCAGGGAAATTAATTTAATTTATTACCGATCAAATCAGAGTAGGATAATGAGAAATAAAACTAAATCTTAAAACACCTTTTCCCCAACCTCCCTTCTTCCTGGGTTCAACTTCACTCCCATTTTTCTCTGCCTTATCCCCCTGGGTGGTAAATGGGAAGTTAACTCATTGCAGAGTTGCGTAGGTTGACTTGTATTTTTCTTTGGTGTTCATTCTTCATGTTCATTTTAAAGCCACAGCTTTAAAGAAAGAAGAAAAATAATTTCACCTCTTTTAAACAGACAGATAATTTTACCCCTTTAAGCTACAGGCCTTGACACATTCAGAATTTTTCTACTGGCTGTCACGCTGGTGCGATTACACAGCAATGCACACTCCCTGTGAGCTGGATAGCAATAGAAGTATATTTCATCATCTTCTCCACAATCCTTATTGAGCGTGCTGTGTTTGTTATGAAGTAGTAAGTTCATGGCTCCCACCGATGTGACATGACGATATGAGAATCCATGGTCAGTAACTTTGTTCTTGAATTTTTCATATTCTAAAACAATGATATCATTGTGGTGGTCTGAGTTCCTGAAAAAGGTGTTGTGGAAACTACATTACAACCTTCCTAAAAATAAGCGCATAAAACCACCAAGCAAATCCTTTTTAAAACTCCGGATACTTATTTTTATGAATTTAAAAATGCTGTGTTACAGCAGTGTTCTAGTGAACTAATTTTAGAAATTTGGTATGTTGATTATTGCATTCATGTGCAAGTTTATGCGGTTGTCGTGGATGGAGTGATGCTCCTCACTTGTAAGGCAGAGGCAGCAATATGTTTATTAATAACTAAATTTGACAGTAAATGCAACAGTGGTTTAACGAGATTAGATGTCAAGGTATGCTGGATTATTTACTGCATAGGGGACAGGGTCAGCCAAGACTGTCAGCGAGACCCTCCAGTTGAGTCCTGAGGTTGAGAAGGGACCCCCTTGCTTTCCAGACTCCTTCTCAGAGACGACTCCAGATGGAGCTGGATCCAGAGTTAACCCCAGACTTGGTCAATGGTTTATGTCTAAAGGATTGTATCTGCACAATCAATCCTTTCTATCACTTAGCTAAGATTGAAGAGTTCCAGTGCATTTTGTCCAAATGCACTTAGCAAGTATCTGATGTGATAAGGATTGTCTCAGTCACAAGGTGTAACCCTGAGACACGTCCCTGCTCAAGGGGACATCCCGTTGTGCAGCTGCTGCTGTACAGGAGAGCTCAGCGGCCTCTGGACTGTCTGCTGTTACGGAGTGAAATGATTGACTCATAGTCATGTTTGTGTACCAACAGCAGATGCCAGTTTTTTCCAAATCTGGCTTGAGTTGAGCACAGACCAGCACTGTGGCCAGGTGGGTGCATCACCAGAAATTAGCCCTTGGATATTTTGTTATTCTTCTCCCCTGAATCTGCCTTGAACCGAATACAACTATTAATATCAAGACCAAATGCACCCATCATGAGTGCCACTGGTAGTTGTCACTTGATCAGAGTTAGCAGAAAAGGCCACGTTGGGGTCTGGGGGGAGCACACCATCACAACAGTACATAGAGTTTGCCTATAAACCTCATGTTATCTCTTGTTGTTGTTATTTCTTATTGCTATTCTTTCTAGTTCCTTGAAGCATAGTCAAGAAGATGTCCCTGTAGTGCTAGATACCAAACATATATTAATACAAAGATGTTCTATTCTGTGCCAGACCTGCTGGTGACATGGGCAGGCTGCATGCAGAGTAGAATCAGAGAATCATTTCAGTTGGAAGAGACCCTCAGGATTGCTGAGTCCAACCATAACCTAACTCTAGCACTAAACCGTGTCCCTAAGAACCTCGTCTAAATGCTTTTTAAACCCCTCCAGGGTTAGGGACAAAAAGTCCATGGGAGTAGGGGTGAGATAAAGTTTCTTTGTGGTGTCTATTCAAAATTCTAAACCGTCTGAAAATCCTGAAGTGTTGTTTCTCTGGTTGAATCTTGTGTGTGACTGCACTTTTCCTCCAGAATGGGTAGATGAATTTGAAGGCCACCCTTAGGATAGGATGGTTCCATTTTATTGTTTTTCCTACTACGGTGGGTTCTGGCATTGTGTTTCTTTAGCCTAGTGCTGCACAGTTGCACAAGGGGAGTTTCAGCTTTATCCAGTCTTCATATGTTAGTGATTTTAATTGTTTTTCTCCTTTTCTTTTTTTGAAAAAAAATATTTTAAAGTTGTGGTATACCTTTCTAACTGATGTTTAATGAATTTTTTTTTTTAATTCTACTTTCCATCTTTTATCAATAACTGATTTTGATTAGGAACTTTTCAGAAGAAAAAGAGAATTCAAGTAATAGCAATGTATTCCCTCTGCAGGATTTATGAACGCATCATCGATCCCCCAGAAACCAATTTGACACCTGAAAGCAATTTATGGCTTGGACAGAGAAACAGGAAACATGGTTTCTTTAAGGTAAGCAGATGTGAAATGGCACATGAAGAAGGATATTAATAAATAATCAACAAGATATTTCTGATTAGTCGTCTTACACTCCTGAGGTCTGATTTGTATGAATTTTAGTAGAGGCTGTGGACTTGGGATTTGAGGCAGGTCCAGCATTAGAGAAAAGGATCTTTCCTCGTAGTTGCTGACTGCAGTGCCCAGTATTTGGGGGTTTTATTTGGTGTCCTTACCTTAGGTCTCACCTACCTGCTGTGCCCTGCTTTGCCACTCCTGGGGACAGAATGAGACCGTGCAAGCAGTGTCAGAATCTATTGCTGGCTTTCATCTTTAAACCTAAATGAAAAACCAGCTTAGCTGTGGTCTGCTGGCTGGACCGTGGTGGTCTTAATCACTCTCAAAGGTGGTTTCCTCCTTGATTTTGCGTGCAAAATACCCTTACTTGTCTGCTGTTTGCCTTGGGTGACTCTTTTTTGTTTGCCTGTCAGCATTGACTTCTGGAGCAGAGAAGGTCTCCTGGCCTTTGATCCTTCCAGCTGTGGCTAAGACTCGATATGGTACACACTGCCTTTGCCTTGCTGCTAAACAGAGGATTTTTCTGTTCCTGGAGTACCTGTTTTTCGCCACTGTGTCACTGTGTTTCTCAACAGAGAGTAAATAGTGGGTCACTGAATTTTGTTCATGGACTTTTTTGTCCTTCGGAGCTTCTATTTCTTCCAAAGAGCCCAGGCTGAACGGCTGGCGGGGCTCGGGCTGCTCCTGCCTCTAGCTGGAAAGCCTTTTTCCATTTATCAGGCTCCCCAAGACATCATTATTGAGAACACCAGTATGAACATGAGGAACTTTTCAGAGGAGAAAGAGGATTCAAGTAATGGCAATATTTTCCAGATTCAGTGACTGCCAATATATTTCCAAAATTGCAAAGGACAGAGAAATGACTTACAACTTGAATGTGTTTTCTTTCAGCTTTTTTGGCCTCTGGTGAGGCTATATGGTTTTCTAGTCAAGGTTGAATTGCTGAGCCAACCAAAACCCCAAATCCACTAACAAATGAAAATCACCCCTTCCACCTGAAAATTCCATCTTTTACTTGGTAAAAAAGCTACAGAAAAGTTTCGGATGTTTTTTCCAGTTTTGGGTAACGAGCCGTGGTGCTAGTGTTTACCAGTGAGAGACTCTATAGCGTGGTGATCGGCCAGTCTGCCTGTCCTCGATATTGGCGTGGATTTGTTGCCAAGGTGATTCACCACCCACTCGGTTTCCCTTTGAAGCTGTCAGTTCCTAAGACAATTTTACAAGTTGCTGTTTTTCTGAGGACCTCCTCTCAAAATCTCGAGATTCTAGCAACCTAAGACAATTATTTTATGCTAAAATTATTTACGGTAAGGTTGTTGTAGCAACTCACAATTTTAGTAGTGAAACAGAGCTAAAAACCAACTTTTAACTTAAATGGCTGTCCGAGAGTTGTTCTGAACTTACAGCACGTTTCATCCTCCAGCAGCTGAGCTGTCACTGCAAAGTGAAATTGATAGTATTATTTCATTCTACAGCTGTTGTTTTTTTTACCTCAGCTGCTTCCCATAATTCCACAGATGGTAAACATATGTTTATGGCTACATAGGAAAAGAAGAAGTTACGTTGGATTCGCCCATCTTAAATTCTTATTTTATGCAGGCAGTCAGAGCCGGAGAACTCTGGGACATTATATGTTTATAAATTAATATTTCCACGCGTTAACACTTTGGAAACAGCAGGGTAGCTAATGATATGCTAATGAGCTGACAGTTTTTATTGATCATAATGAAAGCCGACAAGTGTCTTACTTTGCTTTATGCGTGCTTGAATATTTTACTAACTTTCTTCAGGGCAGAAATATAATTGGTTATATTTTTTAAATCCTGCTTGAGAGTTTCAGAAATCTTATTTTTGTTTATGTTACTTATTGCAAAAACTTGGGATTTTGCCAGTTTATAAAGAGTACATATCTCTTTCCATACATTTACATGCCAAGCAGGACCTCCCTTTCTTTTTCGGAGCGATTTGTTTCACTGTTTTAGCATGTAAAGAGACAGATCTATTTTCCTTAATGTAAACAGAGATCTACAGGGAAATAAGAGCGTTAAAAAAGAATTAGCATTTTGGTATGTTTGTTGGAGCCATGATAATGTCTGTAACAAAAAGCACTGAGTACCGTTCTGAGTATCATCTTTGCTGTTCCAAAAATTTTCTTACTTTAATGATAGTTAGTTAATTGTTGTGTCCTTCTGTAAATGAATAGTGTTAAAGCACATTTTGAGCCATACTCTCATGCCTATTTTGGATCATCATTTTTCAGTATATCAGAAGAGGAATGAGGGATATGATATTCCTAAGTCACTGTGGCCGGTTCCTGCCGTTTTTCTCATTTGTGCTTTTGTTCCACATCCTTACTTGCAGTGATTATTCCATAAGTAGCCCTGCTGTGCATGTGGCCTTGCTGGGGAATGAAGTGCTCTATGGCATAATCAAGGGAACTGAAGTCTCGCTCCTTACAACTGGTATCTCTTACTCATTGCAACTTACCCGTGACGACCAAGCATTTGGAGTTCAGACAAGATGGAATGGTTTTAGCACGACAGCGGTGGGAGCGAATGCAGAACAGACTGAAGATAGCTTTGTCTATTTGCTTTCAAGGGAATCTCAGGAATTACTTCCTTTGAAAAATACATGTTGAACCTTCAGGTTTCTTTGTGTGGCCCGAACCGAAGATCTGTTTTAGGGCTAAAGAATAACGTTATAATCAGATTAGGAAACCAAGGTAAATGCAACTGAAAGGAGGAAGAGAGTGATGCCGGTCACCCAGGGAACCTTCGCTGTGGGATGAATGTGATTGCTGTCAGGGTCAGAATTATCTGCAAAATTCATTTTATCGCTGGGGAGAACCCTTCCCCCTAAGGCTCCCTCCAAAGAGCCGCTGCAGAAATGAGCTTATTAATGCATTGCTGACTAGGTGATTCATGTTGAAAGATGGTAATTTTCATATCTGCTACAGCAGGCTCTATTGATCCTGCAGCTGCGCCTGGGGATTGTATGGCAGGTGCTTGAGAAGCATGTTGATATTTTTACTGCAGAGCATCGTGTGTATACCTGGGTCTCTGTCGTCATTTTGGTCTCGAGTTTTACAGCCTGAGGTGAGGTCAATACCGTGTTCCAGCACCTGGCGTGGGACACGCTGGCCCTGTGTAGATCTCGTGGTGCTGGTGTAGCATCACCTCGGTGTGGGGCTTCGGGCATGTCTGTTGGTGCCCCTGCAGAGCCTGGCACCGGCCCTGGCCGGTGCCGCTCGCGCAGCTGTGCGGCACGAGTTATCTCTGTGGGACAAGGAGCTTTGAAAGAGGGTGAAAGGCGATGGAGGAAATGAAAACGCAGCAGTGGAGAGCTCGTGGAATAGGTGAGCCTTTTCACACCACGTGGGAGGAGTTCTCTGTTTAACAGAGACATGAGAAGTGCAATAAACAGAGCTTTTGTATTACATCCTCATGGGATGGGCTTGATATTTAGTGCTGCAGGCCTGAATTTCATCTTGTAGCTGGTAATCTGCCTGCGCAGATGAAGGCTCTTCAAGCTAGCGAGTCCTGATGCTGAATTGAAACTTCGGTTGTAATTAGCCAAATGCTAAAGGTGATGTCTGCTTGGGAAGGGAAAAGCCAGGAAGATTTTGACCACTGACATCTCCCTGTCAAGGCCAAATCCTGATTTTTCATGGAATGCAGACTGAAGAACTCCACCTTGTGCCAAAGTGAACCAGAGCCCTGAGCTGCCCCTGGGATGCTGCCTGTGCCGAATTCTCCTTCTGGCTGTGGTCACAGAAAGCTCTCAGCAACCGAGTCTTGATGCTGAGGGAGGAATAGTCCACGTTTGTTCGCGTTGTTACAATAATTATGGCTGTAATAAGTGTTTGCCTATAATGAAGTCTTTCTATTAAAAAGATACATCAGCAAAATTTCTGCTCTTTGAAGGTTCACTTCTGTATTTGATCGTATTAATTCTGTTTCAGAGGGTTTATAGACTTAGAAGGCATCTCTATTGGAGAATTGAAGTTCATATATTTTTTCCATGGTAACATGCTTTCATGTAGCCAGAAATTAACAAAAAAAAATAGTTGTGTTGCCTTTTCAGGTTGTATTAAAATGCAGATCTATCCAAAAGACAGTTTGAGTGGTGGGGCTCTGATGCAACAAACCATCTTTGAAGTTCAATATGCACTTTTAAAAAAAGGCTGAGGAAAACATCACTTCTCTCTGGATGATGTCTTGTTAGCGGTGCGATATGCTCTGGTGAAGCTTTGTAATCTCATTTACTCTTGGTTGAGCTTTTTGCTGGAGAGGCTTAAGCATTGAATTATATTTTTGTGCCTCACCTAATTTCTTGCTGATGACTGCTGGCAGAACGTATGTAAAATGGCTTTCAGGATGTTCCATTTCCAGTGACAGTATTGCTTCTCATTATTATGATGGTTTCATTATTCTCACAGATGAAAAGGTTAATAAATGTATGTGCTTCTACAAGAAAGACAGTGTGATCCAATTATGTCTATTAATATTTTCAGTTAATATTTGATCATGAAACAGTAAGCAGGAAACAGCGCTTGTTGCTTACCTTCTGCTGTTCTAGCAAATGAACATGTAAATGTTAAATGTGACTATATTTGCAAGGATTCAAGGGCTATCTGAGGCCTATATTTTATTTATGGGTGAAGTTCAACATTTTGAGCAAGTGGCTATGTCCTTGGTCTGCAAAATTCACTCTATTGCTGTTTAATGGAAAATTAAAACATAGTCTTACAAATCAGTAATTTAATTAGGTAATAACTGCAGCGATGATAAATTTCCTTTTAAATTAAAGAAATTCTTCTGTGTCTGGGAGGAGACAGACCCATGTAATACGATCTGATTAACAGCCGGGAAAAGTGCAAATAGCAACACTAGAAGACCCTTGTTTTCCTTTTCTCCTCTCTCTTAGTGACTGTGACATTATTAAAGCTGGTGGGTGGATCTCATGGAATGTGTCACAGGCAAGGATGGAGCAAGAGCTTTGTACAGAGCTGAAAAGCAAACACAAGCTTCAGTGTTCTCTAGGCTCTTTGAAGGATCTAGAATTCTGCAGGGACCCTGGGCAACCCTTCGTGTCTGCTGCTTCCGTCGGGGATATCCTGGCAAGTCGGGAACAAGAGGATGCAGCTGGCACTGGACCTTTTGGTCCTTCCTCTCTCCATCCCTGTCCAGTTCCATTTCTGGGCCTCGTACAGCCTGGACTAGCTGGCTCTGACCTTGGAGTCCTGATTCCTGCCAGTCCTGCACAAGGGATCTTTCCATCTGTCTGGCTTAGAGGGAGGATTTAGTTCTAACGGATGGCACAATTACGTGAACCGCCTGTTGAGATGCAAAGCTGGTCGGCTAAACTAAACCAAACAACTAAAGTGTAGACTCATACCTCTTGCCCTATATACTTCTGTTTTCATGATGTTTGATTTCACAGTCTTATTTGGCTAAATCGCTAAAGAGTGTCGTCGCGTTTTCTTTTTGTCTTATGGAAAAGTGTGTCATAGGCTTGAATAATGAATATTATTTCACTGGTTTTGCACCACTCACCCCATTTAAAGACATTTAAGCAGCTTATATTTGGTGATTGCAAAAGACAAAGCAGTATTATTTCTGTGTTTTATGAAAATTAATATTCAGACACGCAGGAAGATAGGAGGAGTTGTTATGTGTTGTCCCTCTTTAGTAATTTTCCTTGTGAGAAGAGTGAGCTGGTCAATTTTTTTGTACCCGCTTAAGAAAAGACTTGTGAAACAGCTTGTACAGAACTAAGTGAGTGCTTGTCATCTGTATTACCAGTTTTCTCTTCTTTTACAAAGGGTGTTATTCAAGATGTGAAAATCATCTTCATACCTAATGGATATATAACGCAGTGTCCAAATCTGAATCGCAGTAAGTAGCATTGTCTTTATTCTCTCTGTTTTATATTTTTTCATACAAATTACTTTTTTTGTTTTAAAAACAATATTTTCAGGCTTGCCATTTTTGCATGTCCTGACTTGTAGAAGGCAAAAATTCTCTGTAAACAGATTGTATTTTGTGTTCAGATAAATCAAGTTTGATATACTGTTGGTTATTTACAGGTTATTTTGTCTTTCCTTCTCTTCCTTTCCATTTTTTACTGTTCCTTTATTGAGCATGCCCGACCTGCAGTGATTTCTTAAGTCTGGTGCAAGGAATCATGGATTTGCAAGAACTCCTGGCAAAAATGACTGCAAAAGTAGGTACCTAAGCTTCTTTGTCAGTTGCCCGTTTTCTTCTGTGCTAAGACTGACATGAAAATATTTATTCCTTTTGCAATTATTCTACATTTTCATGGCAGAGTCGTTCTTTTCTCCTTCTGCCGGTACCCCTATCTGCAGTGGGCTTAGTGGTGTAGCTTCATGGATGTCGCTGAAGCCTTATACAGTTTCTGTTGACTGCCTTATTATTTGTAAAATTGTGACAAAAAACCCAGGGTCTGACTTTTGTGTGAGATGCCTTAGCGCGATTTCCCTCTTCATGCTGAGGGATAAATGCAGAAACAAAGGAGTGAAATCCCTCAACCATTTCCTCCCCGTGTGATGCTGTCAGAGGGTGCGTGTTTGCCTGTGGGAGGTCCTGTGAAATCTTCAGGACTGGTGTAGTCTCCTTCCTGGGAACTGAAATGAGCAGCTTGACGAGAATTTCCATTTTGGGTCCTTTTTTTTGATTGTGAGTAGGATGAATGGGAGGCTACAGTGTTTTTTTGCTTGGAGTTTTTGAGATTTTCTTCAGGCTGTGCTCCCACGTTGAACAGTCAGCCTCGGTGTTAGCCAAGGTTGTGGTGAAGTTTTGGGGTAGGAAGGTGTGTTTTAGAGGCGACTGGTGTGTGTTAAAGGGCAACCGGTGAACACTTTTTGAGGTTAATGTTAGTGAACCATCTGGTCTATAGTAAAAGGCAATTAATTGTCTCATCTGAAACAGCACTTATGCTCTAATTACTTAGAGATTTAAGTGCAGCTACAACAACCTGTAGACTCCTTTAATCTCAGTGTAGTTACTGAACAGGAATCTCAAAAATAGGATTTACATAGTAGTGCTCCTAGCCTAAAAGCATTGTACTCTTTACCGTGCTGCCTTTAAGTGCCCTTTTCCTTCCTAATAGGAAAGGGAAACTTTGTTTTTAGAGTTTGTGCACATTATACTGACAATCCACTTGCTCAGCTGACATACTTTGGACTGTCTGACTCTGAATGCGAAATGGAAGCTTTTAGTTCAGTTTGCTGCTTGTACTGTGAAAAAGAGGCAATTATTTTGAGCCCTGCTGGTGTTCTGAGCAAGTCCCAATTATGCACTGTACTGAGTAACTTGCTTTCTCTGCTGTTAATTATATTTTTGCTTGCTAGTACTTTACGAGGGGAAGCAAATAACACAGTATTTCTGCTGCAAAGACTCTGTGCTTCCATAAAGTGGTGCTGGGATAATCCTTCTTTGCGAGTTCCTTTTCTGTTGTAGCAGTGCACTCACTGTTTCATCGCAGTTCTTACAGAAATATCGTTGTCCAGGAAAATGGATGCAGCAGGAAAGGAAGTTAATTTGGTAGACAAATGCACGTTAACCATGGAGGGACTCGAGGGGGAGGAGCATTAAGGTTTGTATTTGCCTTTTCAGTCCTGGCCACAATAGCCACCAGTGGTACTAATGTAGGAACAGGTCCATCGTATGGGGGTGATGTATGGCGAGGCAGAGTGAGGCTTTGACAGGCTGCGCAGCTGCCTGCAGGGCTCCTGTTTGCCAGGGCAGGTGGTCAGAAGATGGCTTGCTCGTGTACAGGAGCAATGAGCCCCAGCTCCTGGTCCTGCACCAAGAGATGTGGAGCGTGAACGCAACATTTTGGGAAAGTGGGCTCCCTGGTTGGTGTCCAGTTGTTGGTTTTAGGCTCTGCTATATCTAGGATTTCAGTGTTTGGTTGCAGCTGTTTTACAGCATTGAACAGTCCAGTGAATGTTGTTTGTCATGAATGTGTATGTGCAGTTTCTATAACGTAAAACTGTGAAGACTCAGACCAGGGCTTACCTGGGAAGAAAGCATCGGCCTAGGGGCTTCAGGCTCCAGTAATTTTGGTAACAGTGCAAATTCTGCAGTAGGTAGGCAGGAGTACAGAGAACCCTCTCGCTTGGGCTTTACTTTGGGGTCCCATGAGCCAAGTGCTGGCTCAGGATGGGACATGGGGGCTCTATGGAGGGTCCCTGCAGAGCATTATTTATAGCAGATTGTCCTGGAGTGCTACATGCAGAAGCATGACCTGTAACAAGCTAATGGCCATTCCTTCCTCTTCCGAACTGTGTCTTGTAAGGACGTAGCTTTTAAAGATGAATAAATGCTGGCTTTTTAAGCCTGTTTTATTTTTGTCGTCATTTGAATCCCGAATCTTTCCAGTATGTATCTTTAATTGATTTAATCTTGTGTCCTTAAATAGACACCATAGGTCAGAGTGTTAGATATCTGGCTAAAATATTAATTTGCTACAGGAGAAAAGGATCATGTTATATTTCAGCATTCCCAACTGCCATGTTGGAACACTGTTAGTTCCTCTTTAAATATAATGACTAAAGTAATTCATGCAACTCTAACAACCAACTGAAATCAGTCTGGGCATCTCTTGCATTTCTTTGAATGGAATATAATTTCTTTTTGGTAATTATGGGCCCATACTGGGGTGTGCTTCATATTCAGATGTTAAATTGTTAAATGAAGACTTGCAGCACAAAACTTTCTACTGAAACTTTCCTCATTTGAGATCAGAAAGGTTAAAGCTTGAGTTTGGTCAAAACCAAGAAAAATCAAGCTCTTGAATTCATCGATGGACTAGTTAATCTGGTTTGTTTATGTCATGGTTTAATATGGCCATGTATACTTTTATGGTTAACAAAATTTTCCGTGTAAGTTTTTGATAGTTTTGGGGCTTTCTTGATGTTTTAATTGTTACTTTTGCCAGAAACAATACATTTTAAATAGAAGTCTGTTATCTTTCAGTTACTTCTGTGGGCAGAAAAGCAGAAAGGAAAGTGCTGAATACGTTTTGTGAATAATAGTTGGCCAAATATTCCTGGATGTTAGGAACTTAGGGTTTGGTTAGTATACGGAAATTGCTTGGTCTGGCACACACTTCTTCTCCCTCCTGAATTTATTTCTATTTATAACCTAAAAAAAAGTTCGAAGCTTGGGAATTTTCAGCTGATGTTTAAAATGTTAACAACTCTAGTTGTGTGCATTCAGTAACATTTGGAAGGATATTTCAGCTAATTTTAAGGGATTAATTGCTTTATTGAGCTCAGTAGAAATTAAGGCATGAAGTTCAGAACCAAACTGTGTTTCTGGTCGCCTTAGTGGAACAGGTAACAGTTGAATGTTCTTTCCGAACCAGTTCTATGGGCCGCGATACATTAATTGGCCTCTGAGTATTGGAGGGTTTGTTGTTGGATGCCCTCCTGGTGATCTGCTTGATTGATCTGCTACGTTTAAATATATTTCTGAGGAGCTAAATTATTTTAAAGTCAATAAAACTTACCAAGGTAACACAATTGTCAGAAAAAGTTAATACTTTCAAAATATTTATTCTCTTAGAACTGTCTTCTTTTTCTAGAGAACAATTTCTAGGACAGACGAGGGACAATACGAATTACCTTTTTAAAAATAGGTGTTTCTAAAATCCTTTCTAAAATCTCTAAAATTTATATAGCCCATTTATATGGGAATATTCATTTCAAAAGAAAATATAAGGTACGTAAATAAAGTAGAAGTGTAAGACAAATCAAACGCTTTTAAAACAAAACGGAATGTATTTTACATACCGTAAATATAATGACTGAACACAATGACCTGAAAAGAGTTTCTGCTGGAAGCAAGCAGCTCACTAAGAGGATAGTTTTGCCTCTAAAATGTGAAAAGCAGTTTTGAAGTCACCAGAGTATCAATCGCCTATTATCTTAGAATAACAACTTAAGAAATAAAGAGCTTTTATTGAGGGATTTCTCTCCTGAGGACTGCAGAGGAAAAAATATCACAGAAATTGGCCTAGTATTTATTTTCTTTTTCTTCCCCCTAAATATGTTGCTCTTTTACTGGCAGGAATGAAAAAAGGCATATTAGAATACTTTCATTAAAAGTGGATGGAATTTTAGAGGATGGAAGTATATGAAATTCAGATATATGCCATTATGTAAAAATACTGTAGCACCGTGCATTCTTTTTTAAATAAAATTTGCCACTGTTAAAATGTAACGACCTATAATGTAGGATAATAGCATCGTATTTATAGCAGAATCGAGTATGCATTCATCTTGTCTTGTGCCAGATTTAGGTAGCCTTGCTATTTGCAGTGGCTTCAATGTGGTGGCTTATACACAAAAGACAAATGTGAGTGTGGAAAATCAACACCTTGAGAAACTCCCATCCGGTTGGCACCGTGGTAATTTTTTGAGTAATGGCAGTTCTGGGGTCTGGAGATATCACATATTTTATATATGTGTAGATGTATGTATATATATATATATGTGAAGTCTGTATTTCTATATTTGTTTATTTTTAGGAAGAGTAAATGGAAAGGTAATTTTGAGTGCTCTTAGGGAATTGAGATGATCGCGCTGGGTAAATGGGGGCTGTTCTCCTCTGGAGGGTGGTAAGATGGTACCTCCTATGAAGGGGAGGTCTGTGATATGGTTTAGGAGCGGGTGGTTCAAAAAGCCTTTTCCTTTTCTTCTGCTACATGAATGGGCATTATCCTTGCTTATTACTGCATACTATCTCATCAGTAAACATAGCAATTGCATGCCTGCAGATGTAATACTTGGAAAAATACACATTTTAGTAGCTTGAATTGAGGAGGTAATGGGAACAGCAAGGAGCATGGCTTCTCTGTTAATCAGAGTCTGGGATTATTTTGTTCAACACTGGATTAAAACACTTTTTCCCCTCTAAATCTCACTTGCTATTATAAGGTTAAGACCTTACTAGAAGTCCAAAAGTTTTAGTCTGGCTGGTACTTAACAATGATGAGATGGGGTTGAAAAGGAAAAGTCAGTCTGCCAGTCTTCATGATTTTAGACCTGTAATCAGGTTGATGAGCAATTATGAAATTTGTTTTAAAAACAATAGTGGTTCTTGAAGTTTTGGTAGTGCCTGGGCATTCCTGAGGCGATCTTAGCAGGGTTTGTTACAGTACTAGAGACAGTTGCGTGAATCATAAACTGTGGTCAGTTGGCATGGAGAGCTCCATCGGAGTCTGAGTAGCATGAGTTTATACCTGCTGACATCTCGGTTCAGTGTTTCAAAGGTTGTAGTCAAACTCGGTTCAGCTAAAAATAAGTGTACTGCTTTCTCATATTTGCTTTTTTAAATCGTGTGTTTGAATTGCAGAAATCTCATCAAGTTACTTTCATTTATAGTTAAATTATGCAGAAACAAGACTGAGTCAATTGGAAGACTGTCATTGCGAGAAGACTTGTCAAGTAAATGGATTGATCTATAGAGACAAAGACTCATGGGTTGAAGATGATCATTGCAGGAATTGCACGTGCCAAGTAAGAATTTCTAAAGAGCGGGACCTCATTAAAATGTGAAAATGGCCCCTGAATACATAATGTTAACTTGGAGAATTTTTAGTATGCGTGTAGTGGCAAAATGAACAATAGGGAAAGAAATGGTAAAATAAATAAAAATTTGACATTGCTTATGTGCAAGCTTCATAAATAAAATGTTTTCCCTTGACAACGCTTTCTTATTTGTTCTAATTATATCTGTGAGAACTATATGGTTTTGGGGTGAAAGCGTGGCATTGTCTTTGGTTTGGAGTTGTTTTCACTGCAGTAGTTTTTTCAAAAGAAAGCATTATCTTAATAGTATTCATAGATGCTTAGTTGCAGCTTGCATGGTAACAACATGCAGATCCTGTTTTCAGTGTTCATCACTCTCAAAAACGAAGGAACAGAAGAGAATTAGTATGTAAATCTTGTCTCGTTGAAATTATTTGATAAATATCTGAAGAGAGCCTTTGTTTGCTCAAGAAAATAGAAAACCCATCGTTAAAAATCTCAATGATGATTGGCAGAGCCTACAGAAAGTGGTGCTTGTGTTCTTGTAAAGATGGACTTAGATTTTCCACTTAATGCACTTTGCTCAGGGAAAGTGGGGTAAAACCAATAATATGTATCAAAAGGGGGCGATTCACCTTCAGATGCGTTTTGGTTCAAGTTTGTAGTTGGATACGATTAAACTTGTTACTGAAGGATGGGTCTGTAATCCACAGTGCTGTTTTAATTTACTTAAATAGTCGCCTGTCTTCTGTGTTTTGTGTAAAATACTAGTTACAACAGCTGTAGTTCAATTTTGTCTTAAAACCCTTTGCTCAGAGTGGAGTTGTGGAGTGCCGAAGGATGGCCTGTCCCCCTCTCGATTGTCCTCCTGACGCTCTGCCGGTGCACGTGGAAAACCAATGCTGCAAAGTGTGCAAGGGTGAGTCCATCACACCCACCTCTCAGCTTCACCCTCTATTTCAGCAGAGTGAAACTTGTCCTCTGAGCAGGTGCTTTTATAATGACTTGATTTAAGAAGAAAATAAATAATTGGTGAGGAATGAACAAGTTTAGCAGATTTCCAAGATTTTCTTCTTGCAGATTGTCAGTGTAAAATGATTCATCTCTGTGCTTGAGATTGGGAGGTCTTGCTTGGCTCCAGCATTTATCTCCTGCTGATTTTGAGGAGCATCAAACCTGTGGTCTGAACTTTTTGTAGCAATAAGCAATAAACTGAGCTGTTTTCTTTTTACCTCTCTTTTATTTTGGATTGGAAAGTTGTTCTTTAAAATTAACCTGACAATTTGAGACACGGAGTTAGTATGGAGTGATAGTTTGCTGTAATTAATTTAAAAATAAATTTATGAGAAGGAAAAAAAAAGTAAATTTTGTATCTGTGTTATTGTCAGCTTTCAGTTTCTTCTTCTGGAAGTGGAAGATATAAGTAACATTTCTGGAAAGAATATTCAATATTTGTTGCCTTAATGGTAGTACAAGGGACAAAGACGATTTATATATGGAAATTTTAGTTGAATACTGATTCCAGTCTTACCTAAGCAGCACAAATTGTCTTTCCCCCCCTTTTGCCCCCATTCCTGGAGACTAGTAAATGTCATGCATGAGTTTTTCAATAATTCATAAGACAGGAATGTTGAATTATTTTAAGATTTATTAGGAAAATAATAACACTTTTTTTAGCGTTCTGTCACCTTTCTTCAGTTGCTGAATTCATTAGTCCCATGTGCAAACGTCCTTTAGCTGTGATCTTGCACTTGCTCTTGTTTCCTTATGTCATCTCATTTATCTCAGCTGTATGTCAGTATTCCACTTACTAAAAGATGTTTATGAACAGACTGCTTGGGTGGTAAAGTGGCCATGCTGGCCTGTATTTTTTGTCTTGAAATATTTTTATTTGTAACGTTGAGAGTCTACAAATTCTTTCCTGAAACTGGATGCCTTTGACATGTGTGTACGCACAACAGTCAGAATCTGACACTGAGGAATCGCTAGGCACAAAATTGTAGATTCAACGTATATCCTCATAAATAAACTGTGTTCCTGTTATTTGTAAGGGAAAGATGAACAATCCAACTTGCCGTTTGTCAGTGATTGGCACAAACTTGACTTGTTATTCTGACAAGAACTCAGCATGTCAGTCAATGGGAGGAGATGGATGGAAGTTGATTGAAATTGATTGTAAATGCCAACTTCTTGACAGAATGATGTGCCAGGGCCACAGTCAGTCACTCGGGGGTAGATAGGAGTAATTGCTGAGGCTTTTCCAAAGAGCTGCTCTGCAGGTGTTAATTTCTCTGTGCTTTTCCTATTTAGCTCTGATAGAATCATCAGCTGTAATTTGCTCTCTCTAGGGATTATTGAATGGCTGGATTATTGAACACTTTCCTGTCTTAGCTGAGGGTTAATGAAAAAGTTGCTGTAATGTCAGATATGTTAAAGGTTTTAAAAATGAGGCAGTTCTGTTTTGATCCCTGCCATCTTGTGTTAGCCTTCCGACTAATATTTGACAAAAGACTGTAATTTTGTTTAAAATCTTGTCATTTTTCTGAATTGTGCTTTAGCTTGTTTCCTGGTGTGTCCGTTTTTTTGTTAAAAGCAGTCATATCAGGAGAACAGACAGAAAAGACATTTCTCCAATTCATCTTCTCCCAAAAATATTTACTGAGATTCCTACTTTAAACAAAGCTACTTGATCTGAGGTTTTCTTCGTGAGATCACAACAACTCAGGCATAGAAAGTAGGGCAGATTTAGAAAAATGAAGAAAACTAGGATACCAAAAGGAAGAAGCCTGTTGTGGTTTTTTTAATGCATTGTTGATAATGAAAACAGAGTTATTATTATTTTTTTTAGTTTTAACAAGTCCTTAGAAGCAAATTTACATCTGAAAGTTTATGAAGATTGATCTAGCAGTCCTTCATGTTTTAGAATTTGGGAATCAAAGTGGCTATGACAGTTGCTGCTGTGGGGTATTCCTATTGGTGTCACCCCTAAAGGGTACACACATGCACCTGTAAGTGCTTGGCTCCCTTACCTTGGTACTCAAGAGAGAAATTGAGGTAAAACAATTACTAGACAGTCTGAGACTTCTATTTTTTTGAGAACCAAGTGCTTTGGGCACTTCCACTTTGACTGTGCATGTGCTTTGACTCAGGAAACTTTTCAGGCTTTGTTCAGTTGCAACACAGGATTCACACCTTGACTTGGCCTTGAAAGGAGTGAGGAGTGCTCACAGGTTTTAGTCTGTTGGTTGGCTTGTGGAGCTGGTTATTTTTAGCAGAAGGGTCAAAACTTCAAACAAGCACTTTTTAGTAGGAGCTTTGAGTTTCCTGGGAAATCTCCTTATTTCATGTGCGTTTTAAGAATATTTTTCTGGAATAGATTTTTACAGTTTGTTGATTCAGTAGAGTCATTCACTGTATCTAATCCATTTTTGCAGTGCTCTAGCAAGTTGAAGAGTTCACTTTTGTGCCCACAAAAAATCTGGAGGTTTAATTAGATTCTGTGCTTATGTTATTCTCTTGATGAGCAATACACTAATAAATGTCTCCAGTTCTTTGAGTCATGGAGACCTCTAGTAACACAAATACTGTAGCTAATATCCAGAATGTCAGTAATGAAAATATTTTTTTCATCAAACACTAAAGAATTTGATCCATTATGTATTGTCTTATGCTCTTATTCCTCCTCTTTACTATGGTTAAAGGTGCTACTTGCTCTTAACATGAATTCATTGTTAGTTATTTGTAATTATATATGATACTGACTTCTGATGAGTGCAAAATGCATCATATTTTTAATGTGTCTATATTTTTTCAGTGTATGTGGAGATTGGTTTTAGTTTTGTGTTATACCTTGCTTTTGTTTACTACTTATTTAATGAATTTATTTTTAATCTTCCTCTTTCTCCTCTCAAATTACAGCAAAGTGTATCTATGGAGGCAAAGTGCTAGCGGAAGGTCAGCGAGTATTAACCAAGAGCTGCAGGGAATGTCGAGTAAGTTTCAATTGTATAAACTTTTCTTGATTTTAAATGTATGTGTGGTGTTCCAAAGTAACAACAAAAGGTTAGTGCATTTCTTTAGGCTTCCTTCATGCAAATGTGGTATCTGTGGTCGCAAAAAGGTGAACTCGAAGTCGGTGAAAGCCACAAATACAAAACCAAGACAGGAGTGTGACCCTTGTAGGATAGTAAAAAAATGGGCAAAATGACTTGGAGGGATGTTTTATCTTTTATCTCCTGATTTCATGAGCTCTAGAACAACACAGCAGCATCTTGAGCCAGTTACTAATTTCAGCCAAATTGCTGAAATTTGAAGCTATCTGGCTTATATTGCTTGAGTTACTCCACATTTACCCTAGTATTATTGAAACACTATGTAGCCCTGCTAACGATTGAGGTAAATTGTAAAAGTGTTGGACTGGACTGGGGTCTTTCTTGGCAAGTTCATAACACTTAGCTACAGTCAGTAGTTAAGAACACAGGTAATCGGAGGCTGTGTTAGGTAGGAACATTCAGGGGGTGTCAGGGAATACGAGTGCTACGTGGTGTGTAAGTTGGGCAGAAAGCAGTTGTTGCCAAGACTATCCTTAAAAGAAGAGAGTACTGGTCAGTAATTGTAGAAGGCCCATTGCTCTGCTGAGACGTATTTTTTGTGAGTGTGCGTGTGCTTTAGATACGATTTATCACTTCAGAGAAGCACAGGTATTTTAAACACATTTGCTCTCACGTGTAATTTTCCATTATTTTTGGTTTTGCATCTTGTAGCATTTGTAGAGGGGGAAGGGTGATACAGGGGAGGCTTACAATGTTACTGACAGATCAATATGCTAGAACAATTATGAAAAACATTTGGAAAAGATTACAATGATCTAGTTATTGTGCTTGTGGCTGAGCGTACACAGTAGCAATTTTATGTTCACTAATGGAAATGGACAATAACTGGTTGCAGATGTTGTGAAAGCAGCTTGTTATGCAGAATTACTTTGCTGTTGTTAGTGTTTAGCTGTATAGGGGTGCTCAACACTGTATATACAAATATGCGGGCAAGGTCGTTGCCTTGAAGACAGGCTAAGGTGCCTGTTATTTATAATATGACATAGAATGTTTATTTGGGAGGGAAAGTGCCTGTGTGAAATAAAATGAGAACTGGAGGATTTTCACATTAAAGTGAAACCAGAGAGAGTGATCTAAATTATGTCTGTGCAACTTCTCTGTGCTATAAATTAGAGTGCTATCTTCATCATTATGAGTATGATAATACATTGTTGAAGGTTAAAAGCAAATACTGACCATTGAATATCTGTCATGTCAGAAATGACTAAAATATCAATGAAAAGAGCTTTTGCACTTTCCTTGTTGTTAAAGGAAATTGGTATGGCAATGCTAATTGCAGTAAAGTTGCAGTTTATGTTGATAAGTGTTTGAAACAGCACACGTGAATGTAATATGAAAAAAAACGAGTCAATGTCTCAAAAAAAAAAGAAGAGAAAAGATTTCCACAGCCGTGTTTCAACAAGACATTAAACTTCACTGGCAAAGCTTGTGCTTCTAACTCAAGAGAGCTTTTAGGTGGGTGCTTACCTCTGCTTCTATGAGATAATGTTTCTGCAGACAGAAAGTTCATTCCATGAGTCTTCAGCATTACCTCTTAAAAGCTGTAAGGAAAACAGCTACTTATTTACTGCCTCAATTAGGAACGCTTACTAGATGAAGGATGAATGGTGATGGGTCAAGCTGTGTCTGTGCTCAACGTTTTCTATCCCCTGTGGGTCTACTGGTGAGCAAGGCGGTGTATAAATAAAGGAAGGGCTTTGTGCTAGGGGAAGGACTATAAAAAATTTACTGTAGTTTAATTTCCAGACTTGAAAAACAGACATTAAGTTTGGAAAGCTGTTGATCCATGAAGGAATACGATAGAGGGTACACATCAACTGTCAATTTATTAGTGTTGATAAAGATGACTTAAAAATCTTGGGTAGTAGCTCTTGTGTTTGTAAAGGAGAGGATGTAGTTGTAGGTAGGGTAATGTCAAAAACATAAAGTGAAAATTTCACATTTCGTTTTTCATTTGAAGACAGTTGTTTTATTCCTTGCATAGGTACTGATCCAAGCATAGGGGGCTTTTAGCTTTTATATTTTTTCCATCTAACAAAAATAACAGTTATGCTGATGCATCCAGATAGATAAAAGATTTTCTTTATCAGGCTGTGAGCGGGTTTTTTTTTTTAAATTTCTGAAAACTAATCCATACTAAAGCTGTATTTGATGCACATCCTCTTAACCATAGGCACAGCTGTTGCTGACGGACAGCCGTTCCCAATTGGAATCCTGCCCACAAACACTTTCTAGATTAATCTACAATGACAAAGTGACAAAGTTAGTGCACAGGTGTTTCTGAGAATCGCGGGATGGTTGAGGTTGGCAGGGCCCTCTGTAGGTCGTCTTGTCTGACTCCCCTGCTTGAGCACGGCCACCTAGAGCCAGTTGCCCAGGACCATGTCCAGACAACCTTTGAATATCTCCAGGGATGGAGACCCCACAACCTCCTTGGGCAACCTGTGCCAGTGCTCGGTCACCCTCACACTGAAGAAATGTTTCATGAGGTTCAGATTTCACTAATATGGGGATGTGGCTCATATGAAGTCCATGGGAAGATGTGTATAACTTTTGTTGGATTGGGAATTTACTGCTCATCAGCTGATGGGGTTAATGCCTGTGAATGACCTGATACCTGTTCATAACCAGACCATGTGTCTGACAGCAAAGGGTACAAGAATAAATTCCTCTTCCCTAATGCTGGGAGGGGCAGTCAGAAAGTGCCATACAAGTGCTAGAATGATGGACAGGGCTCTGCTGACTTTTCAGGAAGATTAACTAAAAAGTTTTTCACAGAGATAAGGAACAATATGGTTCCTGGAGTGACGGCTGAGGAGACTATTTGGAACTTCTCCTGAAAGGCTGATCAATAACAGCTAAAACAAGAGGGATGGGGGTTGGCACCCCCAAACAACAACAAAACCTCAACATAACCTTATATGAAATCTCGCTGTAATTTTCCAGAGCTGATCATCTGAGATGAGCTGTTTGTGGTTCAAATATTCACTGCAAGTCACAGATTAGGCTTATAGCCAATTCTTTTTAATGTACTTACCTTTGTAATAACAAGAAATTTAATTATCTTGTTGTAAATGTTTGACTCCAGTTCCCATTCTTTGTGGATTGTGTGTCACAGTTGGAACTTGACCTATTTGTTCCAAAAGAGTATCTTTTTGACATCTATTGATGTCCAGAATCTATGACTACATATGTGAATTGCGTATAAAAAGTTAGTATTTTTTCTGAGGCTGCCTGATGCAAGAATTCTGAAGTGTGAACTACTCTTGCTTATCTCAGTAGATAAAATCTGAAATCTGTTGATGATAATTCTTATTGTTGGAACTGTACAAGTTTATGACAAATTGATTTTTATCCAAAGAATACTCAACATGGAAACATTTTAATTGTTTTGAAACTTAATTATAAATATGTTCCATTTGTTTTCCCAAGATAAAAGTTCTACAGAAAAAGGGAAACTTTAGGGAAATAATATCTTTCTGTCATTAAATTAATGGAATTCTCTCTGTCTTTTTTTAGTCTCCTTATGATTCACTAAAGGTGTGAGCTTGGATCAAATTTATCTTTAGCTTTTTGACTCATCTTGATCACTGATTTGACTTCCCTATGATTTCTTGATTTCTTGCCATCTTTTTGACCAGATTTATCATCAGTCAACGCTTTTCGTCCATACGTTGACATCCTGTACCCTTTCTGCTGCAGTTGCCTTGTCTGAGCTTGAATAGGCGATGAGTTATAGCCAGAGCTTTTCCAGCTGGTAGTTTGATAACATGATAGTAAATGACGGCTCAGTGTGTCGGGTTCTTTTATCACCTTTGCTGCTGCAGTTGCACAGGCAACCATGGGGGATTCCTCCCTTTCACTTATGGAAGTGAGATCAGAAGGAGACCTAATACCTCCATTAACTTCACTGTTCTTGTGTGGGCACTTGTTTCAATGATGCATGCTGTATGTGATACTGTAGGGAGCTGCTTTTTTTAAAAAATAGAAAAGAGAACCTGATGCCTGTGGTTTGTTTTTTTTTTTTTAATATTATTTTTCATGACAGCAACTGATGCAACTTGCAAGTGAAAACAATTGGAAGTGAGAAAAACAGCTTGTCCCTGCTTAACCTTAAGATTGCCATCTCAAGGGCAGTTGTAGAACAGTTGGGTTTGCATTCCCTACCTTTGCTGCAGCTCTCCATTGTAATAAAATACTGTGAGCTGCCGGGCACCTTGTGCATCATTTGCACCTTGTAGACTCAGTGGGCATTTTTTCTGTGTACATAACCGCGCAGGGCAGCTTGGTGCGGGGAGAGCTAATTCTGGAGCCTGAAGCAACACAGGTTTAATCAACATGGGATGGATGCTGAGGTGAATCACCAGCAAGGGTTTTACTGTCCTGGTTCTAGCACATGAGCTGGTCTTTTGGCCTGATGTGGCTTCTTGTCTCATAGCTTCTGGCTAACAGGGTGTCTCTGTGTAGGGGTGTTTCTCCATACAGGGTAGACATGTAGGTATTTTCAGCATCCTCTGTTCAAAGTCACATATCTGATCCCTCAGATTATGAGAATGGTGGCTTTAATAACATATTCTGTCTTTGGTTTGGTATGGATTTTCTTCTGCTTTCTTAGCCCTAGGTGTGTTTGGATTATATTTTTAAACTTTTCTCTGCAATCATGATAGCTAGAAAATGAACTTTATTTATTTGAAGAAAGCAGAAATTCTTGTTCCATCTTCTTGTTCCGCTATCTGAGGCATCCTGAAAAATATTTTGGGAGGATCGGGGACTAGATTCATACTAATAAGGTGTATTGGCAATACAGCAGGCTGCCTGTTTGCTTAGTGGAGTTTCACAGCCCTTTGGAAAATTGGATTACTCAGGTGTGGAGAGTCCTGTGGGATAGTTATTGTGGCTCCTGCTGAGCAAAAATCCTGGTAGTTAATCCCTGCTTCACTTGCCAGTTCACAGTGATGACATAGCTGCAGATGGGATGCTGAAGAAGTAAATTATGGTATGGAGAAGGCTGGAGGGGGATAAGGGAAAAGAGGAGGCTATTTTGGGACAAGACGTTAAAAAACAACTATCTGAAGTGCAGCACAGCTGTTTGGGCTGGAGACAGGGTGAAGCTGATGGGAGGAAGATGGTGTAAAATCTCCCCCAAAAGCCTTTAAGTCCATTATTTTAGAAAATTTCTACCAGCAGCTAGACCTCCTATACACAGTCTTATTCTAAATCTAGCAGAAATCAAAAATACAGAAATATCTTGACCTTGATTTAGTTTTTATGCAGCCTCAAAACGGAATTTGTGCTTTGCCATACCTTTGAAGAACCTCATTTCTGGAAATTAGATGATCAGTAATTTTAAAGAACAGACCCTTTTAATTGGACACAGCAGACCAACTCATGACACTTGAAAATGTTGGTCTCCTATCTGCTGCGTTTGTTTGAGTTGAATAATTTATCAGTGAGTTATGTAGAATATGAAATAAGAGGAGTAAAACTTGGACTTGTGTAAAGCAGGAAGGCCGTCTTTAACAAAAACCTGGAGTGAAATTCTTTAAATCCTTCAAGTATGTGGAAGGAAACCAACTATACTTGGAGACAACGTATTTGGAAAAACTACTGTAGAATTCTGAGCTTAAGTGCCTTTTTTTTTTTCCACTTCTTTTGAATCTGGACATAGAAAAGTCCCAGTAGATTACTTTAGATGTTATGATGTAAAGAATTAATTTAACTTGCTGCCTGCTAGTTTACAAGTGTTGTTACTAGAGATTACCGGAGTTACAGATTGAAAATTATGTGTACCTTGTCGTTCTACATGTTTAATCAATCTGTAATTTTTTAAAATGTTGTTTGCTTTTCAGAATGGAGTTTTAGTAAAAGTAACAGAGACTTGTCCACCGCTGAACTGCTCAGAAAAAGATCACGTTCTTCCAGAGAACCAGTGTTGCAGTGTTTGTAGAGGTAAGCCAGAGGCTGTGCATTCTTGGAAGGAATATGAGTTGCTAATTCAACAGGGGGACACACTGGAAGGAACAATTCCTTTTAAATGAGATACTAGGTACCTCTATAAACCTGAGTCTATAATTAGCTTTCGTGTAAAACCAGTCTGTGATATTCCTTTGGGTGGAAGACTTAGCAGATACAGAGCTGTAATTGCTCTGAATTAGAGAGGAGGAGGGAGCAAAGGAAGAGCTGGGGGAGAAAGGGCCCAGTATCTTTTAAGAATTCCCATTAGGAAGAAGTTATGTTTGCAAGAGATTATTTTCTGTTGCTTCAGCTTGCAACTGCGCTTAATGTACAGGGGTTTGGAAATGTTTTTTTAAGCTTTCTATTTTGAAATCAGGATAACGTTAAGATTCCAGTTTGATGGATGTTTTGAGATTGATTTAGATCTGAGTGCTCTCAGGACTCATAAATGAGTTAAGGTGGGCAATTACAGAATAAAAATGAAAAAAGTAAGCCTAGAGCCCAGAACCCCGTTTTCCTTCCAATACCCCCGTGGGGTATTGAGATGCAGATTCCTCTTGCTTGTTCACTTTCAGCCCTGGCTGAATCCTGATTACATGCTGGACCAGACTGAACAGCCATAGCTAAAATCTTGAGGAAATTCCCTTAGATGAGGAAAATGCAAGTGTCACAAGGATGGAGAACTCAAACAATCTTCTTTTTTAAAGGTGGTGTCATCAGTGAGCTGTTTGATGACAGGTGTTAGAATAGTAACTCCCTGTGTCCGTCTGTATTGTACCTTTTGTTCCGCGCCTCTCCCTTGGTGCTGAGTCTAAGCTGAGCTTAAGGGGAGCCTGGTCTCTCAGAGCAGGACTTGCGCATCAGCCTTTAGCGATGCAGCTCAGAAATTTCAAGCGAGAGCTTTGCCAAATGAGCATTAGGCATTTCCAGGCTTAGATGATTATTGTGGCCTTCTGGACAACTTTCCTTGCCTGTGTGTAAATTCCTCTGGTGCCAATGAAGGGGCTCTGAATCTCTCCCTTAGTCAGTAAATTTTAATTAATAAATATGCATAGTTAAATATTTACTAAGGCCTTGAACTTGCTATCGTATGCACATAGTTGCAGGGGCCAGAGTGTTTCAGACTGCTTGCTGGATCATGGTCTAAGAATACACACATGAATTTTTTGAACAGTTTCTAGAAACATCTGTAGCTATTTAAGCAAGCAGTAAGTGTTGCTTCGTTGTCCCTCAGAGGACTCGTGTGTCTTAATGATTCTTCTTAACAGATGGCCCAGTTTGATGTAGTGCAGTACAGAAAAAAATATCTTCATTACTTAAAAGCATTAGAAATCGGAAAGCTTCAAAGTTGATGAAAGACAGGCTCTGTGCTTATTCAATTCTATATTATTGTTAATGATAGGTACTCTTTTTATATATTCATCCCAAGCCTGTTTTTATTATTTATAAAATAGCGTGGATGTGTATACTTATGTAATGGTCTCTAGGAGCAAAGGAAGGAATTGCAGCTTCACTTCCTATGAATTCTGATCCATGGTGCTTTCAAATTGATACGTTAAACTTCCACTTCAGTTCTCCTTTAGCTGACTGCTAAAACAGTACCACCTCCTTTTGGATTTCATCTTTGCTTTTTAAAATTATTCTTAAAATTGTGCTGGAATATATGACTAATTTTGTCAACTTTACAAAGGCATACATTGAAGTTAGCACTCCTAAATTGCTTTTTATACCTTGGAGTAGAAGATGCGCTACCTGATGTTTTTTCTTCAGTTACACGCAACCCCTATCAGCACTATATATATAGTTATAGAGTTCTATCATATATAGAGTACTGGTGTTAAAAATGGAGATTTATTCAGAATTCCATATTTGGTATGGGTTTTATCATGCAAACAGGTGCCCTCTGATATGACAAACAGGCCACAGTTTCTTGTCCCAGCTTGTGCCAACATGTCCTTCACTGGGAACGGGTAGAGTGCCCCTCTGGTTTGCAATAGTGACCTTTTTTTGAGAATATATTCAGCTTTTATTGTCCAAGCAAAAGCAGCGAGGAATAAATACTGTAGTAAATATAGTTCTGAGTAATCAGGGTGTCTGTTGGAAGCCCATATGGATATGGATCATTATATGTGTCGTGATACAGATGATTTTTTGCATTAGCGCTTAGTTAGTCAACAGGATGATCGGTAAGCATTTACGAGTAATGTGAAATGAGAACAATAATTTTATGTCAAGTTTATTATTGCATGCTAGTGACTGGTAGGTTCTGGGTTTGTATCAGTTTGTGCTTTCTTTAGTATCTGGTTGTGGAAACAGAAAACTGAATTTCGTGTTTTATAGAATTCTAGAATACCTTTGCTGAACGGGGTAAGGGTGGGAGGTTTGCAGGTTGTGTTTTTCTAACTGCAGCAGAGGAATTTCCATTTAATAAAAGGATAAATGTGGGGGATCAACAGAAAGGAAAAAAAACCCGCAGAGAAATGCGGAAACTTCGTGATGCTGTGATATGAGACTACTCAGGGATCTCTGTAATATCTACCACAATAATAGATAAGTGCCTAAAATAAAATAGGGTATGCAAGGAAAAAAAAAATAATCCGTGGTGTTTATGGTGATGGAAATTGCAAGTCAGCAAAGGACCGAGTTGCAAACTGTAATGTACACAGCTGGTGGGCTGCCTGATAGTCATTATTGTTTGTAAATGGTTAGAAAAGGAAAGACAGCAAATAATACCTTTTCTTCTTCAGGTTTGCTGCATGAGCTTATAATATAGCAAAAGCTAACATATTGCTGAAAGCCAATTCTAGATTTCAGTCAAATGATTGTATAAGGTGTTCTGCAAGGTAGGCGTAGTATGGAAATACTCTGCTGTACAATGACAGCTTGGTTTTGTGGTTTGGTGTATCTGAATGCAAAAATGGGCCTCATCAGATCTCTATCCTTGAATATTATGTAGAATATACCTAGTTTTGCCCTTCATCTTGTGTGCTTTAATATAAATGTCTGCTTAAACTATGTGGCTACTTTATACTTTTCAGCAGGACAAGTTGCTATTATTAAGCTCTCTTTTAGGCATACAGAAATTTTAGGTAATTTTAAAATTTTACAAAGAGTCATTGTGTAATAAAATATATATATTTTTTTACTACTTTTTTGAGAATCAGTCATTTTTCTTATAACGTGCCTGCTACTTTTTTTTATAGCCCAGAGACAAATCTAATACAAAAAATAGTGTCATAAAAGTGTTTTATTGTTCCCTTTAGCTGTTTTTCTCCTTGCCAAAGACAGTGTATAATTTTGAAAGAGTGGATTTTTTTTTTCTCTTTTGACTGAGTGATGCAAATAAAGTTTCATGGGAGAACTTTTATGTTGTTATGCTCACAATTTTAATTTGTAAGAACAGCCTTAACAACCCAAGCACTTCAGTCATGCTCCCCTTAAAAGAGAGAGTGTGGGGAAATACTAAAGTACTGAGAGCTGTTTGGTTTCTGGAAAGTAATTTTTATTTGTTGTGCTGTAACACGGGTCGGCTGATGAATTTAGATGGACTGGTGATGCTGGTTGGCAGCAAGTGGAGAATCCCATTGGTGAGCTGCAGTTTGCATTTTACAGCGTTTATTTCTAAAAATGGTGCTTCTGCCACCCTTACTTCTATTGCTTTGTCTCGTTTTAAAGAGGTTTTGATTCTTTCAATTAGAGGATGAGAAAGCTCTTGAGGGAGCGTGTTCCTCACCTCTCCCTGTCTAACTGCGAAACTGAGTTTTGCTTTTTCAGAAATCAAATGTTTCTCATTCATTCGAGGTTTTAGTTTTATTAAGATTTAATAGAGGTTGTTAAATACGAATTAGTTTATTTCTAAAGATAGTTATGATGTTACTTAGTATTTAGAAGAGCTTTGTATCTGAACAAAAAAATCTTTATATGCTCGTTAGGCTGTGCAGCATCATTATTCTAATGCACACAAATAAACAGTAAATTATCAGGTCTGTATTGATATAGCAGCTTGAAAGAATTAATGAAGTTACTGTTTCATGTCAGACCACTGAGTTCTGGGACCACAGCCTCTGAAGGCGTAAAAACTGCTGTTCAAAGTGCTTCGTTGCTCGTGACTCATTAAAAACTGATTCAGATCATGAAAGAGCATAATTGCTAGTGCAAATCTTATGACTCTTCCTATGAGTTGTCCCTCAGATTTACTTTATACATTTATGTAGTAACTGTGGGGTTAAATCACAAAACCAGTAAAGATTTTGAGGTTGAAATTACCTTGGACCATTTGAACATTGCTCATGCTATTAATGGAAACATCGTCAGTGTTCTTTTTAGAAGCCTCTGAAATGGTAAAGAGTGCAATGTAGATTGCTGAGGGGTATCTTCTTGAACAGGAAGAGAACAGAGGTTTTGCAGTTTTTTGAAGTAAATAGGTAGAGATACTGTAAGAAGCACAGAAAGCATTACAGATGTTATCAGGAAACCCTCAGAAAAATGAGAGGCACATTAGTGTTGCTCATAAAAGAAGTGGAAGGAGAGATGGATATAAGATACATTGATTCCAGCTGTAGTCTTGAGTGAGTTCTTGCATTTTTTAGTCAGTAATTAAGCCACATTACCTAATATTTTAAATGCTTGAAAAACCTGGGTGCCAGCACAAAGCAGCTTAGCGTGCTGCTCTGGAAAAGCAGATTCTGGGAGCTGGAACCTGCAGATATTCAGGAGCTTGGAGAAATAAGAGCAAAGTTCACATGTCCCAGAATGGAATAAATGTTTAATTTTGGATAATCTGACTTGAGACCACTAAATCCTAGCTGGTTGTGCACTTGATGATGCTGCAGAAATAATAGTTGTACGGCCGCTAGCATGAAATAATTTTCATAATTGTCTTAGTACATTTCTTGATGGTCATTCTACAGTCAGAAGAAAGAAGTAGAAAGATACAAGTGTGTTCTTAAGAAAAATTGGAGCAAACATTTCAGCAGCCTTGTTAAAGGAGGAGAGTAATGTTATCAGAAATGTTTGGGGAAGGAACAGAGGTCATCAGGCCCATCAAAAACCTAAACACACTCTTCAATATTTAATTCCCCTGTTGGTAGAATCTAATTGTATCTCGAATGTCTTGAATGACTTTGAAGGACTGTTGTGCACATTTATGACTACGTATGTGTGGGGAAAATGGTTTCTGACATCTGTTCTGAATGTGTTTATCTGCGATTTTAATTCATGCTCACTTGCCTTGTCATCTGTGTTGGCCTGAAATTAGTTCAGATTATCAGAAGTATTTAAGATTTTTTTGTGCTTTTGTCAAATCCTCTCCAATTGTCTGCTTGCTTGGATGTGGTGATTCTATTTTAAGCCATGTGTTATGTTTAGAGAGGAGCTGACTGTCTCAGATAAGACTTTGCTGAATATTCTCGAGTCTCGGTAATTCGGTTATTTTTACCTGGGCAATTGGAATGTGTGCCCTCTGCTAGCTGAGATTCAGAGATCCCACCGCAGTACCAGCGGGTGGTTTTGCCATCCATGTAGGTATTTTAAGGGAACCCCGTAATCCATTTCACAGCGAAGACTTAATAAAAATCAGATGTTTGCATTC
Source organism: Pampusana beccarii (assembly GCA_013399365.1). NCBI lineage: Eukaryota > Metazoa > Chordata > Aves > Columbiformes > Columbidae > Pampusana > Pampusana beccarii. The sequence goes on along the minus strand of VWYH01006691.1, from coordinate 235,753 downwards.
TTTTCCATTCTGCTTACTTGGGGATAAGTAATTGCTCCCATGAATAGATTGGGCATGAATGGATTGATGTTTAAGTCAGTGCTTACATCCCTCTCTATTTAGTCAGGAATATAAGCAGAGCTGTTGCAGTCAGTGGCCCTTTGTGCATTTCTGAGTGTTTTGCTGAATCAGAATAAAATATTTAGCTAAATTAGATGTTGAATTGGGATTGTTAAGTGTAGGAAGAACACAGCTAGCTTATTTCTTCACGTTACAGTCAAATATAGAATCATAGATATGAGGTGGCCTTTATTTGCCGGAAGAGCAGGAAAAGCACTTGGGCATAGTATGAGCTAAGAGTAGATGCCATTTTATTCCTTTCTTGCCTCCAAAACCCCAGCTTGGGGAATGCAGACCAGGCTTTGAGAAATGCAAGAACTCCACTTCTTTGGTGTGCACCTTTTAGATCTTTTGAAGTGCATCTGCACTGCAAAAGTACTTGGAGAAGCCTCTGATCCGATCCATGGTGTGCCAGCTCTGACAGAGCCACCGTGAGCCCTCACTCTTCTATACCAATAAATAATTTTGTTTGTTTGTTTCCTTCTGTTGGTTAACCTTAAAATCCAACAGCATACAGTGTTGTAGCACCATGCGTGTTCTTAACAAGAATGGCTTCCACTTTCTACTTACGGAGGTATTGAACATGTTTTCTGAAATGCTGTGGGACATTGGAGTTGAGTCACTTTTAGTCAGCGTTTTTAAAAGGTGGGAAATGGTGTTTCACGGGTCTTTTATAACAATAAATGCCAAGGCAAACTAGAGATGTATTAGGTGTTCTATCGTTGTGTATTCCTAATGAGAAGAGAACAATGAAGAGTTCTTTAGAGCTTCTAATTACCCAAGTTACAGAAGTGTAGCATTATTTTCTTTTCTTCTGTGTTCTTTTAACACCCTTCAAGCTTGAAAACATAAGAAAGAGTCTGATTCTGAATGGAGATAGTTCATATTTGAGTTGATAATAAGGGAACAAAAGCAATACAGGTTTTTCCAGGTAATTTTTAACAAAAAGTGACAGCTCTAGTGCTACAAAATGGGTAGTCAGGGTAGTCATCATATCTACTGATGAATTTCAAATAAACAGTGAAGAATTCTTAGGGCTATAATGGGATATTGAAAGTAATCAGCGGCTTGTGCTTGGGAGAAAGTGCTGTTAGAAAAGAGCAGCTGATCTGGGACTGAGGGCTTGTGATGAAAGTTAAGCCTGAGAAGCCATCCCTGGGGCTGATTGTGCTAAATTTGCCGTGAACTGATCGCAGGGTAAAATGTTGACTGACTGGTTTAAAGAGAGGCCAGAATCAAGAGGGGTTTTTTTGGTGCAGAAAGTTGTACAAGGACTGTTGTAACCAAAACATGCTGAGAAAGAATAAATACTTTTTACATGTTTGGACAAGAGGGAAATGTAAATAAATAAGATTAAAATATCCTATGACAGTAGTAGCAGTCCACACTAGATGAAAATATGATATTTTTATGGTGCGTAGCTTAACACACTGATGTGTTACATCGCTTCTGAGTAGTAGTATCTACCAGTAATAATCAAATACAAAACTAATACAGTGTATGAGCTCAAAGGAGAATTATTATTCTAAAGGAGCAAGAACTAGACTAGGATGTCATAGTCTTAGGGGAAACGGTGACAAAGAAAGTGTTATAAAACTTGTTGTCTCTTGGATATTATCTAGAACTCCAACAGAATAGTAATCCTGCTTGGGAGCATAAATTAGATGCTGAATGGATGAGTTTGGGGAGATGGATTCCAGTGTTCAGTTTCGATTATAATTATAAAGGCAAAAGTGAGAAGTCAAATACTGTGATTGCATAAATGGCTAAAGGCAGTGTAACTGCGCCCTTTTTTACCAGTGTGAAATGTACCCAGGCTTGACAAGGCTGTATCTGGAATACTTAAGTGTTTTTTTAGCAGACTGTGAAATGAATGAAGGCTAGAAGGGATATCTGCAGTTTTCGTTAATGGAGTTGGTTCGTTTTTGCAAGTTGGATTACAATGAAAGGACACGCTAAAGGAGCACAAGGAAGATACCTTGGTTCTTAATAAAATTAATCTGAAGGTTAAATGTAGAGTTGGATGTTGACTCCATCCTTGCTAACAAGTGTTACATTTAAAAAAAAAAATGACTGCAACCCAAAGTTAGATGATTATATTAAAATGCTGAAACCTGATTTTTAAGTTAGGAGACTGAAGTGCGTGTTTAGAAACAAATAAAACCAGCTTCAGGATACCCCATGAAGATTTGCTTACTGTAGATGAATACTACACTTATTATAAGCTAAAGTCTTCCGAAGTTCCGTAAAGAATAGAAAAGCAAGGAATATGAACAAAGATCTTAGAAGTCCAGGTTTTCTTTTTTTGGCTGGCGTTAGGGGATGTTGGGAAGTTTAGGATCAGTGAACTAGAACGTTTAGCTTGCTCCTTTATGACCAGGCAGAATTGGCAGGAACTGTTGTTATATTCGTATAAGGGCAAGTTGGAATACAAGTAGCTGATTCTATGTCTGAGTTTCTGGTTTCCCTGCTTCTAGGAGAGAAAGTCCAGAAAAAATAAGAATGACTGAAATGACTGTTTATGTGTCTCAGACAAATAGAAATTGATTTGTATATTAATAGAGAAAAATCCATCAAAGTTACACCAATGGGGGAAAAAATTCTTGTTGAATTCTGTAACGTATTTATTTATCTCTTACTGTACTTCTAGTGATGTGCCTTTAAAGAGAGAAAGTTGCAATTACGTTCAGTTTAGACTTCAGCAGGGAGAGATTTTGACACATCTTTGAGAAATAATGAAAATCAGGAAGAACGAACTTCAGCCAGTTGTGCCTTTACAGAAGGAAGTCGGAAAGTTCGTGTTTGTAGAGATGACTTTGCATGGAATAAAAGAAACTGTTTATAAAGAAGCTACTCAGAAAAAAAGAGAGATTAATATAAATTCTCCCCTACAAAACATGATGCATGGATAAACTGTAGAAACAATCCAAGTAGTTTTTGATGACAGAACTACAAGGCAGTGCATGAGGTTGTTTTGACTACCAGTGTAGTTTTGTGTTCTAATGTAACATCTCATTTTTGCTCTTCTAAAACCGTTCTTGATTATGTCTAATAAGAGAACTACGAAGGATTTTTTTTTATATATTACACTTCTTGGCAATCAGAGGAAAGGTGGCCTTTTATCCTACATGGGTTCATTAGAAGGCTGATGTGTTTTCATGGCTTCTTGCTTTGAAGTTGTCTTTTTCTCCTGACTAAAACTAGTCCCACAAATACATTTTTCAACAAAATGGTTTCACTGAGAATGAGTTGGTGGAGGAATCCAAAAAGCCTGTGTGCACCAGATAGGTTTATAGAGAGGATTTCTGGAATGTACCATGCCAGAGTTCCTCAGAGTAATCCCATCAATGTTAATATTAAACCTGAATATCTGAAATAAACATGTTTTAATACTATTTTGTGTGTTCCTTGTATTTCAGGCCATAACTTCTGTGCAGAGGGACACAAATGTGGTGAAAATTCAGAATGCAAGAACTGGAACACAAAAGCTACCTGTGAATGCAAGAGTGGTTACCTCTCTGTCCAGGGGGACTCTGCGTATTGTGAAGGTAAACAAAATATTTAAAGACCTGTCCCCTTGACAACCTACTTAGAAACACAGTGTCAAATAAATGGTTGACAAATTAATTTCATTGAAAAGTTCAGTTTCATGATAGTGAATATCACAAGGGTCTTCTTTGCATTCATAAATATGGATTGAAGATGACAAGTGACGCTGGATCATTCCGATTACCTATTTATGGGCATACTTTATGGAACACCATGTCATTACCATTTTTAAAATAACATTTTTTTCAGACAATAGCACCTACCTTCTAAAATGTTTTTTTTTTGAGAACAACATCTTTATAAGAAACATTTAATTTAGGAAGGGGGAATTCTGCTGACATGCTGAGGTGTATGATGCAGAAATGATGATCTGCCGTCCTCCTGAAGTGCATCTGTGGGCCAAGTGCTTTACTGAAATGGTTCTCCTATGATACAGAAGAGACCTATTTCTTAGAAGAGTGTAGCTGAGGTACTTCTTTTGATGTATTATTCCATCACAGGAACAAATGCAATGAGGCATCATTTTCCTTTTTGTTTCTCAGTGTTTTCTAGAGTTTGCTGTTATTTGTAGCTGTGATGGTACTTGCTGCAAACTAAATTGATGAATCAACATATACCACATTCCTTCCTGCCTTTACATTGTGGTTTGTGTTTTTTTTTGTAATGCCCTTGTATGTCAGGCTGCAATATTTAATCTTGGCCATCACAGTAAGTTTTTGAACTACTTTGTAAAAAATATTTCCCTCAATTCTTTTTCCAGTGGTACTGGTGATGGGAGATGGCATTTTTGACAAGCTGTTAAGATATACTGTAAGAATTGGAAGACAGGATGAAATAATAAAAAAGACATGCATGGACTGGGCTTAAATGATCCTGCTTTCATAAAAAAGACTTTTTGGTGTATGTAAGTGAACAGGACTGCTTTAAATAGCAGTTTACAAAACTGCTCAGTGAATTGCAGCTATAAATCTTGTGGTATTTAGTTATCTACAAACAAAAATTCAAATGGTCCTATATATGCACTTTCAGTAACTGGGAAAACAGTTTACAAATTTGTTTTTAAAGTTAGGCAGAGGATATACTGCATATAGGAAAAACTTCTTTTTGTACCAAAAAAGTGAGAAGAGCTGCTCTTTAGGTATTGCAAGGACCACTCACAAGTCAGAAGACAGTAACAAGGCTCTTTATCAGCTATGATACAGAATCCAGTATTTGTTCCTTTGTGCTGTTTTGCATAAGATCAGTGCTTAACCTTTTTATTTACCTCTATGGAAAAAATGTAAACATCTTGACTCAGTTTTGTGGATGTTGGCGGTGCATTAGGGGTAGTGCTTGGGAAGGAGCTTTTTGAAGGAATTAATGGGAATTACAACCTATCTGGTCTATGTTGCATTAAATTTCGGAAGGGCAAATCAAATCCCTGACTTGTGTGCATGTGGGTGAAACGTGAGGAAACAGAACAAAGCTGCTTTTGCTGCCTGAGACCATGGGATAGACGAGAGAAAGGCTTTCGGCATGGTATGAAATTATAAATTTACTAGAAGGAGCGAAGTTTTTAGGAGGTAAAGTAGAGAAGAGAAGGCCCTGGAGCAAGGGCATCTACAGACTGACGGATCGATTAGCCAAGAGGTGACTCCTTTCAGCCCTGTGAAATTCTTTCACTCCTCAGAACAGCTTTCTGCAACATCTCTTTATAGGCCTCTCTGATTTCATTTATGTGTTTAATCCGCTAAACAGAGTCACTTCATAGTTGCCTCTATAACATCCTCAAATGCATGGTGAAGCTGTGATTTAAAGAAATGAGCTCAAAGGCATGTGTCTGAAGGTAGAATAATGTGGCAGTATGTTGGTATTGTATAGAGGTGGATTTTTTTCTAGTGGTTTTGGATTTCTGTGTGTATTGCATAAGAATTAAATATATGAAAGACCTGAACGACAAATAGTGAACATACAAAACACCTGTGGAAGCAAGGAAGATGTCGTGCTCAGCTGTGGTTCTGAATTTGTTTTCATCATTCCTAAGCCTTTAAATTTAAAAGGCGTGTGAGATTATTGTTGCCTTTGAGATGGCGAGGTTGAGCTATTTCATACTTGTGACGTGTGCTGGTAGGCAGCACCTTAGTTCAGAGTGCTCCAGATCATTAAGTTTCAGCTTTCCAGATTTCTCATCTCTTCCAATGTATTTGAACTGCTTGTGCGTGTAAATTCTACTATGTGGTATTATTTTACCTTAGCTGTGTTTTTACTGTTATTTCTACTCTCTCTCTCTCGTATGGTTTTATCCTGCTAGAACTTATAGCATCATTTTGATCTTGTAAGATCTCTGAAGAATTGCGTTTGGGTCTGCTTTGCCTTTTCACATACATTTGTGTCTTTCTTTTTAACATTCCCTATTCAGTCTTGCAGTACAGTGGAAAAAATTAAAAAGATGCTAACTTTTGTCAGAGAATTGGCATCAGCGAATTTGTAAAATAAATAACGAAAACCTGGGGGTTTGTAGTATTCATACTCAGCAACTCGTTTTCAAGTAGTTAGCGGCTCCTTATGTCAAAATATATATGTAGGATAACCACCCACTTTATGTATTTCATTTTTGAAGTAAGATAAATGTGTTTAGGAAGTACAGTTTCTGAAAACAAACAAGTAAATGAAACTTATATTGAATGAAGGAGATAAGTGGAGATTCTCTGTGTTCTGTAAAAGCAATGTATTTCACTTGAAAACAGAAAAGTTGGGGTTTTTTTACATATGCGTACTTGTCTTGTATGTATGAGATATAATTAGGGCATTCATTGTTTTCAGAGAGACATATGGAGATATTTCTGTTAATTGTGTTGACAGGGGTTTAACTACTGATGGGGATACTTAGGCACAAGTGTTGAACCACTGTCCATTTATCTCTGCCCCATATTCATGGACAGATTCTGGGAATTGCACAAGTAGCTGGAAAATCTCATGTCTGCAGGATGCAAACATTCATGTTAAATGTAGTAGCATGTGCGCACTTGCAGCTGGGACTTTTTAACACATGACATGGGAGCACCCGTGTTGAGGGCTGGAAGTTGCACCCATGAGAGTTAGAGAGGACACAACAGTTCAGTGGCAAAACCAGGACCGAAATGGGGAATTCATTTGAAACTGCCTAATGCTGATTCTTCCAGACGCGTTATGTGGTCTGTACAGCAGGCATGCAAGTATTCTGCACTTCTTCAAAGCCGGAAAACTCCCCAGTCTGTGACTACTTCACCAATACTGACGTGACACTCCGTGCCGTGTCAGCACGTGGAGAGGCTGAAGCTCAGAGGTAAAATGAGAAAAATCGAGTCAAATCAGCTGAAAGTTAAGTTTGTCGCTGGCGTGCTTGTCCACACTTTCTAGATGCTGACAAGCAAACATCCATTTCTTCTGAAAAGAATTTGGTGATTTTTCTGCTATATATTTCACAGTGAAGAGTAAAAGCAGAATTATTTTTTTCCCACCACATTTCATTTCTGCATTTTTTATTACCTTCTTAACTTGAAGGATTAACAGCCCTTTCCTACCTGCAGTGCTGTTATATTGGTGCAAAAGTGATTATTACCTAGTGGCTGTTGAGCTCAGATTCATTGTGAGAGCTGTTTAAATCCAAAGCAGGATGGATCTCCCAGTTAGGATAAATGTATTTCCTCGCTGACAAGAATGCACGAAACAAGAAAATTAGTATTAACCTTCTGTCTTTCATGCACAACTACTTATGCCACCAAGAAACATCTAGTAAAACTAATACAGTAGCACACCATGAGATGTTATACATGTTATACAGAAGTAGTATATTCCCTTTCTGCTTAACCAGTGTCACCGGAGAATATTTCTATGATAATGGGTATAATATAGGAAAGGATACATTGACTAAACTGGTCCTACAAGATTATTGTTCTCGTTGTCTTGACTATATTGTAGCATGTGTTTTCCCTCTATAGAGAAGTAGGATTGCACATGGCCTGTAAGGTGTCTTCTACCTGTTGATGTAAAGAGTATAGACAAACGGTGTGAATCCAAGTTGTTTTTTTAGGAACAAGTGACAAAATTTTGTAAGAATATTAAAAAAACCTGACCAGCGAACAAAAAAATCCAAACAAAAGAAACCAAGAAACAAACCACCTTCAGAGTAAAAGTTTGCTGCAGTCCACTGGGTTTCCACAGCTGTTTTTCTTGCTGTATGAAATAAGCTGGACTTTGTTGAATTTCCCCTCCCTCCTCTGCAGTGATTTCATTGCAGCTGTTCTAATTTCACTGCATTGTGGCTTGGGATGTGACATGGACGTTGTGGTATCCTATAAACCTTGCATGGGGCAGCGATGTATGACTGTGGTTTTGGATGGTGCCCATTGATTAGACTTCTGGGTGCATTTTTAAGGATAATCCTTCTGTTTGTTCTCTCAAAAAACCCACCTCACAAGATGTCCGTATTTCCCACGCCCATCATTCGCTATATATGACAATAAATGTATGTTCTGTGCTGTGTAGGTGGACATATATGCATAACTGTACATATCAGATACTTCATGGAATTGCCTAAAGTTAAGAAGATGGGAAAAATGGCACATGACCACTCATTGTAAATTCACTCAATTTTCGTCTGACCTGAAACTGTAGCAAAGAGGAGGGAAGGGGAAGAATCTAAAAGTGTTACAGCCAACGTCACTGTCTGTGCTGCAAAGACCATGTCAATGGCAGCGTTTCAGTTAGAACCAAGTTCTCCCATGGACACCAAAAAAGCCAAAACCAACCAACCAAAAAACCCAACCACAAACAAAACAAAAAAATCCCAACAAAAGCACAAACAAACAAAATACCGCAACAAAACAAGAAAAAAAACCCAAACCACCACCCCCCTGCATCACCAAAAACCCCAAACAACCTGCCCCACCTTCCCCTCTCCTTATGAACAAGTAACTTGGTGCCAGAGAGTTTTGGTTTTATAAAAGATTCACCATTTCTTTGAGAGACCCTTGTTAACCTAATTTTTAATCTTATTTATTAGTGAAAGTCCCTTCTCTTGGTGATATAATGCAAATAATACATTGGTCCTGTCTACTGTTTTCATAAAGACTTAAACGAACTCAAATTCCTCTTTTATAACGTGATCAAAAGGCAGACACTTGTCAGTCTCCTCCACTTGTGGGTTTATGGACTTTAATAAACGAGACGGCAGTTTCCTTGTGCTGTGAGCTGCTAGTGGAGGAGACTGAATTAAAACCAAACCAGACCCTTCCCCCTGCCAAGTGCCTCCAGCCAAAGGCAGAGATGATATACCTGCTCGGGGATGGAAAGTTTTCAAATAAAATGTTGAAGTTTTTATACTAAGAAGGTTCATGAGCTTGTTAGAAAATTATGTTTATGCCTTATATGGCTCTAGATGGATTATTTGTGTTATCAAAAGTGCTTTTATATTTCCAAGTGAATTAGTTTAATGTTCCAACTACCAAACCCTGGAAAGTGAAATTATTTGCCGTCCCCTGGAGTAACTTGAGCTCTTTTGGTGTAATGTCATGCTGAGATTTATATGAAAAAAAAATTTAATTTCTAATAAGGTGTAACCATATGTTTTGGAGTTACTGTAATAAAGTGTCATAAATAATTATGGTTCCAAAGAAATTCAGCCTTGCAACTGTCAGTTCTTGTGTTAGAAACTTGCATTTGAATAGATTACAATCATTGCTATTAAAGGAAAAAAACCCCTCTTTACCTCTTCAGAATGACGATGAAAATCCTGCTCTGAGGCTGTTCAGACTTTTTGTTCAAATGGAGGGATTGCGGATGCTTTCTCCCCTTTAACAATTGCTCACACGTGTCAGGGTTGCATTCTTATGAATTGCATTGCACGTAATTTAATATCTCGTATATAAAGCTTTGGTTTTTACCTTTTGTTTTTTGCCAAGAACAGGCTGATCATTTCTAAGAATGAAACAATACTGGTCTAGTTCACTGCCTGTCTTTAAGCACTTGCCTGTCTCTCCAATCTATATTTGCATTCATCCTCCAAGATCTCTTTGTGTGCCCACATTCCAGATTTGGGTGCAGGGCCGTGTTCATGCTTCTGCTTTTAAAAAGTAGAACTTTATCCCATTTTTAGATGACTTAAAGAAAAGCTCAGTGACGTGTTGGCTACTGATTGTAGCAGAATCTGACTTTAAACCTGCCAGTAAAAAAAAATAATAAATATTGTATATTCCTGCTGGGTCAGCATCATTATCTTTACACTATAATGACCCTTAAAGGAAATTGTCCCCATTGCGTGTTCTAGCACTGAAAGAGGGAGAAATCTGCGCCATAAATGGTGATTTGATATGTATGTACTAGCCCTTGTAAGCAGAAAGAGCTCTTGCTGCACTTCACCCATTAAGCCCTTGTATTGATCCTGATACTGTTAAAATTCTCTCTTCAAATTAGGACAATATAGCTCCTGTCATGTTTCTGCTGACATCAGCAAATAAGGGAAAAATTTGGAAGAGTTTTTAGTGGAGCTATGGCAGTTTAGAGCAGGTAAGTGGTTGTATCAAGCAGCTGGCAGCAAAGCGAAGCAAAAAGATCTGTGTTGTTTTTGTAATGATGATCAGAAGCGTGCTAGTGGTTGAAGTTGACTGATAAATGCAGAGAAATAGTTGTGTATAATGAGGAAGTTTTGCTTCCACTTGAGTGTGAGCCACTTGCAGTGCTTTTATACAAATTGCTAAAAATTGTGCACTTGGCTCTTAAAACTTAGATGTTTTGCTCTTTTTAAAATCTGGAGCATAATTAGGCTAATTGAAAATGATGGATGTGTGTGTACCTGTGACATACCTCTGTGTGTGTGTATATGTAAAATGGTGTTTTCCTCTTGGAACACAACAGGCTTTAGATACCTGGGGTCTGACAGAATAGCAGCTTTCCCAAGGGCTTGTGAAGTCAAGGTGAAGACTGCAAGTTTTACATTTAAATTGTGTTTTAGGAAATTTAGATGGAACTAATATATATATATATGAGTTGTAGGGTCCTGTTTGCCATTGACTTTGTGTTATGGAGCCTAGTGATGTGTTTAGTTTTAAACTGGATCCGTTGGCTTCCCTTGAGGCCCTGAGAATTGGGAAGGGGCTGTGACAGGGCCAAAGGCTCTGGGGTGCGGTGAGTTCACATCGCTCCATAACCAGCTGTTCACAGGAATCCAGATCAGGTTCCCTCTTTCCTCCCGCAGCATACTGTTGTTTCATCAGACGGTATAAGAAATCATCTTGTCTTCAGGCCATTTTTCCTTCCTAGTAGCAAAGAGCATTAATGATTAAAGCTGATTTTAGAATCTTTTGGTTGAATACTGTTTAGCAAGCTGTTTTTGAATTCTCTCATGTAGGCAGGAGAAACATATGGAGTGGGCTCAAAAATGATAGTTTCAATATACCTTGTACAGCTGCTTTTGCTGAGCCGTACACTCTGTGATTGTTTTGGAGAAGCTATGGGATTAAGTAGTACAGCCAAGTCCAACTAGCCTCAATATCACACAACAGCAAGAGCAATACATTTTGAGAACATGGTTTTAAAGCTCTAGCAAATGGAAATGTCAATCAACATGAGACAACATGAGATAAGATTACTTTGGCTTTTTCTTTCGTTGTGATGCCTGGTTTGTAAAGGACATCATTACTCTGGAGTGCATCACTAATTGTTTTTCACTGCCTAGAAGGTCAATTCTTTTTAAAAGCTACTGGATGTTCATGATTTAACTTGACAAAAAAATTCAATAACAAAAAGTATTAACTGAAAAACAAATGCCAGTAACGGCCCAGTATATTTATTCTGGATGGCTGAGCAAGGCTTGTCTAGCATGCTTTGGGGACTCTTTCTGGAATGGATTCTGGTTATGACTGGGCAATTGCTGCAGTTTGGGACAACTGTGTACTTGGGGTTAGATGGGTCCCATATAACCAAATGTAATTCCAAAGTTAGCGCTGCTTTCAAAATGGGGTTGGAATAGAAAAGCTCCAGAAGTAACTTCCAACCTATATTTTTTTTAATGATTCTATCATCTCTTATTCCAGTACTGTGTCTTGCATCCAGAGCACTGGAGGGACACTAGGTGCTGTGGACTCTCTGTGGTTACCTTTGCAGTGCTTGAGGATGCAGAGACAGCAACTATTTTACATAGTTGACAGTCTTGAAACGAGAAAAATGTGATCTCTTAACTGCTGGTACTTGTAAACTTTTTTTTCAGTTACTTGAAAGAAACTCTACGTGCAGTTTTGATGCTCAAGCTGTCTTTCCATTGCTTTGAGGATGGCTTTGAGGGCATGGAGTTCCTTGCCCAAATGGCAGTTCTCATAGCCAGTTTATAGATAACCTGTTGGACCAGAAGAGGGAAGGATGTGCATTTGTTCTGCAGCAAGATCAGTTGCAAACTGAACACCCCACTATCCACCCCGTCAGTTTTGGGAACACAGAAAAGAACCTGATTCACTAGAGGACCATGTGAAGGACTGAGAGCACTCTGATCTCAGCCTAGAGTGTGTGGAGTCCTCAGGTAATGGATGCAATAAAGTACACGTAGAAAATAATTTTGTTCAGATTTTATATAGATGTTAGGGATCGTGGGGGAAAAAGGGTGTTAAACTCCTCAGGGATGCTCTCATCGCTGTGGTGTGTCAAGGAAATTTTTATTTTTAAATTTCTTTCATGACCCTTTAAAGCAGTTTCAACTGCTTCTGTACAAGGGGGTCTGAGGTTCTGGTGTTTCTTGAGCAGATGCTGAGGCGTAAATGGGAAGGGACCTCGTAGGACACAGTGGCACTTTGGCCACGAGGCCACAACACCACATCTTGGGACATTGAGAGAATGTCCTGTGCATTCGGAGAATGATGTCTAGTAAATGTTTTGTGTTGACCAGTTTAAAATTAAAATTAAAGGCTTGGCTCTACTTAAAGACAGTTCCGAAAGAAAGGCCAAAAGAGGGCAACAAACGATACAACCACCCCCTTTTCACCACAACTGATATTCACTGTGTTTGGGTTTTTTTCTTTTTTTTTAACTACTGAATAAAATTTTTTATCCTTCAGTCAAAAAAAAACCTAAATGGAAAAATCATCTGTTTTCTCATAGAAATATTTATTTGTTATTATTTTTAATGGAAAATGTGTTTTGACCTTGGTAATAGTATAACTGGAGGCTGTTCCAGTAAATATTATCTATTGCCTTTTTCCTTATGCGAACATATTTTGTTTCCAGTAGATGGAAAAACTAAATTGGTTCTGAAAGTACAAGAGTCTCTAAATCATGACAAATGTCAGTTTATACTGACACATTTCTTCCTGCGAGATTTAATAAGTGACTTACTGAGATGGTTCTGAGTATTCAAAGCTAATGGGCATATAAAAAACAAAGCACAGAAGTTAAGTAATCATTGGCAAGGATGTTATAGCTAACCGAGGGCTTTGCTAGGTGGTTAACTCTCTACTTTCTTTTTGGATTTCCACATGCATCTTTTGCACCTGTTCCCAGCGTTTCTCCTTATGGCTTTTGTTCAGATTAACATGGAACGGAGTTGTTCAGGATGTGTCTCTATTAAGTGCAAATCATTCCGAATTTGTTCAGAGGCGTTGAGCTTTTGGCGTTATCCAGATGCAGTAGGGTTATCCTGGTGTAGAGCAGGGTAATTGAGGAAGAGCAGGGGAAATTGAGACACATTTGCTTTATATATTTATATTAAGTTTGATTTTCAAGCAATATATCAATTCTCATTTTTTTTCAGTGCCATTCCTTTATGGAGACACATTTATAAAATTTAGCAAAGAAAAGGAGCAACATATTTTCTTATTGTATTGCCTGAGGAGCTGTATTTGAACAGAGACTACAAATAAGAGTTCTTTGTCTGGTTGCACTGTCCTAGTAAGAAAAGGAAGCCTTACCTGGGCCTTCATGGATGTCAGATCCATCTGTTTCCCAGCGTATCTCTGCGCAGGTTTCTCTTTTTCACTTTGCTGTCTGGAAACTGGGATAACGGTGCTAACAAACCCCTTGGTTGTCTTGCTTGCAGTATTGTGAGGTTTACTGGATGAAGGTAATTGATAAGAGGGACAGCACAATAATACCACAAAATAGACTGAAGTAAGTGTAGAAAAGTAAGCAAACTGCTTATAAAGCAAGAAGCAAAGTGGTTGCCTTTTTTTTTTTAAACATTTATTTAGTTTTAAAATTTTTATTAACCAAGTGTTATTGACAACTGAGGAAAGGCAGTGTATAAAATATTCATTTACACATTTAATTTTTAGAAAGGTAATTCCTCTTATTCTGTAAGGTTTTTGACAGACAAATCAGTTTAATTTAGGTAGGTAACCGCCTCTGAAAAAACTCTCAAAAAATGCATTTTTTGTAAGACATCTACCTCTATTTAATAATCTGCTGCTTTGTACCTGAATCCTTTTGGAGACTGGGGAAAAGAGTTTAAAAAAGTTAGAAAGAGACTTTGATTCAGGTAATTCAAATGAGCACTAAAGTATCTACAGCATCTAAAAGATAACTCATATTGATGTTACTTTCCTATTGATTTGCTGACTCTTACAATATTTTTAGTATCCATTTTCTTTTTCTAAAAAGATACCTTGCCATTTTTTCAGTTAGTGTATCTACTCTTTGTATCTAAAGGGTACATTTCAAAATACCCTTTGGGTGTTCTAGACATTTTTTCACTGTCTTCTTAGCATTTTCTCAGTTCATTTCTAGATTAGACACCTCAGTTTTCCTTCTCGCTATTGATAGTATCTGATTAATTGCATTTTATTAATCTAATTTTTTCATTGGTTCTTTGGAAGATGTTGCTGTGTTTCTTTCTTGTCCCGAACTCCCTCACTGAAGCCATGTATGTCTTATACCAGTTGTCCCTGTCATGACCACTGTGTTTCAGTAGTAGAAAATTATTTTCTCTCTACTGGTAGGCTTAAGAAAGTGCTGGAAATCATTAGGATGGAATTGGCTATTAGAAATATGTTGGGTTTTCATATTCTCAGTTCTACTTCTTTTTTTTCCTTGGTCTGATTTCCTTAAATATGTTGTTGTTGTGCTTAATGTGCAGTGAAAATGAACAAAATAAACCTTTTCCCGTGAAATATAAACTCCTCTTTATCTCTCATCTTCCTTAGGATGGCTTCCCTCTCATCTTCATTTTCATTATTTTGTTTCCCTAATTCTTATGACTCATATTTTCCCTTCAGTCTTTCACCACAGAACGCAACTCTACGTATCGGTAGCTATTAGTGCTGAGATAATTACATGAATACACAATAGCATCTTCAGACGTGGATGTGAGTTGGCGTTGGCTCAGAGACACGCTGTGTTTTGCAAAAAGGTAGAAGAGCTAATTTGCAAAGAGTTTGCACTAAAAAATGACCGGTTGCCTGGGGTCTGGCTCCAGGCATGGACCAGGCGGGCAGCAGATCTCTGTCCTGGCGGGTTCACCAGGCCCAGACTCTGCTTTCCATCTGCTGGAGCCCAGGATGCAGAAGATGCAGGGCTTGGTGGTGCTCCTGCTTCTGCTGCTCAGGGGAGAGATGATAAAGTAGGGCCGGTCGGCATGGTGGATGGTCAAGAAATAGCTGTTGCCATTCCCACTTTTTCTGTTTCCGTCACTCGGGCCTTTATTTCCTTGCCTTTCCAGTTGCCCATCCATAAAGCAGTAAAGCTGAGTTGATTCAGCGCTTCGCGGCGTCATGACTGTGCTGCTGGCTGGTGTGCGTTTCTTCTTCTCCAGACCATTGCAAAGACCACAGTGCGACATTGGGGCTGTAGAGATTCCGCGTGAGCCTGAAATTGTTGCTGATGCATTCCCGTTTCCAGGAGTAGGAAGGATCCTGGTGATTTTCTCTCCATGAAGCTCTTCCTTACTGCTAAAATATGGGAGTTGTTTTCAGTGTGAGTTTCTTATGCAAAACGGGAAGAATTTTGCAGTATTTCTATGGACTTGTATGGAAACTTAACTGAGAAAAATGGAAAATCGGACAAGCATACTGGGAAGATCAAGATAATTGCTGGCTAGTAGAATCTGTGTAACCGACATTTAGGCTAATTCAGACTCTTAAGAAAGTGGATAATGCATGTGAATCATTCTTCAGTTAAGCACTATTTTACTGGAATTCAAACTTCTATTTAGGAACCACTGCGTTGGTGATGAAAAGTTTCCTCCGTTTACTTGGGTACAAGCGACATTAACCTTTGAAGGTCAGGCCTTTGCCTCTGTTCTGGAGCTTGCTTTAACCTGTTACCCCTTAGGTGACTTTATTTGCTTTTTGGCTTGCAGTCCAGCTGGCTGAATCAGTGTTATTGTGAGAAGGTCAGCAGCAATCTGAAGTGCATTCAGTTTTTCTGCAAGAATGTAAGGCACAATTTCCAATCTTTCTTTTCTATGAGGATCAATGCAGAACCTGGCACTGCCGCTGTGTGTGGTTTTCGTCTAATGCTTTTCCATACAAACAATAATATCAAAGTTGGCTAAAACATGACACACCTTTGTGGCTGGCAGGGCAGCTGATGTTTGACAATGCAGCAGCTGCAATGCACCAATGTACCTTTTAGTAATTAGCACCTTGCTGTTTTTACTGTCAGCGCTATCTGTATAAAAGGCTACAAAACATTGGATATTATAAAGACGTTCAGCTTTTGCTGTACACTGTTTCGGTTGCCAGGAGTACTTGGTTTTGTGTTGTGTTACATGGGGAAAGTGGCAACTCAGTCTGAGTGCTAACAGATTCCTGTCAGTTGTTTCTTGGTTAGTATTGGCATTATTGGCTATTCATTAATGTGCAACAGATGATGCATGTGGAGGCAGACTGAACCATCTTCTCTCATTAAACATTTGGAAACAAATGAATTTCTGTTTCAGGTGAGTAGAGTTCTTTTTTTTCCTTAGTTAACACAATATAAATAACTGGAGCTCAGTTAAATCTATTTTACAATTCACATAAATCTTGGAATGGACTAATGAGTAACATGGAATAGAGAACTGTATCTCGGACTGCGTGGGAACCTAATCGATATGAATTCCCCTGAGCTGTTATCTGTTTTGTGCTAGGTTCTCATTGATTTTATAAACATTTTAGCACTAGCCATAATCCCCTTTGAATATAAATCCTTCCTCGGTAGTTTCTCCTGTATTTTAATTAATTCTAAAATGATCGACTTGAGAACCCTTCCTTTAATTTATTACTAAAACGGAGAAATTCTCCCAAGTTTTCTTCACAGCCTTAATCTGACCCCTGTGAAATCAGCAGGTGTACTGACTTCTCAAGAACTGGTGATGCTGAGAAAGGCTGAGACAGCCAGAAAGTGCCCAAGTTAGAAACTGCATGAAAATCAGAAACCTTGAGTGAAAAGCAACCCGTTTGTAGTGAGGTATTTTCTTGATTTTGACTTGTGTGAGTTGAAACAGTTTTCTTTCCTTCAAAAGAAAAACTTGAAGGAGACTGAGATGGTCCTTCTGGGACTGGAGAGTTGGGACACAGGCATTATACCCTCTTTCTAATTTAAAGATAGAGGGGAAATAAGCTGTCTGTTCCATTTTAAACTGAATTAGTTGATTTTTTTTTTAAAAAACATTTATAATGTGGTTGATTGTTGCGATTTCTTTGACTTAAATCTTGGAGAAGAATATTTAAGTTGAAGAGATGATACTGAAAGTTTTTTGTTGTGACATAAAAATAAATATCCAACAACTAGCATAGAAGCTGGCACTGTTATTCCTTTATATATATATATCTATATCTATCTATCTCTATATCTATCAGTAGGGGGTGTTTTGACCCGTAGATAAACAGACTGTATCGTCTGTTAAACTATTCGGAGCTACAGGGGATAAACTGAGTTGGGGCTGTCTTAACTGCAGCAGTGTCAGATGCTGTTCTTTGATATTCCTGATCAGGGGTGCATTTAAACCCTAGGGGAGTTTTCTTTGAACATATGTCAGTTGTATGTCTTATCATAGGCTGGTTTTATGTGGTGGGGCATATTGGATTCTTGCTTGGCTATATCAAGAAAAAAATACTTCTTGAAAAAATGGAGAATGTATTTTTCTTGCAGTTATTCAACCAACAGCAGGACTGAACTGCTGTGTAATATTTAGCTGAACCTGCAGGATAATGTGATGTTATGGTAGGTATATAGACAGGAAATAACCTGTATTCGTATATCAGTATATATACCGTAAAATATTAACTTGACCTGAATCAACGTGCTTGTCGTTTACCACTAAAGTTGCAGTGTTTTGGTTTTTGCTAGTTTTAGAATTAACCTTCTTTAAGAGATGCCATTGCAATTTTAGGGTAGCTATAGGCTGCCATTGTAGTCTCGGGATTTTTTCTTCCACATAAGATGTATCAGTAAGTGTGCGTATGTATCACATGCCATGGGAAGATCTAAAGACAGAGGAGTTGCATATGCTTATAACTGCTTTTATTTCTACAGTGTCTGGAACTTACGTTTTTCGACAGAGGCTATCGCTGTGATAGGTGTTATTCAGATGTATGATGAAAATAGGATTCATTTACCAGGAGGCTTTCTAACCAGAGTCAAGAGACTGTGTTTTAGGTGGGAGGGAAAAAAATGTGGGAATGTGGTTTGAAGCTGAAATCCTAGAACAGCTTCCTTTTTCCTTAAGTAAAATCCTTTTTTTCAAGTGAATAGTTTCTGCTTTAAAAGCTATTTTTGTAAACCTAAACATACATTGAATCGTGGTGATGAAAGTAAGGCAGAGACATCTCTCTCTGAATGAGCAAGAAGTTGCAGTAAGTTCTTACTTCAGCAGGAGTTGTCAGCCTCTGCAACAGATTTTGTCCTCAGGTGAAGACGTCCATGATGCCCAGCTTGAGATTGGATCTCAGCAAGGGTTTCCCCTCTCTGCCCAGCCTCACGGGGCTGGCAGTTCCTCCAAAGTAGCGGTGGCTCATTTCCACGCCAGAGAGAGCTGCCGTGTGGCATTTACTGCCCCATGCCAAATACTGTCAGGAGGTAACGACACAGAACCATGGACAGGTGGAAAAATTGCAAAAATGTGGTGGGAATACAGCTTTAGCTGAGTCATTTGTCAGGGCCTTTAAGTGTCATGGAAGAGGATTATTCCTAGGACGTTTTGAAGGGGTGGTGGTGTTAATGCAAAACTAATCTTGAGTGTAAGGTGAGAGAATAAGTGACTGTGCTTTTTTTTTAGTAATCGTCAAAGGTGACTCTCATGATTTGATTCTAGTTAGGAGTCAGCCTCTTGGCACAAAACGTGTGATTATAGGTAAAATTGGAAGAGTACGTGATAGCCCTTGAAATTGAAGACAAACATCATAGCAAATGGCAAATCAGTCAAGGAAAGTATAGAGAAGGTACGATTAAATCTTTTGTTGAATCTGAATAATGTGAACTTGAACTCATGCATTCACTTGCGTAGCTTCGCGTGACAGAGCTGGAAAGAGCTGCCAAGTGCTGTGTGGTACATCCTTCCATGTGTTGGTTCTCCCCTCTTGGCCGCTGGGGAAGAAGCTGGAGCCGAAAGCTGTTCCCTGTTACACTTCTGCTGGCTTTTCTGATACGAGAGGTAGCACTGGTTTGATGCGGGAGGACTTCTCTGCAGCACACCTTGCTTTCTGTAGCATT
The DNA here is from genome assembly GCA_013399365.1 of Pampusana beccarii. Classification (NCBI taxonomy): domain Eukaryota; kingdom Metazoa; phylum Chordata; class Aves; order Columbiformes; family Columbidae; genus Pampusana; species Pampusana beccarii. Next base: position 216,475 of record VWYH01006691.1, on the reverse strand, counting down.
TTGCAGCTTCTGATGTTCAGCTCAGTAATGAGAATGCTGTTTAGCTTTGTTACTCGTGAGATGACTTGTGATAATTGTGTGCTGCCACGACAGTATACGTATGGATGAAGTATGACTTATTAAAAGTTTTAAAAGCTTTTTCCTGTGTGTATTGAGTGCTGTAGTGCAAGAGAAACACAGAACAGAGTCCTCCGTAAATAGCAAGGCAGGGATTATCCTCGGGTTGCAGCTGTGAAGTATTGAACCAAACGTTACCTGAAGAGTTTAGATGAATTTTGTCTTAGATGCAGTGTCTGTTCTCATGTTCCTCTGCACTTAGAAGCCAACTTTTTTAATATTTAACCATTCAGGTTGTCTTGAACAATGTGCGAATAGTGAGATGTAAGCGAGAGGCTAAATGTTGGTGCATGATCAAACCATAATGTTCCTCACAGTTTGTGTGTTGAGCATTTCCATTTAATGACTACAAGTATCTCACACCAAGTTTCACATGTTTCCCTCCATCACCTTTTTTCTTTTTTACCCCTGTAAGAGAATGAGTGATGTTTATTCATTACCCCAAAGTCACTTTGCTGTGATGAGGAGCAATTTTGAAGACTGTTAATAAACCAAACGTGAAGGTACCAGAAAAAGCGTTCTAAGCTTTGATTATGTGAATTGCTTATTTATGAAAAGAAGCCTCGTCCATAGCTGCATGCGTACTCATACATATTTATACACTAGTATATTTTAGATGTTAGCTGCATCGTACCTTTAGGCTGTTGTTTCGTCTTTTGTAATCATGTTGCAATAATTAAAACATGAGAGACACAAACAAACAAACAAAACCTTGTTTTAGTGTAATAGAGCTTATGATGCCTGACAGATAGAAGTAATTAATTTTTGCATGGAAAGCATACAATGGGAATGCTGTCAAAACTGTGCACTAACCAAACTGCGTTGAGGAGGCACTAAGTACACTTGAACTGCATGGAACGTACTGATACAGGACACATTTGGGTTTCCTTTTTTGTTCCTTTCCAGTATTTGTTTGTACTGAGAGGCTGCATTTGTCACATCTGAGCAAAGCCTGGTTACTCACCAGCTGCTTTCATTGCATTGTTTACCAAATTCTCATTTACTACAAACGGTGTCTTTCCTTTCAAAAGGTGCCAGTCGTGTTTTTTTCCTAAATGTCTCATCAAGCTCGATGCAAACCCCAGGTTCTTGCTGCATGATTGACTTTTTTATTTGTTTGGGTAGGTTGGCTATCTAGACTCTGCATCATTTTTTATTTTTTTTAATAGGCGTCTTGATTTTCGCTGAGATTTTTGATAACTTTGTTGTATCCTGTGATCAGCATCTGTTTTCTCTAAAGCTTAGGCCGGCAGTTTTTCACACTGATCACTGGCCCTAGAACTAGAAGTGAATAGTTAAACGTTCTGGTTTTAACTGTGCTTGCCGTACTGTCTATAGGTGGAAGGAGATTTGAACAGCCATTTACCAGTGGTTTAAGCAGAACAAAATAGTTTCCCAAGCCTTTTATCATTATTTTTCCAATTGTCTGTGCATTGGCAATAGTTTTCTAACATCTCATTTTTCAAAGTTATTGAAAAGGCTTCCTATTCTCTCCATGGGCTCCTTCAATTCCAGTTCCAGTGGCAGCAGAGCTCAGTGTGGTCCAACAAAAGCGGCAGCTGATTGCCGGGGCCCAGCATTGTTGTGTTGCCTCGGTCCCCTACGTGCTGGATCCCAAGAACTCGTCTCCCAGGGTACCTGGAGTCGGCTTCACAAAGCACTAACGATACAGCAACTTGCTGATTGCCATAGGGACAGGAACAGTGCTCGCAACCAACAGATAAAAAATATCTTTACTGTTTGCAAAAGAGATGAAAAATCACGGTATATGCAGAATAAGTGATACGCTCTCATAAAACAAAACTATACTTAAGAGTATAATTGGCCACAGCAGACTTTTTTGTTTTATTTTTCCCCTGACAAAAGCACACGCTCCATGAGCTGTTTGGCATGATTAAAAAACCTCAGCATGGCTCTTTTGAGTTAGTAAGGCAGAGTTGAATCAAGTTATCTAAGATGTATTATGGCACTTCAAATGACAGTTATTTGCACATCTCAGGTGACAGCCTGGGTCCTTGAATATTAGTTTGGCTGAACTTAAAAGTCACATGAGACTGCTTTTAGGGTCAGCAAATGAGGTTTTCATGGACGTGCAATATATAGTAAGAAACTATTACTTAAATCAGAACAGGGCTTCTCTACTGACGCTTTCCTGATGTGGCAGTTGGGCCGAAGTCATTCTCAGTTTTGTTCTATGTTTCTTTCTCTCATCATCAGTGTGTTATTCTAGTGTTTGGAAACATGTGGGTCCAGATTTAAAAAAAAAATCATACATCATACCGAAGTTTTTTAAGATCCTCAGCTAAGCAACCTCTCTGGTTTTGTTTCTCCAGGGAATGAAAGGGGTCACAGCCCTTTTAGGACCAAACTTTTTGTATCCAATAAATGCTGTGATATAGTCAAATAAGAATATGCCATGTGAGAAAGAGAAAACAGTTGAGTTTTTCTTGTGTACAAGTAGTGTGCCAGTTACAGCATGTGATGAAAATGAGTGCAGCATAAAGAAAACGTGCAATTCTCACTGCGAGCTCTTTTCTCGTGCCTTCTCTGTTGACCTTACAAAGGAAATTTCACTCCCTCAATGTATCTTTTTATGAGCAAACATAAACCAGTTCTGACTTCACCTACAGGTGGTTTTGCTCTGATTGTTGGGAGGGTGTCCAGAGAAATGGCTGCGTGAATCCTCTGAAGTGCAGGACTGACCTGGACACTCAGTGTGTCTGAAGGCATTTAATGGTCGGGTTGTTGCACAAAGGGAAGAATCTGCTGCTTTCTCCTCTATTTGGGGGGGAAAAAAAAAAAAGAAAAAAAAGTTGGTTGCCTTTTGAGAGAGAAAGAGAGAGGATCAATCCCTAAAGACAGTTCAGCTCTTAATCTTCGATTTAAATCCTTAAAATCTCATGACTTTAATGGATGTTTTAAGTGCTTGAGTAGGAATTATGGAGCCGACACACTTTGGCCCATTGTGTCTATTTTATCAGGAAAATGTGAGGTGGAGGTGTCTCCCTGTTAAATGGAATGCAGCCATTAAACCTGGAGAAGAGGGGATTTGAGCTCAACCCCTGCAATTATGTTGTTTTTGTGCTGTGGTGTTGTTTGTTTGTGTGGCGTTTTGGTGTTTTGTGGCTGGTAATAGTTATGTGGGAATTGTGACCTCTGCAATAGCAGTTGGGGCTCAAGCATTTGTTGCATCTGCCTGTATGTTATTTGACTGAATATTTTTAATATTCGCAAAGATTGTGAGCATATGAGATGCGTTGTTCTTAGTAACAGCCCAAGGAGTACACTCTTGCAATAGTTATTAAAAGATAGCACAGTGTAGCACTCTTCTTGGCCAGCTCAGCACAAAGAACAAAATGTGAGTACTAGTTTAGGATAGTGTCTATATCCTTAAAAATGAGGAGACTAACGAAGTGAGCCAAGCCTCTTCTGAGGGATGATATCTACTGAATCAATCACTCAATGCAGCCAAAAAAATTCCGTGAACATGCACATCAAAAAATTCAATAGATGTGGTTTATGTTTGTGTTTGTGTTATGAGCTGGTGCACAGATAATTTTCTCCATGTGAAAGATGAACATAACTTGAGAATAGTCCTAGTTTAAGATCTTAAATTAGGTACACAGTGTAAGATTCCAACATTCTGAAAGTTACAGCGTCATTTCTTGTAAAAGTTGGTGTAACATTTGGATCAATTTTAAGGGCAGGTAGGAGATCTCCAGATTGTATTTGAGTGATGAATGATTTAGATGAATAATTGTGACCAGTAGAAAGATTGGTCCTTTGCTTACCAGTTTAATTTTTGATGCCTCTAGTAACATCCTTGAAAACCTTGTAACCCATCATCATTACTGATATTAGTGAAAGAAGAAGGTGATGGGAAATAATTATGTAAAGAATAGGTGCTTTCTGTGTGCAGTAGGTAAGGAAATGCCCCATGAAATACTTGGCTACTGTCCTTCACCTCTGGACTTAATTTTTCATAAAAAGTGAAGCCTCACCCAGAAAAAAAATATAAAACCAGTGACAGAAAACTAGAAATCTGTATCTATGGGTGTCCTGGCATTCCTTTTCTGAAAAGGTGATATTTTAATTATGTGCATCAGTATGGTTGTGGGTAGATGAATATTCTGTTTGGTGGTATTAGAACCAACAAACAACAGAAAGTAGAAACTTCATGTTGAAATAGAAGACACTGGAATGTGATGTTATGTTAGAAAGAAAGAATTTTAATTTCATCAGACTTCTATAATATTCAGCTTGTTTATGGCTCGTGCTTCATTTACTGTCTTCATTAAAGGCTGAGTAACTTTATATCCTAACTTGAAAAAAATTCCAAAAGTCAAATTGAAAATTGTTTGGCTCAGACTATTTATAAGCTTGCTCATTTGAGTTCTTTTATACCCTTTGAGAACAGAATACTCTTTTTGTAATGCCAAGATTCAAAAGCTGGATTTTAAAGTGCTATTCTTTACCACCTATGGAGATCCAAGGTCTTTTAGAAGTCCTTCCAGTTTTCTGCAGATCATATGAAATAGGATATTTGAGCCAATTTGACAGCACAGAGTTCTTGTCTTTGCTATGTTTTACCCATTAGAACAACATTTAAGCAGAATCTACATCCATACCTAAGATTTTGTACCTGTTCTCACAAATTAGCACCTACTTCACTGCTCGGGTGGCCTCACCTCCATAATGAGATCTGAGATTTGTCAAAATGCCAGTAAATGTTCCACCCGCACATCAAAGATCTCTCGGTGTTGAAGTCAGGTCCTGAGCAACTGAATACAGTTCCTCATAATTTCTTCTAATTATTACCTCAAGAGACAAGTTATGGATCTTCTTCAAGGGGAGTTTAAAGAGAGGATTTTGTGTGGAAGGGAAGACTGTCAGTATTTTATGTTATATAAATACACTGTCTTTTCAGGTCCGTGCTGCTATTTCCTTTTTTGCTTGTCCTTTAGTAAGTTCAGATTAAACTTCTGTGAGTTATACACGATTTCAAGACCTGATTTTATGATCGTCCCGTTGAAGCTGGAAATGCTCAGATGCACTGGCAGAGCCGTAGAGCTGTGACAGTGAACAATAAAATTGATCAGCCCCATCTGTCATTTCCTTTCTATATTTTTGTATCTCCACTTAACGCTTTTGCAGGAAGAGCCAGGGCTCAAAAAGAGGAAAATGGTCTGAGAGGTTAGTATAGAACATTTTGCTTGCTCAGCAATGGATTATCTTAAGAAAAACAATTCCTGGCAGATACTTGCCTAATCTTGTCTTTAAAAACCTCTAGAGATGGAAACCCTACAGCTTCTACTTGGAAATCCATTCCAGTGCTTTGGTGCTCTTTACCATTAGAAGGTCTTTTCTAACACTTAATCTAAACTATGCTGCAGTCTCAATCCTAATTTAACGGGATAGTTGAGAAAAGGAAAAAAATGAGTGTCTAGAGAGTCAGGGTTCTATCTGAGGGTCCAATGAGCAAGGTCATGTTGTTGCAAAATTAGGTAAGCTCCATCATGACAGAAATACAAAACGTAATAAATTTTTTGCTCCCCTCAGCATTGCAGCACATCACTTAGAGCATTTCCTCCAGATCTGGACACTACATGTCAGATTTGGATTTACTGGAAAAAGTCTAAGGAAGAAGCAGATGTTAAACTAACATAGTTTTCACTGGAAGAGGTGGTGATGTTCCACTGTTGATGAGGACACATCATAACAACCTTCAAATACATAAAAGGCAGCTGCAAATAAGTATGAAATAGTCCTTTTTGCCCCTTGTGTTTGATGTGGGGGGTTTTTGTTTGTTTTTTTTTAGTTGTTTTGCTGTAAAAACAATCAGTGTCATTTTTTGCTCCCACCCATTATGACAATAGTTTATTATTTCTGTCTGGGTGTAGCACCTTGCCCTTTTCAAATTGCATTCTATTTTTAAAGAATTGTTTCTCCAATCTGTCAAGACATGTTCACCAACATTCTTGCAATTCCTGCCAGGTTAGCACTGTTGGCAGTTTTTTTCTGTATACTCTTAGTTTCATTTTCCAGGTGAAACCACTGAAAATATGAGAGTCAGGACAAACTGTCAGGAAACTGTGCTTAATAATACAGAGTTTGTTTAGTGAAACAAATACAAGCTTCTGTTCAAATTCTTTCAGAACACCAAGTATGTCACAAGAAATCCTTAGAGTCTTAGCTGATCTGCTAGTGTCTTGTAATAACTCTGGGGTCTTCAGTGACAAATGCAAGAGGAAAAGGGATAAAATGTCACAGATCCCACCATGAATAAAGTAACTGCTGTGCTAGGACTTCAGCTACTGTTCAATCTCACCTCAAAATATATTTTGTATTGACTCTGTCCGTTGCTGTGTAAATGCTCCAGGTGATCAGGGCATCCTTTGGGAATGAGGAAGGTGGGATGTTCAGCCGATGTATCTGAATCTTTGCTTCAGCGTCTGACTCCTGTGTCCCAGTTCAGTCAGCTAAGGCAGCTTCGGTTTAGCTTTTAATCTTGTGAGTAGTCCCATTGAGTTAGCTAGAACTACTCAGGTGCTTAAAGCTGAAAACATGGTGTAGCGAGTGCTTCGCCAGTCTGTACCTTTGCACTTTGTGACTGTTAATACTTTGAAGATTTTTCTGCTGAATGAAGATATTATCTTCAAAATTTTCAGCTTTGCGGGATCATGACTTTCTGAACTTCCAGTGTTGGAAAACTTTTGTACATGGAACTCTTAAATAGCTTGCAACTCCTATTAACTGCTCTGGCTCGTACTATAGAAACTTGTAGTGATGCAGAGAAAACTGGAGTCATCTTTATACAATGAAGAAGCTGTATCTTGGTTTACTTCCCTTGAGCTCTTTCATTCATTGTCATATTTGTCACCGGCATTTTCACTTTTTAGCTTCAACAAGTTCACACCTGTGAGCACTTTGGAATTTAAAGCATTGTGTCTAAGAGGAATTGAAGTAGGTTAATTATAGATACTGTTGAAGATGGTTAAAGATCCTTCTGCATTTTGAAGCCCGCCTGGACTGTCAGTCACGTCTGTCAGTCTTGGGGAAGCCCTTATGGCAGTTGGTTTGTATTCAGAGGTTCCCCACACTGCATTGTCAAAATCTAAGAAAAATCTTACGTCTTAAATACAAGTAAGTGCTGTTTATTGTAGATGCCACTCACTTCTAGTAATGTGTGAGGTAGATAGCACAGTTGGAAGTTAAACAGAAGTTGGGCTACATGTGGAAAAAATAATCTTTGTCCAGAATGCCTGAAAAGCAGTTGATTTAAATACGGGGGTTTTTGCACCAGTTCAATGTTCACTTTTGTGTGGCTTAAGCTTTTTCCGTTTATAAATCAAATGAAAAATTCAAAGCATTGACAAATGCTTGATTCAAGAATTACACGCTATAATAGAAAACTTTTTATTTAATTATAGGTTTTTGACACAGTGATAAGAGAATCAGTCAACACATTAATTGTATATATTAATCATCTTTCATGTGTGGTACCTGTTAATAGCAAATGTCTAATAATGTAAAACTGTGGTTTTAAAGTAAGTTGAAGACCAAGGGAAAAAAAAAGACCAAGAAATATTTTACCCATTATAAGTGAACATTATTCCCAAATGTGTGGTTAGAACCAAGTATTTCACCTTTTCAAAACAAACAAGCAAAAACCTCCTATAAAATGAAGTGTAAGGTCGGGGTCACTAATAATGTCTTGGTTCCCATTTGTTGTCTTTATTAATGGCTTCAGCCTGCGCAGTGATTCCAGGCATGGCTTTAAAGTTAAGGTAAAAGAGGGAGGAAAAAGAAAAAAAGCAGCTTAATAAAATGTTAGCATGACAATAAGTGAGTCTGCTAGAAACACAGAAGTTGAATGTCAGTCAGTGACATTCATAAATTGTGAGTTAAACGCACTGGAAGCTTCTGTGGTATCAGAAAAAGGAAATAATTGGTGTCTGCCGTTGTCAGTAGTATTATTTCTCTTCGGTATTTTTCCCTTTTGTTGCTTGAGATGATCTGTGTAATTTCTTTCTCCTTTAGCCTTGAGAATGGAGAATAGAAGGAAAGCCAGAAAAGCAAGGGAAGGAAAGCTTTCCGAGAGTGATGCGTTTCAACCCTCTCCCCTCCTCCCCTGCCGGTGCTGGTATATAATAATATAATAATAAAAGTCTTCTGGAAATGGGAGTTGAGATAGAATGCACTCAAGGATAATGCATTCTATAAAGTTAGTCTTCAGAATAACATGAGTTTTGAATTGCTTTTTCTCAAAAGTTGACTTAATCACTACGTGCAGTCTGCTGTAGAAAAGAGCTGATCTAAGGCATGTGCACTGTTGGTCAATTCAGCATAAAAACCTCTGTATCTAGTATTTTTATTTTTTTCCTTCTGTCTCTTGATAATTAGATTGGGTTAGGCTATTTCTGGATATAGTCTTTCTAAATTGCAGAAATAGGTCTTGGTGAAGTAGCTTACATTTTTCAATTAAAGCTACACTGTCAGCGCAGAATTGAGGCACATGTCCCCTCCTGGCTGTTGTTTTAAGGAGTGTGAGCATCAGTGCCTTGACTAGAAACGGTTTTGTTTTGTTTTCGACAAATTTCTTAGTTTCAACCATTTATTTCATTGTGGCCCATTTTTACTCTTCTTTTGAAACTGAAACGGCATCTGGTATTACTGACTTCTTTCCAAAAAGCTTTGGGTTGTCCTACAGTTGTGCCGTTCTGAATGAAATGAGATGTGGAAGTGGAGAATGGCTGGTATGCGTTTAAAGTATTCTACTGTGCTGGGCTTAATATGGGTGTTGTTGGGTAAAAAAATAGGGTTGATGGGGGCCTGATTCTGGAGTTCATTGGCTCTACAGTCACTGAAGTTACTGATCCTGTTTAAAAACTACTTTTCTGTTGCACCTTTGCAAAATTATTTTATTTCTCAAGGGAAAGTGTTTTGTTTCTCAGGAGAACACTCTACCCCAGGTATTACTGTGGTTGCCATGGCACTTTGCTAGCAAGAACCTCTTAAATACGTTACCACTGGCAAAGAAATGGTGTCTTTTTGATCGCTTTGACAGATTGCTCATTTTATAGAATATTCTACACTGAATAGTTTGATTTTGGAGATAAAATGTCCTCTTCTGAAACATCATTACTGTTGACTAAGTAAGTTTCTGAGTTAGCTTTGCTTTTTTTTTTTTCTTTCTTTTTTAATTCAATAAATGTATAAACCTCCTGTCCCCTCTCCCCCGGTCTTTCTCTTTTATAGAAGCTGTTTTGGTAACTGATACGCAAGTGTGAATGAGCCAAGCTGGCTCCGCTTACATAATCTTACTGAGAAATGAATTTTGAGACATGTGATTTGCTTGTTGAGAATACCTGCTTTAATTTGGTCTGCAATCTGTCCTTTTTCCCTTGTTAACTTCTGGGATATCAAGCAGAAGAACAGGCTGTGTGTGTGCGTTTGTGTGTGTGGGGAAGGTGGGTAGGAGGATGTGTCAGCTACTTGCTGTTTAATAACCGAGTCTGTGTGTGTTTTTTTTTTTTTTTTTTTTTTTTTTTTTTCTGGAAAAAAAAAAGAAAAAAAAGTTGTTTTCTTCAGATGAGAGTCTTGGTTAATTTGTGTCTTAATAAGCAAAGAAAAAGATGTGGGAAATTCTCCTGAAAATGAAGATATTTGTATTCTTCACACCTGAGCATCCACAGGAGTGGAATTAAAAGGAAAGGACTTAAGGCTTAAACTGTACCTTTTGGCACTTGTTCAGACAAGAAGTGCTGCTTAAACTGAACAGCTCCGGATTAGCACAGGAGGTGGTGTAGCCCAGGAACCTCTCTCTCCGTGAGCCCTTGTTCTGGGCTGCGGGGTTGTGGTAGCAGCAAGGAGGTGGTGAAACACCTGCAGCAAATGGTGAGGGCTGTGCTGGCTCATATATGGAAAGCTGGAGAGGTGGGATATTGTTCCTGTGCGTTCTCCACATTTCTAGTCCACCTGCTCTGGGTGGGAAGGTGTTGGCGTCTACTGCGAGGTTGGATTTATGATGACATATAGCATAAGTTGAAGTCATAGTCGAGCCCTTAAGCGAGGTTTGATTTAGCTACTCACAGTTTTTTACGAAGGCTATAGTGAAACTTATTCAGAAGGTTATTCCAATCCTGTTCCGCAATATGAAAATAAAAGTGTAATTTAAAACAAATGACTTGCCAGACGTTGAATGCCTAGTGAGCTTGTGCTAGTCCCTAGTGCAGAGGGTCATCAAATCAAATATTGTGGCTGAATTTTTGAAGTGCTTGGATAATTTTATGACCGATAGTAACATTTGTAGTTATGAAAGGTAAGATAAAGATCATCAGCTCTCATGCTTCAAGGCATAAGGTAATCACTGCAGTGTTACAGGAGGGATATTTCCCCGCTGAGCAGCATTACACAGTTGGTTATGTACATTATGAGCTGTGTTCTTTCCTTCGATCTAAACCATTAGCCAAAGAGGTGACACTTGGTGGGTGAACAGGTTACTAAGACAAATCTCATATTAGCCATACTGGGGATGTATGTTTCTATACGAAAGGGTTTTGTTGCATCACGTAATCCAAGCTGTTGCTTACACGAATATTGCTTCACTAAAAAATCGTATAAAGGTGAGCTATTCCCATTTTGGACTCAGTAACTCTTCTGTTGCTGTGTGATGCTTACTGTTATTTTTTATATTTTATAGTTATATATTTTATATTTTTATATTTATTTATATGAATGAATAATTCTTGTTTGCTTAGTTAGTGCTCTCTTCTGCCTCGCTCCCACTTGGAGCCACCATCAGACCATGGCTGGCAGGTGTGGGCTTTGTGATTCCACAGGAGCTGGCAGGTGGACACTTGGGCTCGAGAGTCAGAGCTGATTCTGCCCGTGTCTGCAGTCAGTGCCAGGGTTGTCAGGCACCCCGGCTCCTGTCCGAGGTCTTCTCTGCCCTGATGGGTTACACTCAGCTTCCACACACCTGTTTAATACTTCTACATTCTGTCCATCTTTAGAACTAGCCACGAGAAAAAGCTGAGCATAATAAGCATATATATAATAAAATACATATATACTCAGTCTTTGTTTAACTAGGCTGAAAGGGCCAGGCTTTCCTTGCTTCTTTTCATGGTTATTTTCCCGTTCTCATGATCGTCTTAGAAACCCTTTCTGGACACATTTACAGGTTTTGTTTTGAACACAGGTGATCAGGAATCTCCACACTATTTTGTGTGAGAGCTGAGTAGTCCTTTTCTGAGTCAGCTGGAAATGTCTTACATGTCCCAGAATTCATTAGACCTTTTTGCAGCTGCAACACATTGGTACCTTATAATAATTCTATCGACCAGCTTTCTTTTCTATTTCTTACAACTGATGAACCTCCAGTTTAAAGGAGAAATCCTTGTCATTAGTTTCTCTTGTCATGATGGTGCACTTTTTGCTTTTAAATTTCATTCCATTCAGTTTTCTAGCTCTGAAGGTCATCTCGTTCTTCCAGTGTGACGATCTTGTCTTCTTCCGTGCTGATAACTCTGTCATCTTTGCATTTCATAATCTAGTCCTTGAACTAAGGTTGCTAATGAATATATTAAGCAGGATGAATCCCAGGGGCGGTTCTTGAGAAACACTGTTAGTAGATTTCTCCGTCTTCAGAACTGCTTTTTTTCAGTATAGACTCTCTATATAGCACCTCACACAGACAGTTTTTTATCCATATTATGATGTAATTTTATATGATTCCTCATTGTCTGCCTTTTAAATAATAAGTTCTTGTAGGACACTATCAGATGCTAAAGTTAAATCTAGATGTACTAGTTGTGCTATACTGCCCTTCTTCAAGTAGTCAGGTATCTTACTAAGAAAACACATTATTATTTTCAGGTGATCTACTAGTAAAGATAATATATTTCTTTTTATCCCACTTCAGGTGTACCCCCATGCCCTCGATTTCTGCCTCTTCCAAAGTCTGCAGTATTCAGTGTCAAAATGATGTGTATATGTGTTTATCACTTCTCCCTTCTCGGAACACAGGTCCTATGTTTGGTATTTCCCGGTGTTATTTTTGCTTCAGAAATGATGATCTGGGATGCACAAAGAACAAAGTTGTCAAGCAAAGGTTTATGAAACTAACTGATATAATCGGAAAACTTTCGTTCCCATTGGTTTATAGGTTTCAGTAAAAAACTTTCCACTGAATTTGTATTCTCATCTTCTGGTTCTTTCGGTATGCTGGAAATGCTCCTGTCCGTGTGTCTTTATCCTTATGAGAAAAGGGGACATTTGCCCAGGTTTGGGGTTACACAGAGTTAGCTTCTCATTGGATCCGTATGAAAGTAAGAGAATCTGTAAGTAGTCGTTCTCTTTATTTTCCTCATTCTCTTCTGCTTAAGTGAAAAAGAGTCTTTCACTGTTCTTTCTGTTTTCCTTTGAAAGACTGAGCTCAGCTACTATTTTTACTGTGTGGCTAACATAGGAGACACGGCTTATCTTGTTAATAAATCCGTCTTTTCCCATCCTTGTAAGTTTTTTGCTTACTCCTGGTATCTTCTTTGAAGTGTTTTTCATCCTTGCCTTGTTTTTCTCACTTTCATTCCAAATACTTTCAGCCTTTTATTAAGGTTATTTCTCTATATTCTTGAGCTCAGTGCAGTCCAATCAGTTGTGTTAACTTTCTTGGGCACTCAGAGTTGGCCCTGTTAAAACCCAAACCTTCTTTGTAGACTTATTTTTATATATCCATTACATATCATTCAGCTCATCAAAAGACGAGTCAGTACACAATCATTTGATCCATTTCTTTCTTTAGCCAGCTTTTCTACAGGTTTATTGCAGCTTTTAAATTCTTCACCCCTGATGTGGTCCCCAGTGAGGCTCAGCTGTAATTAGAAGTAAAGAACAAATATGAAGACTTCACATTGTGGGTTTAAAAATTGCAAACTGCCACCAAAAAAATACTTAGAAGATGATGACCGAGGCTCTGAGCAAACTGATCTGGTTGGAGATGACCCTGCTCATTGCAGGGGAATTGGACTAGATGCCCTTTGAAGGCCCCTTCCAACCCAAACTATTCCATGATGTTTTCGGTCTATTCTTATCTTTTGGTTTACTCTCAGTCAATAGGACGTGATGACAGGATTATTTCCAGCTTCATGTACATGTGTAGTTTTCTGTTTTCTGCTCTTAATTTCTGAAGATTGATAAATATCTGAAGTTATATCTTTTAATAAGGTATTTTATTTGATTTAGAACTGTCTTGATTTTAGTTTCAGATTTATAGCTGTAGTTAATCAAATTCTGTTGCACCTTAATTCACTTTGAAATGGTTTTTGGTAATGAGATTATGAATTTTTAACATTTGGGGATTCAGGAGAACCTCTGTTTGACCCACCTGTAGTTTTAAAGGAAAACATTATCTGGATAGTGAGCGTACTTCTTAGTACTAAAACATAATTAAAAATGAGATAACGTGAAGTAAGAACAAATGCTGTACGGAGTTATTTTATGCAATGTTATGAGTAGAAAAAAAAGTATAATGGGGTCTTTCCATTTGATTATTGCATCCACAATCAAATTATTTCACTTGTTGCTACAATTCTCTTCTGTGGAAGGCCATGGCTAGTCAGAGTGTAAGAACTCTGTGGCTTTGCAGCATTGGTCTGTTTGTTTCCTATTGCAAAACATGCCAAACCTCAGTAAAATCCCAGTTTGAAAATTATGTGTAATTTGACAACAGAAGTATGGCAAAAGCAAAGAAACCCGTTGCATTTTATTAACCTTTGAATTAGTGGTCTAAGAAAGCTCATTCCCAGAACCGGAACAGCTCTTTTTCACATGGGGCAGGCATTGCATACTGGTCATTCAACTTATTGTTTAATTCAAGATCCATTCTACCAATTTTTTGGGAAGTTTTCCAACTAAATTCTGACCCAGACTTTCCTGACAACTTCACGAGCATGTGTACAAGGGCTTTTCATATGTAAATTTGTTATAGTCTTTCCACTTAAATCGTATTTTGAAGACTGCGTGACAAACTCTACATCTTAAAACGTATTTATAAACGAAAAACATGAGGAAGTGTTCAAGAGGAATATCTGGTCACAGCAATTTCTCAGGTGTCCTAGATTTGGCTTACTCAAGGGAAATTAAACACTGGGATTGTAGGTGTTTGAATTACAGAATGTCTTACGTTTTTAAGCAATGTTTATATCAATAAATTAGACTAGAAAGAGCTAATATAGGGGCAAAATTACTTTGCAGACAGGCTCAGGTTGAAAGGAAGAAAGGGACAGTTCAAAATTGATGAAAGACTGTCTTTAAGAGAACTCATTGTCAAAATTAGTGAAAAGCACTAACATAGCAAACAATGTGGTGCCCAGGATGGAGGGATCAGAGAGACTGGAATGCTGGGGGAGCCTGTGGGCTCCAAAAAAAGGAAAAAGTCTGCTCTTGGGAGAGGAATAAGGAATAACAACTAAAATGTGACCTGAATAATGTGTGCTTTTAAAAGGTTATGATTCCCAGTTCTTCTAGTAATGGAAGTTACACATTTTTTTGAGTATTTGAATTAGTTTTGTTTACTCGTATAAAACCAGTTGTCACTCCTTAGGTTTGTATGGGCATTAATATATCTGAAATAGGTATCAGGAAATGTATATTGTTACTCTTGAAAGTTATTCTGCAGAATCAAATCTTTCAGCTTTGTATAGAGTAATTAACAAGTATTAAGATGTTAAGAAATGTATAGAAATTGGATGAAGAATTGCAAATAGTTGGGGAGTGTTGTAAAACAAACAGACAAAATCCCAAGAGTGTCAACTCACCACCTCAGACAGGAAAACATTTTGGTATTGTCTCCGTTGTTTCTATTCCTGCTTCTCCGAGCTGTGGTTTGGATGGGCTCCTGGTGGGATTGACCCTTGTTCAAACATCTCCGCATCCTCTTCTGTGCGTGGCACTTGTTCCCTTGCGAGACGGAGAGAAGTTATTTCAGAAATGCCACACTCTCCAAAAAGTTGTTTATTTGCATTACTGAGCTCAGCTTTCTTAATTTGTTCCAAATTCGTGAATGATTTCTGGTAAGCTGAAACTCTATTTTTGACATGTGACCCATTTACTAAAAATAAAAATAAGTAATCCAGCTCTGCCGAATACCTCCCTAAAACCCAATAAATAGTTTCTAGGACTGGACTTCTTTGCTCCTTTCGATTTGTGAGAGATTAATTCAGGTTCTGTGAACTGAGTGTTCCTGAAAAGCTGCCTGTTCTGCATTCCCCATACAGAAAGTCGTATTTATCCCCTGCATGTTCTTGTACCAAATTTGTCTGCTTCCATTCCTCAGAGAGAAGCTCCAGGTTGTGTCTGTGATCTTTGGAAAGCTCTCTGAAATATTTAGGAGTCTGAAAATGCCTGACAATCTCTCTGTACCTAACAGCACAAACTGGGCATGTCAGTTTGGTAGGGAATAAATATTAGACTTTTTAATTGTGCGTGTATTTATTAGGTACACTTTTTTAAATGGGTACTTTTGGCATCACTAGCTGGTAAGGAGGGATAGGTCTAGTATGATGATCATTTCACACTTACCACAGCTATAATAACACACGCTACAGTATAATGTAAACCTTACAACCCCTGTAAAAAGCAATGGAAATACACAATTGGAGAAATTAAGCAAGATATTGCTGCTGCCTTGCAGTCTGTGTCACTGTAATATGTGAAGAGTGGCATTTATTTAAAAAAAATATGCAGCCTGATTAAGATCCAAGAGTAAATCTGCATTATAAACACACATGGCTATCATCTCAAAATATGAGGAATTGCCAGCTACGAAGAGAAAAATCATCCCCCCATCTGCATTTGCGCACTGAGGAAAAGCACTACCAGCAGTGAGGGAGCGTGAAGGACTGGACAATGTTAAATCTTTTAGTCTTGACCTCCCTCTTTTTCTACAGAATGAGCAGGTTTTTTCTTTCAGAGGCTTAAGGGGAAAATGGCATCTGAACACTGAAGCAAATATACTTTACCAAAGGGACTGCTCATTGCATGAGAAATAGTCTCACAGTGTAAAAAACCATTCATTGATGAAGTGACAACTTCTGAGAGATCGCAGATAGAGAGATCGCTCTCTTTGAGCTCCAGGTTTGAGACACAGGGATGATGACAGAGTTTAAAAACTGCCTTTACAATCCATGTTGGTAGGGTAGGCTCTTGCCAGAAATCAGGGAAGACTTAGGAACTGGTTTCTGAAGTGACTATAGATGTGTAGTTTGCCTTTTCTCTCTCTCACAAATGTGGAAGAAGCCTAATTTTCTCCTGAGTTGCATAAGGCACCATGTTGACTTGGGCAATTCCTGGTGATTTGTGTCCAAAGGAACCCAACGGACTGCAGCCTCCAGCCATTGTGACCCCAGTGCTCTTCAATGCTGGGAAAACAATGTGGCTGATGAGGTGAGGAATGAGAAAGGGCAGATACGGCCCTGTTCCTCCTCTGCTTTCAGCTGAACACATCCCAGCCAACTTCTGCTGCTGAAGCCCATTGAGTCAGGACTCAGCCTGTGACCCTGTGTCTGGTAGTCTAGGTGCCCTGTCAAATCCATACCTAGGAGGCTTCTCCTGTGCGGTTTACGGAAGACTCTTGCACAAAAAAACTTCGTCACAATTTGCCAGGCTGAAATGTATTGAAGTGGGATATGATCCTGTGTCTCTGCACTGCGGTGGCCAACCTAGGAAGCAATGGCAGACAAATTGGCAGCTCTTTTATTTCCTGTGGGAATGTGTTTGTTGACTCCTGTGTTTTTGTTATGACACTGTCGTCTTATGTTCGCTTCTTTTTTTGTGGTAAGTCTTTGCTGTTTGGGGCAAACAGTAGGCACGTAGCAGAGAACCGAATAATCTTGGAATTGCGGAATTTTTCTCTCTAGCAATGCAATGAGATGATTTTACATTTCATAGTGTAACTAAGACATCCAAACCCAGACTGTGGACATCAGGACTTTCCTTTTTCTGTGTGATGCACTGTAGAGGATAGATGTCCAGCTACGATGTCATGCTTGGCATGCTGACACCTGTAGTTGGATGGATAGTCTAGTCCAACTGGATGGAGAACCTCTCTCTTTCCGAAGGAGATCATCGCTTAGGTCTCCAGCCATCCATGTAGCCTTGCTTTTGAGTTCAGAAATGTGTCTTTTGTGATATATGACTAATTCAGAAGTCTAACAGTCAGACTCACTATCGTTTTAAGCCATAATATGTATTTCTTCATACTGTACATCAGCTTGCATCACTAGCTGTTGTCAAACTAACTCCTTTGTGTCTTCAGGGTGTTTGGGCCTTTTGGGTTAATTATAAGGCATCAACTCTCAGTATTTATATGTATGGACACTAGATAAAATGGCAGGTTAAAGTAAGGTTGATAAATTGCAGCACTGCAAAAATATGAACTGGTGAGATTTGTACTCAAAAATAGGAACAATTTTCCTATCAAAGAAAACAGCAAGAAATCTTAAAAAAAAAAAGAGCAGAAATTGAGAAAATTGAAAGATGATGTGAGTAGAGGAAGAATTTATTTTTTTAAGGTAGTAATAAGTTGGTTATACCTAAGGGAAATTTGGTAAGGATTATGATTCACTTTGGTCACCTCGGAAACAAGCTGTTCATCTGTCAGTAGATATTTGAATTATTAGTCAAATATTTTATTATTATATCAACAACATCACTAATCAGATGTTTTAATACGTGATACTAAAACAAATTAATTTACTGACATAGAACCAAAAACGAATTTTAGCATATGAGTGATAATACCCTGAATGTGCTCTTAGTATTTACTAGCCAGGTCTTAAAAATTCCCTGTGACTGAATGAAGATGAATGCTTTTGACTTTTTATCTCCTTCCTGTTAGCGCTTATCTTTTGTTACTGATTCCTGAACAAATTGCAGTATGTGATGTCCCTTTAATTATGTGCCTGTGCTTAGATGCCCAGATAGAGAGTTTAGGGTTTTAAAGTGTGAAAAGCTGCCTTTATTTAAGATGAACACAGCATGCACAGGGAACAGAGCCCCTCCTGCATCTGCTGGAGGAACTGAGGGTTGGTTTAATTCACATATATATGAATATGTGTGTATACACCGATTTTTTAAATACTACTGACGTCAACTGTCTGTTGTTTTTTCTCAGCTGAAGATATGGCGTGCAGATATTCTAGTGCAATTCGTGAGCTAAGTCTTGTCTTTGAGCCAAAGAGAACGTTGTCTACCCATCATCCTTGGGGTGCTGTGTCTTCCTTGTATTTTAAATAGTAGTGGATTTCTAGGGGATTTATCAGAGTATGAGAATCTAGTGCGTGGTTGGAAAAGAGCAAGATATGTATAGCTTAGAATCAGTGCGAATTATATGCTGTGTATTGTCTTTATAAGAAATTCATATCGGTCTTTCTTTGGTTAGGTCGTCTTTATGCCGCTCTATAAACCTCAAAATAATGAAACCCCAGTGATTTCACTATTCCTGTGTAATTTTTTTCATTCGTATTTTTTCTAAAACCGTTTTAACGGAATCTGGTTCTGGGATAATTTTCCAAGGTCAAAGCAGCACATGATTTTACCCTTCCAAAATCTTGGTGAAGATTCAGAAGCAGAGTTCAGAGCATGAGTCACATTGAGGCAAACGGCATGTACAGTTAGATAATTTAAAATTAATAAATAGAAAGCTATTCAGAAAGGACTGTAAAAATGATGGAGGGGTTGTAGGAACTGATTTATGAGGCAAGACCAGAAGTTAGATGTGTGTAGCTAGATTGAAGGGATAGAATGAATGTAAGTGTCTTCAAATATGTGCATGAACAGTCAGACAGCAGCTTTTTGTGAATTCAGGATTATGGACTAGACAAAAGAAGTGGTTTAGGGCTACCGAGATAACGAGAAGGTAGAACTACGGAGCAAAGTTGTTAGGATTTCTGAAAAATTGGAAGGTAAATAGAAACTGATTGTTAAGGAGAAATTTCTGTATGTATTCAGCTTTGTTAGACCATAGGATTGATCATTCTATTGTGTCAACAGATTATTTCGCTGATTTATATTTGGGTTTGTGCAAGTGCAACAGGAGGACGAGAAACTGTTCTTGACTGGAGAAAGGTGGATGACTCTAAGGAAAAAGTCTTTTTTTATCTTGAATATCATTTTTTGTGAGAAAGCAGCATATGTACTGTGTACAGATCTTGTTATTGTGCATTACTGATTTTTTCCTTGACGCTTATTATACCCAGAAATACAGATGCAGTCTTAGATACCGTAGTCGCACCTTTCCTTCGATTTAATAGAATGTCAAGTGAATTGCCTCAAAAAGCCTGGCAGTTGTGTCAAATTATGGTTTTATGACTCAATAGAGTTTCAGTACATCACTCACCTTAATGAAAAACAATGCCTGACTAATTAAAATTGCATCTATTGGCTGTTAAAATTACAGTTATTAGCATCATTCTTACAGGACTTGAGTAGAAACTTGAAAAATCTTGATTTAGTCTTCCCCTCTTAAATGGGTCTCTGATTCTTCATTCTTTAGTACTCAAGAGATACCATACACGGTTATATAATTGCTTAGATTACTTTTTCACAGGCTAAGGGAAATAAAATTCTTAGTTTAAAATGAGAAGTAAATGAAGTGGGTTGACCTTGGTGGCTGCCAGGTGCTCACCAGGCTGCTCTATCACTCCCCCTCCTCAATGGGATGAGGGGGAGAAAATACAATGAAAAGCTCATGTGGGGAGATAAGGACAGAGAGATCACTCAGAAATTGCCATTGAGCAGAACATACTCGACTTGAGGAAATTAAATTTATTGCCAATCAAATCACAGTAAGATAATGAGAAATGAGAACAAATCTGAGAAACACCTTCTCCCCACCCCTCCCTTCTTCCCAGGCTCATCTTCATTCACTGTTCTACCTCCTTGCCCTGAGTGAGGCATTATTTACAAATAATGTGGAATGACTGATGAAAACAGGCCAGAATTTTGCTTCTTAATAGAGATGGTGAAAATGCATTTTAGATCTCTATAGAGGTCTCCCTCCTTACAGCGATAGCGGAAGCTCGTATTGTTTTCATAATTGTTATCTCAAGGGCCAAAAACCCATGAAGCTTTCACCAGCAGCAGTCACTATTTTGCTTTTAAATAAAACTTAAGCTAGATTAAAAAATTAAGACAGAGAACAGCGATTGAAACCTGTGATGTTGGTTCAAGTCTCCTGTTCTTTCTCCTCGTTCAGTGTGAGATCTTTGTTGATTCACCTCCCTCTGCAGTGCGCAAATACGTGTATACACACACAGACATGTATACACACTCTTCAGTAGGTCCGTTAAAATCAAATCCCATTGAACTCTTAATGTCTTTAATTTTCACAAGGATTATTTCAACCTGATGTCGCTTCTGCAACTGCAGAAATACAGTCCTGTATTTCACAGCAGATTCTGCTGGGTTTTGAGAGAACTGCTTATAGTCAGTAAAAGCCTGTCTTGGTCATGCTTAAACTGGGGCTTATTGCTGATAACCTGCTCTGAAATGTACATAATGGTGCTGGTAGCTCTCCGGAAGCTCGTTTGCGGTACGGCTTGTGTGGGGTGGCACGTGCCCCATCAGGAGCTTTCGGTAGAACATCAAACAGCCGTGCTCGCAGTTAGTTTCCGTGGCTGGGGAGGTTTGGGTCAGCATCTCTCTTCTTCCTCCGCTCGTTGTGCGCTGTGACCCCTGGTCTTGGTGGAATTTGAGGGAATCGGTGTGAATGAATTCCTCGGTAGCTGACAAGGATAAAGGAAATGTGAGTAAAGACATTGTTGTCTCCCTATGATGACAGTGGATGTAGTAATTCAGATACAGAGTTGTTAGAGATGAAATAGTCAGGACCTGAGTGTTCCAATTTCATTTTTTTTTAACTGCAGCTAAACTTTGACTGTGTTATCAAAGGGGAAAGCATTAAATCACTGGTTCAGTTTCATAGCCAAAAGCAAAGCAATTAAAATAAAATTTCCTACTAAGTGTTGAGGCAGGAATTAGGGTTGCAAGTAAAGAATATTTTTATGATCTTCTGTTGGATTCTCCCCTGCCCCCTTTTATTGTTCCTGTTGCTTAGATCACGTCAGGTTATGCCTAAGGAATACAATATTGTTGTGATCTCCAAACCAGAAATGCCTCTCTCGATAACTAGTGCTATAAATCACACCTGATTACCGTATTTGCTCAGATCAAAAATGCATCTTGCACTTTTCAGTTATGTCAATTAAGGTTATGTTTATAGGGAAAAATATTTATAATATATAAAATTAGATGTTTTTCTTCTGCTGATGTTTGCATGTGTATTTAGTTTTACGTTATCGATTAAATTAAATTTAAAAGGGCACAAACAATAAGACTGGATTTTGTTGCAAGGGTGTAGAACAAAGGTGTTTAGCATGGCTTAGAGGGATAGTAGGAAAGGAACTGTTTCTCAATGATCTGTAATTTTCTTATGTAAGATGTTTGTCTCTAACCCTTTGTGGAACCTGATTAACAGGGAATAGTCTGGACCCGTGAAAATAAAATCAGTAAATCCTCTGTCATGTGAAACCACCTGGTTTGGGTTGCGTGGCATTGCCTTAGCGATGGTGACAGGTCTGCCACTTTAAGTTCAGTGTTTCCACATGGCTTTTTGAGCAGAGTTGCACAGAGGAACAAGATGTGATGGGAACAGATGAATAATGAATGCTTGAAAAGATGTTAAGAGACAACATTTAGGAAAATGCAAATAGAGTTGTGAGGGCCATAAACGGAGAAGAACAGGGCACGGGGAGTGTTTACCAGCGTGGGACAATATTTTTCCATTACCTGTGTGCTGCTTTGCACTGCAGAAATTCAGTGTGAAAATGGCAGAGTATTAATTTTGATGGTTTTTTGCTATTAACATATCACATCTCATTTATTATAACAATATATGTATTAAAATAATTATAAAATGAAAGACCAGTACTTTTCCAGGAACTGTAAATTTTTTTAGACATGGTAAGGACACCACCCCTCAAAAACCCCAAACCCATGCAGTTTGCATTAGCATTTAATTTTTCAGAGAGATAGTGTCCTTCTAAATGCCACAGTAAAAGGTTGCTGTGGGCACAGGGATTCTAGATCAATTATATGGGTAGCCTTCTACAATTTATCATTTGAAGATAGCATCTGTGTGGATTTAAAAGAGTAAGCCAGTCAATATTGCAGGACACAGATAGGAGACAAACTGGGTAAGAGTATTAGGGATAAAAATAGACCAGTGAAGCAAAAATTTGGGACAATGCTACAAGACAAGTGTGGATGGAACCAGGTATTTAATGTAATTGCTCTTGGTGTAGCGGCATGAAGAAAGAATTGTTCATTTTCATGCAGTAATCCATTGTTCCCCCTTAACCATTTGTAAAATCAGATAAAAGGGATTTAAAAGGTAAGGTATTAGCTAAATGAAAATGGATATAGTTATTCCAGTGTGTCATAATGCTTGGCTAATGTAGGTGAATGAAAGATTAGAGAAAAAATCACTGACCTCTCCCCTTCCCTTCTTCCCTCCCAGATAAGCATCCACTGGTATCTCTATGAATGTCTGGTAAGATTAAAAAATAATGATTAAAAAGGAGGTGAATCTGTTACACAAATCTGACGTTCCTTTTCCACCAACAGTATTTACTTCATAAGTGCTTACCGAGATCCAAAGGGGAGTTTCTTTCATAACTGAAATCAAAGCCAAGGCAAGCGGAGCTTTGGGAGCAGATTGACGTGATGAGTAAACTAGAGGCAATCTTTCTAAGGAACAGAGCTATTTTTGTAAGAATGAGGTGATTATATTGCTTTGTTTTCTAATGGGCTGTAATGTATTTAGGAGCAGTAGCAGCAGAGCCTTTTATTTGACGTAGACTTATGTAATGGTAACTCTTACAGCCAAGCATGAAGTAGTTAGATTTAGAATGGAATCTTGTGCATTAAGAGCCTTTGAAGAAGAAAAATGGGTGAAAGAGTGGTACTAAATACTAAGGGAGAGTAGTCCAGTTAGATTTATTACATATAACTCTTCCTTCTCCTGTCCTTGTAGTAATTTCTTGAGGTTTATGTCATGGGTTCTAGCCAGGGGAAAGCAGTTAATTCTCTGTGTGTCCTGAATAGGCAAATAGTAATGCACTGATGAGCACCGTTTATGTAAGGGAATGACTTTTCAGGTACATTTTTGTTGATCTGTAGAGATCCACTGGAGGAGCCAGTCAGACCCTTGTCATCGTGCTCGGGGTCTCCGCAATGGAGAACAGTGTCAAACTGCTGATTCCAAACTTCAGAGCCCGCAGTTGCCCAGAGATGGGCTGTGTTGACAGACTCTGACAGCATAGCTCTCGATTCATGGTTTGCTCTATCAAATCATCTTTGGTGGCAAGAATTTGTCCTTTATGTGCCTTGTGACAAGCCTCATTTTTTCACCATCTTTTCCTCAACAGCTATGAGATCCCCCAAACATCTCTTGCTTTAGGGAAAGATATGTAGGATGCCTAGGGAGGAATGTCATATTTTTTTTTCAGTCTGTTGCCTGCCAAAGAGCCACTGGCTTTTCATGTTTTGTGTACTGTTTCATTTCAGATTAACTGCCAAACGCGATTACTGTGGTGAAGTTAAGCAATATTTTCTTTATTGGGATACTTGCCACTATATCCATGCAGGCATTTGTTACATTTACAGGGATGAAACTTGGGTATCCCAACATTTTAGTTATCGTATCTGTAGGAATTTTTATTTATTCCAAAATTAGCATTGGGAGTGAAATTTTACAAAAACTTCCATTCTGAGAAAGGTAGCATGTACAAATATGATTATTTCCTAGCTTTGAATAATGGGTGATGGATGGATGAAACATTCCACCTCTAAAAAAATTATAAAAAAGAACAGTAAACAGTTTTTGAGCTGGTTTTGAAATAAAACTAATATCGAAGAACACACTAATGCCATCATGGGATTCACAACCACATGGGCTTATTTCTAATTTCACATTTTTATAAGAGAAGTTCACAAAATGCATAATATTTGAATTGCATCCTTTTTCTGAGTTTATTTTTTATCTTTGAATTCGCCTCTTATCTACTGCGATGTCCTTGGTAATACTGCCAAGAATATTACTCTGACCATAGAGAGAGGCAGCAGAGATCCCAGCTGGGTCATTATATCGGCCTGGTCTTGGGAGATGCAGCGATAGGTCTGTAACCATGAAATCTCCTGGATACTCTGAACCGAAGAGTGGGCAACATCTCCTGTGGTGGGCTCGCTCCTCCTGCCAAGTTCTGAGAGCCAACAACTCCAACACCAGCTTTTTTGGGATTAACTCCGTTTCAGTTGAAGTGGTCTCATTATAATCAGAAGCAGCCAGCATCTTGTTCTTTACTCCTCAGAGGGTTTAATACAACTCGAGAGGGCGTAAGTGTTCTTCGCTTTTTTCCTAATAGGCACCAGGTCATTTTCTTGAAATCCAGAATTCTTTCTTGAAGTAGCTGCTGGTATTCCTGAGTATGTTAAAATACCTGGGGGTTGCGAAGAACCTCTCTGCCGTAATGTCTATGAGAAGACATAATGAACGTTCCTCAGAATCCATTAATCCCTTATAGCAAATTATCCTCAAAGACATTGATCTGCTTTGATGGAGTCTCAGAGGCCAGAACTGGAGAGCAGGGACGATGGGACTGACTTGGGTAAAAGTTCTGAATCCTGTTGGCCAGGTGGACTCCGAAACAGAAAAGTAGCTTGTTTGGTACATGGCCTCTCATAAGCCACGTAGTGGAAGGACAAATTAAGCGGCATCTTTGAAGAAAAGTCCTTACAGCCGCTCAGGCAGACAGCTCAGTAGCCCGTTTTGCTGCCATGCATCTTAAATACAAATATCAGTATGTTTTCAAATAATAATTAGAAAGAATAAATTGTGTCTTGAATAATCCTGGATAAAGCAATCTGGATTTCAGTTGAGTTTGAAGCATCATCGTGTCTGCTATTATAGGTGAAGAATCGTGACTTGTTTTTGCTAGTTGCTTTGACATGTTTGAGCAAATGACTGATCTGCTGCCGTTAGCCAAAACCTGTTCCCCCAAATGTTTCATTCTGCTTTTTGTGATTATTTTTAATCTGTGTTCTCTAAGCTGCGTTATGATATGAGAATTCTGGCCGCGTATTTTTTAAAATAACTTATTTGCAACTGTCAGAGATACCTTATGAATAAGTTATCAATCATCCCTAAGAGCTATAGCTGCAAACATTAAAAAAGTAATATTTATAAGTCTGTGAACATTTTCTATTAATGTATTTATAAAATGAATGCAGTCGTTCACTTAGGGTTAAGAAAACAGCTCCTTTCTATTAAAAGCAACACCACATTACTTGTATTTTCTTTAATGCTGACATGTCAGTGGCAGCTTTCTAACTGGTTTATATAACCTTTTATGAAAAGTTGAATTTAAATAAACTGCTGTTATGCTAAGAGATCTCAAGGCTCTTGAGGATGGACCATCCCCCCCAAACCAACCACAAAGACATTTAATAATGCATCGTAAATTGTCACCGTAATGATGGAAAGTGCAAGGGAGACTGGGACAGCAAATTTTTCGTTTTCCTTAGAGAGGAGCAGAATTTAGTAGGATAATAAAAGGAAAATCTTCCCAGAGGATCACTAGATAGTGTGGACAGCAAACTTTAAAGAATCTGGTGCTGTCTTTCATGATAGGATTGTGATATTTTGAGGGATGATGAGCGAAATGACTGTAGCTGAAATATCCTGGCTCCAAAGAGTTGGCCAGATTATTGGAGGCTCTGGTTGTGAAACACTCTATTTTTGAAAGCAAAAAGCCATGACTTAGACTAATGATTTGTAGATTATTGTAAGCATTAACACGGATGGAGAAGAGGAGCTCATGTGCCTAAGTGATATTTGATATTGATATTTCACCAGAGAGGATTTTGAAGTACTGAAATCAAGAGGAAGCAGGTAACCTGACTTCATTTTTTTTTTGTCCTTCTCAGGAATGTTACATTAGTTCAGGGCTGGTCTGCTCTGGAAAGTGTGACTGTTCGGGTGTGATTTGCATGTGAATGTGTGTTTTAAAATATTTGTTTGTTTGTTTAACTTGATCGTTATACAGTTGTCATCCCTAGAGGGGCAGTTAAATTGATAGGAAGATTTGGAATATTGATACTCTTGTCCTGATCGTTAAGTAGGTATGTAAAGCAGTTTTACGCTGTGCCTAGAGGAAGAGGCTGCACCATCTTAATGAAGCTCTAAAAGTCAAAGTGATAATACTTCCTGATGTTATTATATTGATAGTTATTTTATTGCTCATGGATTCTCAGGTGATGTTACAGCAGCCCTAATTTATGAAGGTATTTTTAGCTAGTTAGTGCCTTAATGACATTAGGGTAATGGTTCTCAGCCTTATGGAAAGGGACTTTTTCCTTTGGCTGATATGCCTTTGTTTTGGGTTGTCTCCCTGGCTCTGAGCAGGCAGCAGCTCCATCTGTCCAAGTCAGAGGGATGACGAGGGTCGCCTGCGTTTGCATTCAGCCCTGCCTTAGAGGAGATGAATTGTTATCGAGGAGTCTAAGTTGGTAAATGGTTTTAAGGCTAGCCTAAACATTTGCAGGCAATAATTAGTCTGCTCTTAGGCAATGGTGGGAAACTGAGCTGCTGCCAGCCCACGGGGAACTGCCGATTGCTGCTGTCTGATGCTTTCTGGCTCTCTGAGGCTTGTGTTGCATGATTTGAGAAGCCAGCCCTGTGCTAAAGGTACAAGCCAGGTGTGGGGTGTGTTAGATGTATGTGAAAGAAGACAGGGAGGGGGGAAAAAATAAAGCAAGGAGAGCTGAAAAGTGAGTCTGGCAGTGGAAAGGACATAAGAGCAGGAAAGGACAGAGTCTGGAGAACAAAAAGTAAATTTAAAGATCAAGGAAAATAACGTGTTCGTTTTTGCATAAGCATAGGGTGACTGAAATTGTAGGACCTCTCTTATGCTCCACTACTGTTATGCTCCACTGTTTGGAAACTGTTTATATGACTCCATCAGGTTGTGAACGTATTTTAAGATTTTATATTATTTAAATAACAACATGGGTTGATTTTAAATGTAAAAAAAAATCCAGATTATTTACACCAGGGTTTAATATAGTTCGAGTCAAGGCATTGTATTAACTTGAATAAAAAGCAGGGAGGGGAATTTACCCCCCACTAATAATGTTTTCTAGTTAGGAGTAATGAATTAGACATCAGAACTTTCTGCAAAGTTGCCCTTTTTTTTTTTTTTTTTAAATTTTATTATTTTCTTCCTCCTCCCCCTGTGTTTGCTTTTCTGTCTTTGCTTCCATACAGAGTGCTTGAAAATTAGAGTTAAGTTTGGGAAAGTTGCTCCCCAACTAGAAAATGAGTTATTGAGAGGCACTCGCGAATGCAGTAATTGATTCCGATACTCAGCAGATTTCCAAATTGATCATCTATTGGTACTCTGGAACACTTCATAGTTTGTTTAATTTGGTTTTGATCTGGATGTTATTATTTTCCAGTAGTTAAACTATGAAGGCCTAAACCTCAGGTAGCGATACTGCAAATGTCCAAATGGTTTATTATTAAATGTCTGCAAACAGTGGTCTGCAATTCCAGGGGCACAGTGCGCTTTGGTTCAAGATTGTTCACTTGTGGTTGTTACAGGAGTAACCGTTTGAAAAATCGTTGGTGCATTTTACCTTCTGTGTGGATAGAACTCATTGCCATTAACAAGAACTGTACCCTCTTTACAGCAGAGATCAGTTTGGTTTGATGTGCCACTTGTTGGAGGGGATAAACAATAAAAAGTTTCTCTAGTTGTAATTTGGCATCTCGTTGTCATCTTTAAATATTTTAAAAATTTAGCAATAGGATTGCAGGTCAGGCATGAAAAGGGTTAAGTGGTTTGTAAAGTTTGTCAAGTACATTTGCAGGTGAGAAAACCTCTTTCTCTGGCCATGGGTTGAACACCATTGGTATTTTCTTTCCATCCCACCTTGTTTTGCTTGGTCGTTGGTATGAGATGAGTGTGTGCTGTGCAGTAAAACGCATGTCAGGTGTGGAGCAGGGACCTCCACTGAGATACTGCTCTTGTGTTTTGTCTCAGTGCACTTGTAGTGTTACTGAGTGCACTGGTACAAATAATACAAGATAATGAGTGTGTGTTTCCCTATACACTCACAAACACTCTTTAGAACTCTAAGGAGTAACGGTGATAACTGATGAGCTATAGGGTAGGTGAGTACTGTGGTAAAGAGAGCTCTGCGTAGGCACCGAACTCTACTTTGCTGACTGTTAAGGGAACACTTGAACCCAGTAGAACAGCACTTGCTTACCAACCCAGCCCACCTGCAACGTAACCATCCTCAGTGAAAAAGTGAAGCCCCAAAGTCTTTGTTGTTGCGAAGAGCTGGCTTATGTAGATGGGAGCTGGTGATATGTGAATGTTCATTACGCTGTGTCAAGTCTCATTTTAAAGACCATAAGTATACCTTTTTAAAAGAAAAACAAACTACTTCACCAGTCTGGAGAGAAACATAAATCATGTATTTTTATCACCTCAAAAGACCACTAGAAGATGAGCTCTAATATTTCAAATGCGACAAGCAATCTATACACATGAATCACAATTTGAGTTGCATTACAACTGAGCTGATATATACCACTATGTGCTTTATGGATTTTACTCTAACAATATTAAGTAAAAATCCACAGCTTTTTGTGATGAATACCTAACCTTTTACAAGAATTTGTAGAATTGTGGTCCAGAACAACAGCTTTAGCACTGCCCTGCAGGCTTTAATAAGAAAATACTATTGCTGGTTTTGACCTCTCAATATTATTCTCTATAAAGGAAATGTGTGTGTTAGTAGAAGGCTAATACGGCAAAGGTGACAGAAAATGTGAAATACCAAAAGGTTTTATGGAAAATGCACCAAGGAAAATTGAGAACAGAGTTAAATAAATGAGCAAAGTTTGAAGAGAGGGATCTTTTGTTCCTTATGGTTCCTTTGTTAGGCCCAGACTTTTTCTTCCTGGACTCAAGGACTTCTGCAGCACTCCAGTGTCAGTTGTTCTCAATTCCGCTATTTCTAGTCAAGTCATCACTTGAAGTCCTTAGTCTCCTTTTGAGAAGTTCTCCTGCAGCCGTATTTTCATACAGGTTGTGAATTTTCTTTTTATCTCTGGGTATTCTAATGTTTTGTGTTACGGTAATGTGGGCCTTGCTTGCAATGAATCAAAGTTCCCATTCCTTCACTTTTGAGACTTTTAATCCTCTCGCTTCCCTTTGGGGGAAGAAAGAGGAGGAGTGTTGTCTGGTGAATTCAAGAAGGAAGCTGGAGATAGACGGTAGTGCGTAAGGTTAATTTTCAGGTGAATTGGTTGCTATTTTGACATTCTTACTTTCTTTTCAGACATCTTTTCCTTCCTTTCCCTTTTATGCTAGAAAATTATTAGATATGCAAGAAGAAAACTCCTCAAAGCTATGCTCCAAAAGCCTATTAAAAAGAGGCTGCAAGCAGAACAGTGCGAACACACGTCAACACCTGAGTGTTTCCCAAGTGGCTCTAGCGCTCAGTCGTGTGATAACAAGACATGTGGGAGGATTTTTCTTGGCTTTTATCTTCCATATATTGATGCTCCCGACTCTTTAAAATTCATTTCATCAAGTGGCACCGCAATAGAAACAACAGAAATGCGGCAGCGAGATAGTTCAAGGTGTTTGCAGTGATATACAGTCTTTTGCCTCCAGGCTATCATTTCTAATTCAGCTCAAGTTGGCAGCAGTCAGAAATCGCTGCCAACTGACAGCTGTTTGGTGGCCAACACAAAGTCATTTACCTAGTCGTTCCTACTGGACAGATGTCTGGAGTGTAGGAAGTGTGAGTGTAGCTGGCATGTGTTTCGTTTTTAGAGACTGGGAAGTGCGGGTATCTCAACTGCAGCTACTTTGGTTTAGGGAGGTTAAACTTGAATTTAGGCAACCAAGAACTCAGTATGTGCACAATTAAACTCCCCCATCTTCCGGGGTTAAATCCTGGTGTTTTGGTGCTAAACCCTTGTGGCACTTGCATTGTGTCCCCCATAAGCACCATGTGGGAGGAGGTTGTAGCTTGGCCTCTACAGTTAGCTCTGGTCTCATCTGTACCCCACCAACCGAGGAAGTTCTTTAGCCGTGTTGTCAATTAACACCATTTTTGAGTGTGACCAGTCCATAACAAGGAGAAAGTAAAAGGGGGAAAAAATGAGTCTGATTCATCTTTCTTTGTGTGGCCATGTGTAACGCTAGAATTAAATCTTCTGAAAACCGTGCATTACTTTATGTAAAATCTGTGCTACTAAGCAGAAAATCTGTCCTGCTGAGAAAAAAATAGAGAGAATTCTTCAGTATAATACCTGGTTTTGTGAGGAAGGAAGAGAGAAGATTTCACAGATTACAATATCACAGAGCTTTGGGATTGTTAAACAGGCAGGTAAATGATAGGTTTGATTCACCATTGTGAAAAGAGTTTTGAATTTTGGATTTGCAGCAGCAGGAGAGATTGCTCAAGCAAACAGAGAATATGGGGTCAAGTTGCTACCACTCTTTCTTTCTTGTTTTCTCTTATTCTAATATTGTGTCGTGTTATTGATTTCACTAAGCCTGACTGGGACTTTCTTTGGTTGTTCTTTCCTGCAGATATTGATGAGTGTGCTGCCAAGATGCATTATTGTCACGCCAATACGGTGTGTGTTAACTTGCCTGGATCCTATCGTTGTGACTGTGTCGTGGGATATGTCCGTGTGGATGATTTCTCCTGTACAGGTGAGCTCTTACATATATATATATATAGAGAGAGAGAGAGAGATACAACAATAGTAGCATTACATTCTATGTTGTGTGTATTGTNTATATATATACATGTATATATACAACAATAGTAGTGTTACACTCTGTGTTGTGTGTATTGCTTAGCTTTTGCTTGGCCCCTGTGCCGTACCAGATGCCACATACTGACTGGCCCACTGTTGACATAAAATTTAGGCACAAGTGAGATAAGTAAATATGGTATGAGGTCTGTTTGCTTTTTACGAGCCCTTTGGGATTAACTTGGAAGGCAGCTCCAGAAGCCCTGTGGTTCACACACTGGGTGCTGTTGTCAACCAGGACATGGTCCCTTCATAGAATCATAGAATCATTTTGGTTGGAAGAGGCCCTCAAGATCATGGAGTCCAACCATAACCTAACTCTAGCACTAAACCATGGCCCTAAGAACCTCATCTATATGTCTTTTAAACCCCTCCAGGGATGGTGACTTCACCACTGCCCTGGGCAGCCTGTTACAGTGCTTCACAACCCTTTCCACGAATAAATTTTTCCTGTTATCTAATCTGAACCTCCCCTGGCCAAGGTTGGCTCATGTACAAGGTGCAAAGGCCGAGATCAGATCACATGTGTAATGAGATAAAATACTGTTTGATTACCTTTGTTTTGAAACTCATCAGTGGATTGAGACATGGGAAATTATCCAGGAGGAGAAACTTTCTGAACAGAGCTGAGGCAAATATACAAAAGCAAAACTGAAAATGTATGAAGTTCTCAAACCCATTTATTGTTAAGTGATTTGGAAATTGTTATTATTAATGCTGAGAATTAATATCTCCAGGACTGTGACACATGTTATTTAGAAAAGAGAACAAGTGTGATAGCATTAGACAATAAATCCAGTGATTCTTTTTTAATACCTGCCAGCAAATAGAGTGCTAAAAATTCTTAGTGGAAAGTGGTTAGGTCTCATTTCCATCTAGAGGTTTTTAAAGAACCTTCCTTGGCAATCTCTGGGAAATGTGTGAGAAGCGGCTGAAATGCTCCGTCCAATTGAACTTAGCTGTATAACATCTTTCAGTCAGAACCCTCCAGAAAGGCTGATCTTAGGATTATTTTGATGGTGCACCTGTCTGGCAAAGGAGGAAAAAATCAGGCAGATTTATTGGAATGGAAATAAGTCGGCTTCACATAAGACCATGTTTAGAGTTGTGTTGGGTGAGCTATTTTCTCAGGTGGAAAGATGGCACGGGGGTATTCAATATGAGAATGATTTCCAGACCAGGATAATTATTGTCTGTTGTAATGCATGTTATCCTTGGGGAATATCATAGGAAATGTTGACTTTCATGGTTATGTGTCTTGTAGCAAAGATTATGTAGTTTATAAAAACTGTGGGGAAGTCCTGCCCACCTCTTGAGAGAGGCTGGTACTAAATAGCTGTCAGGAAACGGATTTTAATTTTGCCCAGAGAGTCAGTATTTCTATATAATCTGTGTCTTTTGGTTAAACTTTAGAGTTTTTCTTGATCTTTTACAATCTGCCATGTCAGAGAAGTTTCAGACCTTAAATTTTGTTCTAAATGTGTTATATATATAAAGTAGCGGCCTTCGCAGTCATAAGGAAAGTGTTTTTGATAAGCTGACGCTTTTCTTACATGCACTACTAATTTCCTAATATTCCTTTCCTTCCAGCAAGGCACTGTCATTAGGCATGCACAGAGTTTAGGAAGCAGGGTATTTGTGATTTACAGAAAAAATACAAAGTAGTAAGACAAGTTGCTTGACAGTAATGGGTGAACATTTGTTTAAAGTGCATGCACAGAAAAAATCTAGAACTGGTATAAGAATGAAATAATAGAGTGAGCGAGATAACTGTTTCTTGCAGGTTTATTACCTTGCTAAAATGACTTATTGTTTGACATCACAGTTAAAAAGCACAGCAAGTATGTAACACAGATGGGGAGAAGCACGGTTATACCTAGAAATAATAGTATTTTATAATAAGAAGAGTATTTAAAGTAAGTATTGTGCAGTAGAAGCACTAACCCTGTTTTTTAATCTTGCGTTATATTTATACAGGCTTTTCCTCTCATCAATCTTAAAAAAGTAAATAACAATAATAATAATTAAAAAATCAGGCAGCAAATACTTAACTAGTTTCCCCTCATGCAGGCAGAAACAAAATAGATCGTGGTTATTACTCAGTTTTTAAAATTCATTCCTCTTTATTCAAACAACATAATGAGACATTATCTGGTTATTGAACCGTACATTTGGGGACAAATCTGAAAGCCTGAGATGCGTTTGCATTCTGATTACAGCTGAATTTTGTGTCTGTGGGGTCAGGCTCTGATGGGTTCAGGATAAGGGTTAACAAGTTCCAAATGTAAGTGCTTAAGGCACGTGCGCTGCATTGCATGTATTTTCTACACTGTTGACCTAAAAGGAGAGTTATTCTGTAGAGCAGGAGGTATCATGTTTTGGGAAGTCTGAGTCTAATTCATCGAGCTACAAAGTCACCGTCTGCTCTGGGTGTTGCTGGGTAGGGCTGTGCTTGGTGGCCTTGGTGGCCTTGGTGGCTGGTCTCTGTGCTCTGGAGGCTTTCAAAAGGTGGGAAGCAGTGATATGTGGAAGCCGTAAGTCAGAAAGAAATATTTCAATTTTATATTGGGGGTTTTATCTTTCTAAAAAGAAAAGAAGTGAATATTGAAATGCTAGGTCAAATTTGAATTGAGGAAAATTAAATTAATTTGGATATTTCTGAATTTTAAATGTGAAGCTTACAGTGTGTTTTCTTATAATTCTGCATCTTTCTCAAATTAAACTGATTTGTGTAGGTTTCGTGTTGATGAAACTTTTTTTCTCAAAACAATTTTTGAATAATATTTCCCATTTCTGATGATGAGAACTGTGGAGTCGGAACTTGCTGTGGTTATCAGCAAGAAGCTCCTTTGATGGAAGCAGTGCTGATTTTATAGAAAATGCAGTCACAGGGACAGAGTGACTAAAATAATATTCTATATGAATCCTACAATTACATTAAATTCTGAAATATTATATAAATTAATTAGTGGCTACTTTAATAAATAATCAATATTCAGTCTCACATAGACAAAAGACTTTGTGTGTTGAGGTTCATCCCATGGTGTTTTGTGACAGGTTAGTCAGCCCAGCAATAAATTTAACCTGTGTTCACCAAGAAAGGTACATCAGTGTTTTTCTGCTCACCTAGTCCTAGAGCTTTGAGCTCGGAATGTTAATTAAGTTGTTGAGTGAAAGACACTTTTATTAAGAAAAAATACCCTTGAATAGGAAGCTTCTTTGTCTCTTCCTGTGACACTGACAGGTTGTTTATTGGTTCTCAGGTAAATCACAGTCTTACCCATTCTGAAAAATGGCAGCAAGATTTGCTGCTCCAGATGCTCTCATTTACTGGTATCTACTGATTTAAACCATTTTATTGACTTCCACGGGCTTTTACCTTGCTTGCTTGTTGAAAAATAAGTTTTCTTAGGTTGCCTTCTTCTAACATATGACTTGGGGAGTTTGCTTCGAAAGTGCATTCCTTAGTTTCATACTCTTTGAAGCAATATAAATTACATAATAAAAATCTCAGAATTTTATTTTTGATGGGCTGCATGTGTTCTCTGGTGTGATCTTGATAATGCATGTAATGTGTCTGGTTTTCTGTAGTTTGAAACTACAATATATAGTTTCTGTGTCCCACCGCTATTCAATGAAGTAAATAAATGCCGTTTCATCTTAGTAGCCTGTAAGTTATCTGTAATAACTAGGTATATGATGCTGATATGATGAGGTAACAGTGTAGTTGGGTCTCATCCATTTTTGCGTAGTACTGGCATTTTCTCTGAAGAAAATCATGATAATCGTGATAAAGGTTCCTGGCCTTGAACTTCTATGATAATGATTTTAAAAATTATACCCTTGTTTTGCAATGTTTTCCTTGGGGCTGCATGAGATGCTGAAAAATTTGTAAAATCCTGCAGTCATTCAAAGAATAAGTTGTTTGTCTCATTTTGTGTAGTTCTACTGGGCTTGGCTGCTCTCTCTTTTTTCTTTTTCTTTTTTCTTTCCTACACATATTCACTAAGTATGCACTAAAGCTTAAAAAAGACCTTTACAAATGAGAATACCAAGAGATTTTGTTGTTCATTTATTTGCATGTATTACTCACGGACCTTTTCCAAAATGAAGAAACTTCCTTTGGATATGAGAATGACTGCCCTTTTTGCTCTAGGGGCATCTTTTCAAGAAATATTAATAATATGGAAAGTTATCTGGCCACGCAATATATGTCAGCAGCATCTTCTGCCAAAATGTGCTGTGACTTATATGCAGACATCCTCCTCTTTATGCACCAAGCTATGCTGACAGATATTTTTCCTCCATGCAAATAATCCATCTCCAGATTTTACTGTGGAGTTTTGCAGTTCTGCAGGGTTTGAATACGGGACTGTGCTTTTAACCCTTTTTCAGTCCCTATTTTGTGTGATAATGTTCACAAAACTTTTACCTTCGGCTTCTCTAAGCAGTGAGTCACTAAAATCATCATTTATTATGTGCAAAAATCACACCTGTATCATAGAAACAGGGACTATTTTCCAAATACATCATTCTGTATTTTAATTCTGCGGAAGAACCGATGTCATATAGAAATCTATTGTTTAGAAGAAGTCATAGAATTTAAATGCTAGTCTGTACTTTATGTGCTAATTTGGTTTACAGTATGGGTAGAGGAGTTGTGAGAAAACCTAATGATTTTGACAGGTTATCCCATAAGCCCCTTCACTTCTATCCTGTGTGGTTTCTGGAGTAACACTGAGTTTTGAATCTAATGCACCTCTCAGAACAAACCTTTCTGCGGCATTTTATTGGAAAAGTTGTGCCTAGAGCACAGAAGAGTGTAGAGTTCTGAGAAATCTCAATTTCAAGTTAAAAAATAAAACATCAGCCCCCTTCTGCTCTTCCCTTCTTCCCCTCCCTTACCTGGGAAAGGCAACTCAACTGCAGGAATTTCCTGCTATGGTTAGAACAAACGTTGTTTAAATTGTTTGCTGTCACTAAAATTGATGCCTTTAGGTTTTTGTTGCTGGAGTTTGCCAGTCAGGTTCAAGGTGGTGTAGTTGACCCCATAATAATACTAATAATGCAACGAATTTCAAAATGATGAGGTGGCAGTCTCAAAGGACAGGTTGCTGGCCTCTCATCCAGAACCACTGTGTGTTTTTGAAAAAGACCTGAATAGAAGGTTTTAGGCAGCCGGTTGAAAATACAATCACTTTTTGAAAGACAATGCTGTTTCTGCAATCTAATCCACTGGACCCTCTTTTCCCCCTTTTCCTTTTCGGTGAACTAAATTAGCATTCAAGAAAGAAACAATAACATTTTTTTGTGTGCCATTTGAACTTTTGAAGTACCGTGCAGGGTCTTGAATGTTCACAGAGGTCAGTAAGCAAATGTTACCACTGTTCACATGATGGCCCGGAGCTGATGAATTGGAGGACGTGTGTGTGAGCTGGAAACCCAAGTCTGGGTTCATGGGCAGGGGAGGTAGGTCTGTGGTGGAACAGTTTTCAGGTATGTTTTAGGAAGAGCCGTCTTCAGATGTTGCTGTTCTAAAGGATATTATTAGTAAGTATCGTGCCTAACACTACATGATTTTTAAAGAAACTTTATGAAAATATTAATTGGGTTGAGGTCATAGTTGTGTGTCACCATTTATCGATTAGGCAGCAGATGTTCAGCACAATAGGTGTGACTGGGGTGAAGGACCTCAGGCAGATCTGTACCCTCCTGGTTTTGCCTGGCACTAATGTATCGATATATACTAATCTATCAATACACTTCTCTGAAGCATTTCCTGCTTCAAAGTCCCCTCTGTCCTCTACACGCTGAGAGCAGCCCATTGTCCTTCTACAACCTACATCTTGATTTGTGTGCTTGTCCTCTCACTGAGCTGTATCTTCAGGGCAACGCTCAGGCATTTCCAAATGCATTTGGAACTTGGTTTTAAGCCAACCTGAACGGACGACGCTATGATCGTACTAACACAAATAATTCTTATGCTGGTCTCTCCTTTCCCGAGATCCTTATGTGTCAGGTGCTAAAAGGGAAGACAGGACTTAGCTCAATAGTCAATTGCGTTTCTGTTCCCAGAACTGTGAAGAGAAATGTTGTTTAGTTCCAGGTGCCTTGAAATGCAGGAACATTTGTTTCACGGCCATCCGTGGGCTGTTGGCCAAGTTCAGCAGCGTGTAATCTATGCACCGGTGGGTATTGCCTGCCCCAGAGAGCTTTTCTTTGCTCCGCAGGACAAGTCCACAGAAGACTAGGAAAGGATTGAATCAATCCAGCAAAACAAAACCGGAGCGACTCCACGTCAGATAACTGATACTCGCACAGGTCCTGACTCAAAACCCATTAAGTCAATAGAAAGCTTTCAGTCGCATTCATTTTGGCTTTAGATGAGTCCCACAGAGAGATAACTAGTGTGCTCTTGCCACGGCAAAGCTCTGTTTATAATAATGAAAAAAAGGATGGTTCTTTTGTATTGTCAGAGAATGCTGTGCTAACATGGATAAGGTGGCTTCTCAGTGCTTCCCTGGAAGGCTGATAAGTATTTAATTGCTGTTTTGGAGCAGGGAGAGCTGAGGCACAGAGGAGTGGAGCATCTTGCCCAAATTCATGCTGAGACAGTGGCAGTGTTGGGAGGGTCTAGTAAACAGAGTCGGAAAATTTAGATGTGGGAAAAATACAGGCTTATATCAATGAGGATTTGGTGAACAGTGAGGGTTTTTTAATAGGTATTGATATTTTCACAAGAAACAATAGCGGTTCGTTGAAGCACAGTGTGCATGGGCCTGAGTAACCACGGGACCTTCATGTTTATAAATCTTCCCCTTCCTCTTCCATGCAGATTTGTAACATCTTTTGTTACTTTAGGGTTGAATTATTCCCCAGTCCTCTAATTTTAAAAGCCACATTACATTCTTTTGTTCCTGAATTCACCTTCATTTACTGGATTTAACTGCAACATTTTTTATACTCCTTCCTTTAAAAAAATGCTGTTGGGAAGCTGCATATTATTTGCTCCGAAGTGCTTTCAATCTGAGGGAAAAAAGTACTAAAATGTAATATTTATAGTGATTTAAATTCCTCACTGGTAAATAGTTTAATTAAACATCTTTGTGCTTTCCTGTGCTCTAGGCATGGAAGTGTTGCTAATTTGTCCAGAGCAGTTGGTAATCCTTTCAAGTCCTTTTTGACACATTGATTTTCTGTAACTTTATTAATACTAAAATTAATTGAAGAGCTGACCGCAAATCATGCTGATAGTTGTATTTCTTGACTTTAGGCATAATTAGCATTTTTACATGATTTCTTAGCTGCAGACTTTTGTGGGGGTAAATATTCTATCACGAAAATGCAACATTACAAATTGTTTTGCATATGCATGTTCATGTTTATGTATAAACTTAAGCATTAAGTTCATGCTTAAAAATAATAATATTGGATAATAATCATTCATGACCGATGAATGAAGCTGTCAAAAAAGAACAAGCCAGGGCAAGCTTGTCCATCTCACCTGGTCGGCATTTGTCCTGAGCTCTCTCATGGCAGGATTTCTCCTTAATTTAATAGGACTAAATCCATTACTATGGCCCACGAACTGTTGATCTCTTTCGTAAATCTGGCAATTATTACAAACAGTTCATGAGGTGAGAGATGAAATTAGAGCCACCACGCTGATTTGTTAGTGGGAACCTGCTATCTTGAAAACATGCAGTGGCTGCAGGATCAATGTCAGTGGCTGGAAGCAAAAACTCTCATGTTTTAGTCATCTGCTTCCCCACTAAGTGTTGATGCCTTCAGGAGTGTAACTTGCTTTGGGGAAAGAGTTTATTCAATCAAGTTCTGATCTTTTTGGTGCTCTTACAGTCAGGGTTTGTCATCTTCTCTGCCCAAAAAAGCAAAGGATTCCCTCCTGCTGTATTCTGTTTCTAGAAACCACTTGTAACAAGCTCTTTGTTCTCCAGACGTAGAATTGAACTCTCCTACTAGATCATGGAAGTAACTGAATCATAGAGAAGGGCATCTGGATCACTATTCCTCCTCAAGGCAGGATCCATGGACTTTGAGACATCCTTTGTCTTACCTGTTCCTAAAAAAACCCAAACAACTTCAGTGAGGGAAATTCAGTACTTACTCAGCCATTTAGAAAGGTTTACTTAATGCTACCTTACATCTCCCTTACCACAATTTAAGCCTATCACCTCTTGTCATGTTCTCAGTGAACATGAGAACGCTTTGACCTTTCTATTTGCAGCCCTTTTTAATATTTAAAATCTCTTTTCGTCAATACGCTTTATTCTTCTCATCTGTAACCTAAAACCTATTTTTAGGTTTATGGTTGAACAGTACAAAAATATTCGAAGGGAATTTTCAGCGTAACTTGTTATTTTCCCTTCAGAAAATTCTGAACCTGCACCCCCAAGTTTATTTTGCATTCAGCTGCAAGATTGTTGGCGTGTTTCAAGGAAGATGCTCTAAAGAACGGTCCCAAGTGAGAAGCGCGACGTGCCCGGGGCCAGCAAGTCAGACAGACAGATGTGGCTGAAACGTCCCGTATTGATTCTCAGAGTCCTGGGCTGTGTTCACATCTGCTGGCAGCGCTGGTTAGGCAGACACAGCCCTGACCACACTGGAGGGGAATTCTCTGTTTCCCCTGCTATATCCTCTTTTTTCTATCCAAGCGCATTGTTCAGCCAGGCAAAGAAATGTCAGATGGATGACTAATGGTCGGGTACAGACTCTCCATAGTGCTTGAATGGCTTATGCGGCTTGTCTGATTTCAGTAATAATGAGCGCAGTACTGTTGGAAAACATCAGGAAAAAAGGCTCAAATGATCTTCCAATATCTTGCAGTGTCTGGAGTCTGTTGTGAACCGAATCTGCCCAGTGTATGGCACATAAATATGCATTTCTTCCAAAGAAAACCCATACAGGAGAAGAGGAGCCCATTCCCATTGGAACATGAAAGTGCCAAATTCCTACCACTTTGATTTAAGGAATGGTGGAAATGGTCAAGAATGCAATCACTGGACCTCTAGAAAGGCCAGAAACTTGCAGTGTGTTCACTTGGCTTTGACAAGTGTGGAACTTGGGGATTTCCACCTGAAAGACACTGTTTCATGGTGGATGAGGCCAGTCTGCCCAGAACAACTGGCTTATCTGTGAAATGTGCAGCACTTTGCTGCTCTGCTGTTCTATCTTGCTGTTTGCTGCTTGAATAGAACATTTCCTGAGTAAGGCCTTTATTTCTGAGACAAAGGAATTATATAAAGCTTGTTAAGCTCAACAGAAAATTTTCCGTAAAGTTCATGGTGCTTACGTCTGATGGGCTCTTCTGCCAGTGAGAAATGTGTATGACAGGGGCTTTTGTAGGCCGTGGTTTTTCCTTTTTTAATCTAAAGCTATATTTTATACACAAGGAAATAATCTATTAATATATCTTATTTCGCTTTGATCTCATTTTTATGCCTGTGCTGCATATTTCATAGAATGTGCATATCGATTGGGAGAAAGCTGATATTTTATTAACAACTATTGATTCTCGAGTATCAATTACTGTATACAAGTGATCAAAAAATCACTTTCTGAGGAGTCTTTGATAATGAAAAGACCTTTGGACCCTGGTTCAGTGATGGACATCTGTTATTTGTTTGAAGTGGCTGAGGTTTTGTGCAAGCCCTGTGTAGACATAAGTTGTAGATTGTCCAACTCTCGCTTTGCTGGTTGTGCAGCTTCCCCAATAACTTAAAAAAATTGGTTTTTTTGAGCACAAATGTGTGTGCGATGGGGTGAGGAACAGGGCAGATTTTCTATTGCTCTGAAGGTGTGCGCTGTGGTTTGTTCTTTTGGGTGGTCTCATTCTGGTTTTGGAGGAAATTTGTGTTCGGTCTATGAACGAGAATATACAGATATATTATGGGTGATATTTGCAGGTGAGTATGTCTGTATGTATGTCTGATAGCCTAGCTATCCGAACTTTATTT
The DNA here is from genome assembly GCA_013399365.1 of Pampusana beccarii. Lineage (NCBI taxonomy): Eukaryota > Metazoa > Chordata > Aves > Columbiformes > Columbidae > Pampusana > Pampusana beccarii. The sequence continues at coordinate 175,417 of VWYH01006691.1, read as the reverse complement.
CTGGATTTTTAAACATCAGCGAATAACCGTAAATCTGGTAATGCTGCCTGTCTGAAACGTTTGTGAAGTAATTTTAAAGGGTGTAGAGGAGCTGCCACTGGCAAGCAGGCTGACTTGGTCCTTAAGAAACGCAGCCGTGGGGAATTGCGCAGGGAGGGGGAGAAAGAGAGGTGCTTTGATCTATCACTTTGTAGTTCGTATTTTCATGCTTTCTACTCTAGGCTTTTTGCCTCCTAGTATGAAACTTCCTATTTAGTTACATGATTGCATGTAATAATTGCTCAAACTGGGGATTTTTCTGACTCTTCCAGAAATAACTCATATTCTTCACTGCCAGAGAAGTGGGACAGAGCAAGGCAAATGAATGACCCAGTCTTGCTAATCGTGCTCCCATTAGAATAATCCGTTACCATTCGTACGTGCTTCGCTTTTTTTTTTTTCTTTTTCTTTTCAGAGTTTACAAATAAGGTTCGGTTTAGAAAATATGGTTTGTGCTGCTAGACTGAGATAATCAGGTGTTTTGGGGAAGGAATCCTGTTCTGGCAGATGATAGCAGAAGGGGGCAGAGAACAGAGCTGCCAAGCAAAGGCTGAGGATGGCCACGCAGAGACAACTTAATGACCCGTAAGGGTAGAATCTTTTTTTTTCTCTTGTTTATTTATGCTGAAGAAAAGTTTCCATGTTTTCAGGATCATAGGGACTTGGTTTATGCTTTGTGCTTTTCATAATGCAGAAACAGAAAGGACTGTTTTAAAGGGCAGCAGAGCAGCTTTGTTCCATCTGGATTGCCAGAACTTATGGCCAGTTTTGAGTGATTGAGTATCCACAGCTGAACATTATGGATGATGCTTGCAAAGGCGGCAAGAGGCTTCTTTATTGCACAGGAAGTGAAAAAGTTGTATAAAAAGTCAGCTGGAAAGACTTAATCCAAGGCAGCAACGGAATTCGAAATGTAACTTTTTTTAAAGGAACATGGAAACAAAAAAGCTGTAATGAGGCTGGAGAATTTAACGGCCCTTCAGTATTCTGATATGTAATATATACAAGCTTCTTTTGGCATATGTATTATCAATATATAGTCACATAAGCATTTTTGACTTGGAACAAATTCAGTCATGTTAATTAGCAAGGAGGGGGGAATTTTGTTTGTTTGTTTGCTTTCCTTGATATTAAAAAGTTACATGGCTAAATACTCATTCAGGTAACAGTCAACATGGAGATTGCTAAAAGTGAGGTTACCTACAACTCCAAAAAATCCAGAGGTTGGGTTTATATGTGGCATAAATCAAACCAGATATGCTTGTTTAGGTCTACTGTCAAACTGGATTCTGAAGTCTTTTTAGTTGCTACTGCTTTTGATTTGTTGCTCTGAGATTGTTGATTTATTAAAAATAATCTGTGCCATTAGGCTGCCTGTCAGGATCCATAAATCGGATTGGGGACCAAGAGCAGTTATTACCCCGTGCGGATTTTGTTTTTTGCACTGCAGAAAAGAGGCTAATTAATTCACTGACAAGATTAATTCGTGCTTCTTTTGAAATATGAAGCCCTTACCTGATTTATTTTTCTGAAGTCCATAAAGAAGATTTTCTTACATTATTTCTATGGATTAACTGCCTTTATAGTCCAAATTTCTGTTCCGTTGGAAAGCTCAGTTTTCTTACACAGTTAACTTGAGCTGTTGAGTTGAAACAGTAAAATACAGAAAACTATAGAAAATAATGTGGCATTAAGGTTAAGTGCTTATTTTTCTTGGCACTCCATACTAGATATGTTTTGGTCTCTGATGAACTTTTCTCTCTTTCTGTGCTACATGGGACTAGAAATTAAACAAGTTTAGGTAGTGACTGGGGGCATTAACTCTGCAAACAGCTGGACCTCACCGTATTATTATTTTAGTCTTTTAATATCTCCATTTTTTTTCCCTCTAAACAGATTTGAGTGCAAGCTACTTTCTGAACAGAGGTTGCTTATAAAATAAAGCCACGTCTCTCTTATAATGTAAAAAATTTAAAAAAAAAGTAAATTGCTAACATCAAGGACTTTTTCCAGTGTTTTCTTTATTGAATCTGTCTTCTGTTTCTCCTTGTTGACAGCTCTACGACCACAATAACTTTGTACAGAGAAATGTCTTCTGACCTTATATTTTCTATCTTCTGAAAATAGCACTTTGGGTGATTGTCTCAGATTTTTTTTTAATATTTTTCCATCAAGTCTTAGCAATCTAAAGTAGAGTCCCTTTTTTAAACCATGAAATCTACACAGGTGGTGTTTCCTTATTTTTGTTCATTATTAGTGCTATTAATTCCTAACATTAGATGTGCATTTTTACAGAAATCAGATTTGCTATATAAGCAATGGTGGTCTGAAGGTTCTGTGATAGTTATTTGCTCTCTGATTATTCATAATTTAATATGATGTTACCTTTTAGAAACAAACATTGTAAAGAAAAGGCACAATAAGTACCATAGGAAGAATAAAGCTGAAGTACAGCCTGCTTGGTATGGCACAGGGTAGCCTGAAAATGATATATAAGTACTGAATTAGTCCAGCACCCTGCCCAGGCAAACATATTGCTGCTCAAAATTTTGGTGTAAGCTCTTTAAGATCAGCGTTGCAGAAACTAAAATTAAAAGTCCTCTCTGCTGTTAGGAAAGATTTAATAATTTCTTCCCAATTCATTGCTTTGCCTGAAATGAAATATTATCGTTTTTGTTCATTGAGTATGTTAAATCTTTTTATAGTGCAAGTGAACACATTAGCCTTTTCTAATGCAAAGCAACCAGAAAATTCCTCTTACTCAACGCCTCCTGATAAATAAAAATGCAAATCTAATCTTGGAAGTGCGTGCTATCCTTTTGCCTTCAATGGTGTCTATATTTGCGTGATTCATAGGTAAGTGCGTTGCCTGCCCTTTCTGTGTTAGCTGAGGATCAGCAGGAAGAAGAGTTTGGGTCGCGGTCAGGGTCTGGTCTCGTGTAACACCTACTTGAATTAATTTGAGTAGTTCTGTGCTGTTGCGTGAAGTGGTTCAGCTCGCCTCAGATGAAGGGAAGGAGGACATCTTCTACTCTTCCTCTCTCCTACAACCAGAGTGTAAACTTGGTCTTCTGCAAATAATTACAGTGGTGTAGGTTGGAAGGCCCATTATTTTGTGCAGTATTCCTGGATATCCTCCTACCCAAGACCTCTTTAGATAGCAGTCTAAAATCCATGGTTGGTTTTTTTCCTTCAGATAAAATTAATTGCCTTTTTATTAGAACCCGGCACCTTGACCTGCAGTTGACCCAGTCTTTATTCTCCGACAGCAAAGGTGGTTGCTTCAGAGAAATTGTAGGTCTCCCTGCAACTCTGATACATCATGGAAGGACTCTCTCGGTTCCATCTAATGATCATTCTGTGCCTCGAACCATAACGATCAATAATTTCATAATTAAATCCTAGCCAGTGAAACTATTCATGCTCTCCTTGTACATTAAAGGGCTGGTGTTTTGAATATTATTGGACTTAAACTCAATACCATCTGAAGTCTTTTATCAGTTAGACCCCTTCTGTAAAATGACTCTTTCTGTCTGTCCAATCTGATTTTTGTCGCTTTAATTTCACCAGCAAGAGAGCCTTTTTTCTTAATATTGGGTAAGAGAGTTTTCTACATTCTGTTACTCATTTTGCATACCTTTGTCGTAGCTGCTATTCGTTTTCTCATAAGTACTGAGTAATCATAATCTTTAAAATCTTTTTATACATTTCTTAGAAGAAAACAAATGGGACCTTCCAAGGAAGAAAGTTAAGTAGATACATGAATATTGTAGTGATCTTGGAAAAATAGTCATTTTTATCACTTTCATCCTCTACAAAGAGGAGGATAATTGCTGCTATCTGTTTGAATCCTTCAAATGCTATTTGTTGGTATAATTTCCATTGGCCACAATGCCTTATTTTCAATGTCCTTGCATTTTAAGATTTAATATTAAAAAGTGATTAATTAATAGATGATAAAAGTAAAATTGTGTCTGGAAAGGCAGTCAGGTTATTATGAAATATCTAATCTAATTAGATTAAGTGAATCTGACGTGACTTAAACCAATCTGTTAGAAGCAATGGTCAAAAGAGAATAACAGCCAGAGAGTATTTTAACAACCACAACAGTAATAATTATTGTCTTAAGATATTTCTATTTGAATCCTTAAGGATCCTTCACAACAAGAGTGCATTGAGCATCTTGGTGTTTTTGTGAATCAGTTGCCTTAGGTTTACACTGAAGCACAGGTTACACACAAAACCCTACTGCAGGGGTTTTTTTACCCCCGTAAATATCTAGAAATGCCTCTTATCTTCTGTCTGTAACTGTTCAAATGATAACCCTAAACTGCATATAAATGCAATGGAAGGGTAGGAAAGTTTAGCCTTAATGAAATATAGATTTCAGACATTAAATAATGATGTCTTCGTTTTTTTTCCTATAGTTCTGTGGCATTTATGAATTGGTGCAGACAGTGATGCTCCTGATTCTCTTCTGCTTTTTTAAATGCTGTCTCATCTTTCCTTTTAATAACTGGAAAGAATATGCAAAACTTTGTAAAAATTGCAGTCATTCTTGTAGAGATCCATTCTTGCTTTTTTTTAATTTTTCAGTTAGCATGCAAAGTATACACTTCTGTTTTGCTTTCCAGAAAATACTGTTAAATATTCTGTTCCTCTTCATCTCAGTTTGTTTTCATTTGAGTTTATTCTTTGTGAGCTCTGAGCCTCACTGTTACCTTTTTCTTTTGTTGTTTTGGGGTTTTTTGGTTTGTTTTTTGTTAGTATGGAGTTGTGTTTGTTACTTGTTAGCTCAGTTTTTTCAGAGCTCAAACTATTCTCTTGTATTACGTTCCATGGCCATTGTCCTCCTGTATCTTTTCTTGCTTGCAAATGGAACTGATTTGTATTTTATTCTCATGCCACCTCCTCTTTCCATGCACAACTGATAGAAGTCTGACTTATGAAAATTGCTCGTTTGGACATGCAGTTCAGGACCACCCCATTTTCAGGTTTTTTTTCCTTTAGTGCTGTTTATCGTTTTTAAATCCCGTTCTATCTCTATGGCTGGCCCAACAGTTATTCCAGCATTGATGAGAGACGTGATGATCCCTTCCAGCCTACACAGAAAACGAGAAAAGCTCGTCCCAAGACGAGGTGGTAATCCTGCTCTAGTTAACGATCTTCTTTTGATAGCTCTGTTATTATTATGCAACCTACATTGTGCCTTCTCAAGCAAGAAATGGCACTCAGTGAGCATCACAGATTAACAAATGTTTCCTTTTGAAAGGGTTTTTGAAAACCTTATGACACAAAGTCAGAGGCTGTAAAATGCCAAGTAAGTATTTCAAAGAGAATAAACCTAAAATATGAATCGTCCCCATGAATTGTTCTGAAAAAGAATAGAAAATAGGATCATGAGCCAAAAATTGTCGCTGCTCTTTATGTTAGAAACAAAAGATGGAAATTATTTTGGATCTGGAACTAACCAGTGGTTCACGAAGTCTGAATGTAGCTCTTCCCCACGGGTACTTGGGCTAGTGAAGTTTCAGGGAAACGCTGAATTTAGAAGATGCCTTGTGCAGCTGACTCTTCACTACAGGTTCCTACAGGCTCGTTTTAAGCCAGCATTTGTCCATGTTAAACATACTCAATTTTTAAGATGCATTTCCCCTTTATTGTGCCACAATTATTTATTCACATTTTTTGGTGAAAGGAATGGAGGGATCTCTAGATGCTTATTTTCCCCTTATGTTCCCTCATTGTGACTCCTCCACAGGGACCTGCTGAGCTGTGTCTATTTCTGAAGGCCCACGCTTAGACCCAATTCTTCTTGGAAGTAAGAATTTAATCCTAGGCTGCATTATGGGTTGTCATTTGGGTCTCTCGTAGGATTAACTCAGCTGAACTTTTCTTCCTGCTTTGCGTGGCTGCTTTTTGTCAGCTCTTTGGAAATGGAGCAGTTTTGTCAGTTTTGGTGTGGTCACTGGTGACAGCACTAGTGTCATGTCATTTCTCTTTCTCAGTGTGGATATGTTTTAGGATGCCAAACGTGTCAATTAGAAAATCTCTTTCTGGTTGAAAAAGATTACTTTCTTCTCATTGCAGGTGAGTTAAAACAGTCAGTACTGTATATATATAATTTTTCATCTAAAGGATTATTCCTCGTTGACCTTATCTTGCCTCTTATTAAATATCTGAAACACATTTTTATCCTACTAATTTTGTTAACCGCACGTGAACCCAATGAGATGTGTACCACAAGATGACTTCCTTGGGTTGTGGTGGCATGAGGTATCCCATTGAAATTCAGTTTGTGGCTCCAGACAACTGTTTTGTTCCACTAATTTGTTTTACCTGTCATCTTCATCACCTAGGATGCAAGGTCAAATTAGTATCAAAAGAAATCCTTTTTTTTCCTCCTTCCAAATGAAACTATTAATATTAGCTATTCAAATTATTATTAATTCACTGATCCTTTTTCTGTGGCGTTGGAGTGCTTGTGACTGTTACGCCTAAAGATCCTGCTTTTGTCGGCTGACATCAGATCTGTGCGCATGGGAGCTTGTGGTAGGAGATTTCCTCCAGGGAATTTATCACCATGATGCTGCCGGCCCTGTCTGTGTGTTCATGTTTTCTGAGGAGTAGTTAAAGTCAAAAGCTCCATAGTTTTCCGTGGGAAAAAGTTACTCAATTACTCTAATGCTAATTTAGTGCTGATTTTAGCACTTGTGCAACACGGCTCTGGGATCCTTTGGAAAGGCTTATGCCTCTTGTCTGTGGCAGTATTTTCTGTTTGCAGAAATTTGTCACGTATCACAGAAGTGACATGTGGGACACCAATTGCTAATGATCGTAATTGGGTTTGAGCCCCTTCAATTGAAGATGTTGAAAGGACTGCAATTAGAGTCTTTATCAAAACTATGTGCATGCAGTACTTAGAGAACTTCCTTCCTTCCCCTGCCTGTGGGACATGGGAGTGGGAGGAAGGGGGAACGAGGGACCTTGTTTTCCTCTCCATATAGGGGTTTTCTTCTAGGAAAATAGTTAATGAAGACACAATATGTCTTTGCAGAGGTTAAAGATAGTATCTAGAGCAGGAATGTTATTTGATGTGTAAAGTATGTCTTCATTTAAATAATGAAAGCATTTGATCTTTTTATTTCTTGCAATTCTATGAAGCTAACATCTGAGCATGCACCTCCTGACACTTTCCTCCGAATAATTTTATGGTGATTGATGCTTAACCTGTGACAATACATTTACATCTCTCACTTTCCCAATGGGCTTTCGTCAGACTTGTTTCAACCGTTCCTTATATCATTACGTGATTATCAGCAACCTCTTTCAAATTGTCTCTTGACAATTAATCATGATGCTAGTGGATGAGTGGACTGGCTTAGCGGATGAGGGAAAGGTTGTGGATGTTGTGTACTTAGACTTCAGCAAAGCCTTTGACACTGGTTCCCACAGCATTCTCCAGGAGAAACCGGCACCTCATGGCATCGACAGGCGTACTCTTCTCTGGGTAAAGACCTGGCCGGATGGGCAGGCCCAAAGAGTTGTGGTGAACGGAGCCAAATCCAGTTGGAGGCCGGTCACCAGTGGTGTTCCCCAGGGCTCAGTGTGGAGGCCAGTGCTGTTTAATCTCTTTATCAGTGATCTGGATGAGGGGATTGAACGCACCCTCAGGAAGTTTGCAGATGACGCCAGGTCGGGTGCAGTGTTGATCTGCTGGAGGGCAGGATGGCCATACAGAGGGATTTAGACCGGTGGGATCGATGGGCTGAGGCCAATTGTCTGAGGTTCACCAAGGCCAAGTGCCGGGTTCTGCACTTGCGTCACAACAACCCCAGGCAGCGCTACAGGCTGGGGAAGAGCGGCTGGAAAACCGCCCATCAGAAAAAGACCTGGGGGTGTTGGTCATGGATAATATTGTACTTAAATCCCTGCTTTTCTTACATAGTAATACATACTGTTTGTTATTACTTTTCTGTGACTTTTAAAATATATTTTGAGCAGAAGCCTTTAGAGAATACTTACCCGTTTCAGTGAACATCAACCAACCACGTCTTTTTTTAGTCTCATGGATGATACGTTTGTGTATCTAAGTAATTTTTGTTAATTTTAACTTGACTGATAAAAGTGCAAAATCAAGTTGTATTGTCATTATCTTTTGGTAAGTTAGTTGTGAAAGCCTGAGCGATGCACAGCATATGAATTCATATAAATTCTGTTTGATCTGGCTTTTGTCTCAGCAGTGGAATCTTCATACTGTGCCGTGTTTTGCTGATATAAGAAGGTATAGCTGCATCCAAAGGAACTCAGGTTGTGATCTTGTCAGATCTCATAAGACAAGTATGGTCTATTGTGATTGCTGTTATGGTAGAATATCTCCAGGGGAAAATGTAGGTGCCTTAGGAGATGATGATGCACTAGTTGCCACTTGTGCGTTCAAATCGAGATTGATTCTGTGTGTTGAGAGTAAATATCGTGCTGAAGTTGCACACTTTGAGGGGTAAAATGATTTGATTGCTTCTTTCCATGTGAAAATTCCATGGTATTTTTGTGAGACTGAAAGGAGTAAACTGGAAAACTAATACGCAGGTGTGACATAAACATGCACTTGTGGAAGTTAGGTTTTCAGCACTCTGAGGGAGCAAACCAGTTAGTAATTTAGATGCCTAAATACTGTCTTAAAAGCCAGTTTTTAGAGATCCATTTTTAAGAATGGATGAGCTGAAACTAGGCAAGTATTCTCTTTGGTTTCCGTAAGAAGCAACAGTCCATTTCTACACTGTCAAAAGCTTAAAAAGATCTGAGTCCATCCTTTTTGCAGCATTTGCTTAATTAAAAAATTGTACATAAAACGTAAAGGTGCTAAGTCTGCTTGACTCTGACTTTGTAAACAGAAAAGTCTGCTAAGTCTTTGTGACTTTCCTATCACCTGCAATAAATGCTCCAATACTCCACGAGCCTTTTTATTGCATCTCTGATAGATGCAAAGGCATAATACGTCTGCTGTCCTCGTTATACTTGCTCTGCTACAAAACCTTACCTATGATTTTATGTCTTCTTGTATCAGCAGATCGACACATCTGTCACACATGCAGGTTCATTTAGAAACAATTCCACCTTTCTATATAGCAACAGGACTAATAGACTATTGTGCAAGTTTGAAATAGGGTATGTATTGCTTTTTGAATTCTTTTTTTTTTTTAATGGGGAAGTGAAAGTATCATGGAGTTCTGAAATCTGAAACTCGTCTGAACTTGTATCACCAATGTCAGTTCATCAAGCCATGATGAAATGTTGGCTAAAAATTGCATCCAAAGGTCTATTTCATACTTTTTGTATTAGTGATTTCAAGATTTCTACAAACTAAAGCTTGCAGCTGTTGTTGAGCTGAAAATATCTGAAAGATGAAGTTCTGATATCAACTTCATAAAATATGCAGTTTTTACAATTTTATGGATAAAAAGCAGCCTGTTCTTTTAGATTAAGTTATATTGCTGCATAAATAAATCAGTACCATATTGCTTTAGGGTTTCTTTTCCGATACAATGCAGGTACTTGGACCATATTCGGCTTTTAGCAACACAAAGGCGAAATAAAACTGTATCTTAAGATGGAATGGTAATGGGCATCTCTCCTGAAAGCTGTAAATTAGGCAGTGGCGACTGACAGACAAATCTCAGTTTTTCAGATTGTGTCATTATGTGCGATTTCTTTATTTCCCTAAGTGAATGTCTTGTCATTTAGAGACGCTGAGAACTTCATAAAGTGTTTTTTTACCATTCCTCTATCAATATTAATGTCAGTGCTCCAGTCTAGCTGGAGCTGTGTAGTTGCTCTCTTTCAGTGTGGTACATCACATTGACTTCAAGGCTTTATTTGCTCTCTGAACGAAATTCTCTGCTTCGTAACTTTGTCAAGAAAAACAATGCTGCAAAAAATTTGGAATAACTACTGGTTTGCAAATATATATATGTATATATATATCTCTAAGTGGACACAATCAACTTGTGGATCTGGGCCTGGGATTTGGCTTTTGTGGGGCTGACTCCTGATTCCACCAAAGTCAACTGTAAAAATCACATTGACCATTTGGAATCAGACTAAAGGCCATAGAAGGTGTCTCATAAAATTCCAGTGCCTTGATGCCTGACTGGTTTGTGGAAAAGACAGGGAATGTATTACAAGTTTAATACTCAATAATAATAATCAAGATGACCATATTGCTTAGTGTGTTCCCATTCAATTATGTTGGTTGCATTATAATTCAGGCATGATGATATGACTTATGTGAAGTACCATGGGCCTGTGCTCTGACCATTGCACTTCAAGGCCATACAAAATCTGGAATTTCTTCTGGCTTCCTAAAATAAATGAATAAATAAATAAATAAGAGAGTGGCATGCAAACCAGGTTACTGCAAACTTTTGTAAACAATTTCTTATTTTTCTGAGACTTTTACTTAATAATTTAAAACCCTCAGTCTTAAAAACCAGTTTTATATTGGGCTGTGTTTCATTAGCAATATGTTGTCTGCTCCCTTCACCCTGTGCAAAAATTTGGATAATGAGAGAGTCATTCTGAGCCATAGGACCAGAAATGGAACTCTTATGCTCTCTATTGCCATTAAATTTAGGAATCACTCTGAGTCTGTAGGACTGAAAGCTGGCAATCCTTACTACTTAGTGCTGAAAGATCGTGTTATCTTCATGGAGTTCTGAGTGGTCTGGATGTGCCAGCTCTTGGCTCAGTGAGAAACTGTCCCTGCAAAAGAATTTGTTCATTTGCTAACTCTTCAAAGTATAAAGATAACAATTTATTTTTTTTTTACAATGGAGTGTGGTTTGTTCCTTAGTGGATTTTTTTTTCATTTGCATCTTTAAATTTGCAATACACAGACCTCTCCAAACGCTTGCAGTGAGCTTCTTGTCTAGATCTGGTCTGAACTGAATTTTCTGCCTGTCTCCAGGCTCCAAGTTGGGTGGCAAGTTTTACTTCAAGATACATGTTTACTAATGGCAAAGTTGCCTCACATATTTGTCTTGCGTGAGAAATATGTTCAGATGGAAGATGTGGAAATTATAGTGGATTATTAATCCTCCGGCACAATCGTACAAGCTGTCCTGATGTGTAGTGTATAGATACTGATTTTTTGCTTAAGATCCCTTTTCAGTGTTAGGCAACTGGGCAATACGACATCCAGACATGAATAATCTGGCTTTCAAAAATAAGTCCGCAAAACTGCAATGGAGTGTCCAGTTCAAATTGAGGGTATGTCAGATGCATTGCCATTTTATTATCAGCCTGCTTGTTTGTTAAGGATACATCCTGAAATTTCCGTATATGTCAATATTGTTATTATTTCGTGGTATATATGGCATATAAGCCTGGCCTTGAACGTATCCATATATCATGTTAGTTATGATACATATTAAGTGCATGAATAAGATTACATTGGTTTTGTTTGTGATCTTCTAGTGCATGACTGCAAAGAAGATTTCATTGTTAGGTGAAAATCTAAACTAAACCAGCTAATAATTAGAGTTGAATCACTGAGACAAATCTTAGGGATTCTCTCAAAATACCAATTTAGGAACATGAATTTTATTATGTTGTTACACTGGTTTCCAGACAGTCCAAGGCAGATTAGTTTATTAGAAAAAATTAGAACAAAATAAAATAAAAAGAAGAAGCATGGCAAACATTAGTAGTTTATTTCATAAACTTGATTTTAGATAGGTGAATGTGATTAAAATCTAATGAGATGCCAGAAAACCAAAGAAAGAATTTTAGTTTATAATTCAAAAGGAAACATTCAAGAGGTTTTATTCAGACAGGCAACTGCATGCACATTCAGAATTTTATATTCAAATTAAATCCCACTATTTCTTCCCGATTACCCAAGAGTAACATATGTCTGCTCTTTCAGAATGCAGTCTAAATAATTCCACGTTTAACACCAGAAGCTGTTAGTTGTGTTGTAAATTACAATAGCATTTTAGTGTCTTATTAAAAGAAGTGCAAATGAGATATTTCTGCCAGTACTTTTTATGTTTAGCTGCTCATAGGATAACGCTGCAGCATGTCCTCGTGTCGAGCAACAGTGGGGCTTTTCTGAGCTGCGTCCTGTTCTTCTTCCCGTGTGACCGAAGTGCAGAACGGGCATAAACTTTACTTTGTTTCTTTAATTCTTGTGAGCAGGGAAAAATACAGTTGTGTTGTTCGGGTTGTGACGGTGTCCTGTGTGGGTTAGTTTTTCGTCTGTGTGTTGTTGGGTTGGGTGTGTTTTGGGTTTTTTTGCGGCCTTTTTGGTGCCTTTTTTTCCCCTGTCTCTTTCAGGTTTGTCTGGAGTCACCATTAGCTGTTATCTTTTCACCAACTTACCATCTGCGATATAATTTCTTGTTAGGTGTATGCATCTTGTTTCTAATCGCCCTGCTCTTCTAGGGGAGGTTCTTCCCCTGTGTTCAGAATAACGCTTCCTGTTATTCAGTCTATTTAAAAACCATCCCCTTTGTTTCATCAGAACTGCTTGTGAGCTGAAATCCTGATTCCACTATCCCACAGTTCTTCATAAACTCAATTTTTTAATCTCTCATTTTTAAAGCCTTTTATTACATAGACATTTGAATCCTAATGCCATGCAACAAAGTGTTGCTTCTTATTGGGAACATTTGGAGAGATGCCTTTCTCCTTTCTGAGTTTTCAAGGGCCATTATTTAACTGTTGCCAGATAGCTAATTAATTTTACATTAGGGCATGTATTCTATATGAATGGCCTCTGTGTGAATAAACAATGGTGGCATCTGATGACATTGCTATTCTGTGGCTTGTCTCTCATTGTAGGTCTCTTGGCGTATAGAAATGTTGCTGTATTTGTCGTTAATGCCCCTGAGAAGCCAGTCTCATCTCAACAATTTAGAGACAACCTTATATTTCCTTTCAGTGTTGTAAAAATAAGAATAAATAGAAATAGTCGGAATCTTTGGACAATGTTTTTCAAAGAGAAATGTTTTATTATTAGAGTATGAAGGCTTGGGGGAACTAATTGAAGAAAATCACTACAATAAGAAAATTGTTTCCATCTTGTAAGCAAGTTTGAATTGGGGCCTTTTCTTGTAATGAGAAGTGAGAGTAGCTGTGGTGAGAGACCACTCAATGGGATATGTCTCCAGTAATTGCATTCTAGTGTCAGTCCTTTTCTCAAAGAGCATCCTTATTTAAAGAAAATAAAGATATAAAGGTCATCACTCTTGCTGAAAAATAAATCTGGTGTCAGATGTACCTTTTGGAAATTATAAGTTTGAAATCCATTACGGGCTTTTGAACTGTGCAAGGGAAAGCTAGTCTGATGCTCCGGTTAGTTATGACTCTTGACCAAAAGGTTCTTAGCTTTACTATGTATTGTTTGCTATATGTTTTCAATCTATGCTTCTAATTTGTTATTAAATATTTTGGATAAAGTGTGTAACAATACAAGTACTTGAGTTATTCCAAGCATGTACAGGAAAGGAAAAAAAAAAGAAAGCTAAGGCAAAGTAGATCTGGCTTTTAGAGCCCTTACAAATCCAGTACATCTATTTTTTTTTTCTTTCAGCATGTGAGAGTGGAAGCATCTGGAAATTCTGTAGTGTCCCTGAATATTATATTTTTAAAAATAAATGCACAAAGTGTAAGCAAAGTCCATCTTTGTCTTGTATACTGAATAGAATAAGATTTTGTTATTATATTTGCTTCTTTAGTAAAAATTGTGGGTATCTATAATACCCCAAACTTCAAGAGTATAGAAATATGCCATTTTTTATTACTCACTGTTTTTCTGATGCTAAATTGTCAGAGCTTCCTAGAGCCTTTCACAAACACTGTATTTCATGTACATACGAATGGAGAAAATTTGTATTTACCTGTAATTGTTTATTTATATGTTTAGGTATTCATAACTACATGACAAATACATCCTTTTTTACTTTGCAATATGTTCTGGATCATTTTTCTGTAGCTGTTTTTACTCACGAACAGTTTTGCAATATGGTGTGGAGGGCTTAATGCAGAATACGTTACCTCAGGCAGCCAAAAATCTTTCACTGCACCCCCCAGAGCTTTTCCCACCGTGTTCTCCCAGTTCAGTTGAGCCCAGAACAGACGCTGCTCTCCAAGTATCACAAACCAAAAGTAGCTATGGGATTCCTCAGTACCATTAAGCCAGAAAAATGCAGGTATGAAAGATTTGACAGAAATACGGGCGCCTGAAGGTCGCTGACTTTTTTGTCATTATTTGAATATTCTTATTTTTACTTCACCCACCAGCAGGGTTACGTGTGAGTGGTGGAGCTGCTGGAACTCTGGCTCATTTGGGCTAGGCAGGAGCTGTTACAACCTGCAGGTGCTTTGACTTCGTTAGCCTAAATAGGTACCTGTGTTTTGAAGACAGCTAAAGGTCTCTTTAAAATTTAAGCAGGTGGCTTCACAGCTGAAGTGCATCATGATTGATTATTCTGCCATTGCTGAAGGTGCAGCTAATGCAGCTATTAGCACAGGCTTGACCTTTTGTAGCGAATGCTCTTAGACACGGAGTTTAGTTGTGTTCCTGGTCTCCTGCTGCCTCAGGTATTTTTCAACTTGTTTTTTTCCATTTGTGAGCTGCAGATGTTGGCTGCTGGTGTTGCAGATGTTGGGGTCTGTGCTGTTTGCTTGGCTGGGGTCCGTCTGTCTCGAACACCCATGCGGTACAGGGATGCGATGTGGGGATGCCGTGTGGTCAGTCTGGTAATTGTGCTTGTTTCAGCAGCTTTTTATTGGTTTGGTGGTACTGAGACTTTAACAGGAAATGGTCCGTGTTTTTCCATTGCACTGTAACTAGTTTCTTCAATGGGATTTCAGGAAAAAGGAAATCTTGCACATACCCATATATCAATGTGCTTACAGACCAGCCTGTGTTTTGCTATGAAATGGTTTTCTGTGATTTATAGGATGCATTGGTGCTTTTTGTAATAGGATATGCAACTAACCGTCTCCTTGAAACTACTTTCTGGTGAATTAACTTTGCTATTTATGTGATTGTTATCTCTGTAAGGCTATGTAATATTGAAATGAATCTTGTCAGACAGCTTCTGAGTATTCTAATCATCAAGATAAACTTTTTTTTTATTAGGTTGCCTGTGAACAAAGCAGAGATAACTATAATACTTATCTTCAGCCACTGTATACGTGCGGTCATGTACCACTACCTATGTTTAAACATCAGTGTCCCCAGACCCTTGGTGCCATCAGAGGGGACTTCTGTTCGCATTGATGCCATTTCAGTTGCCTGAGGCGAGTAGTTCGCTGCGCTGACTTTCCAGGGACAGCTTTTTCTAATAGAAATTTTCTGCAGATATTTTATTTTAAAGTTCTTAGCTCTTCAAAACTGAAGCATCACGTAATGTGTGCAGAGGACACCCACAGTTGATACACCACGATTTCACAGTCATACAACACAGGTGGCAGAGAGATGATTTTGTAAAAGGGTGACTAATTTCTCACCAGTGATCTTTTGGAGGCTGATGGCTGTTCTCAGGCTGAGGGAAAAATGAACTTTGCCGTCATTGCTTCACAAGCTGGCCTGGTTCAGGTGTGAACTCGGAGAATGAGACACTCTTGAGGATTTTGGAAAAGTTCATGAAAGCTTTTGGAAATCCTAGGAGGTTTTTATCCAGAAGGAAAATGTTTGGTTTCAATGTGCAGTTTGCTGGCCTGAGCTGTAGCTTGGTGGCTAGGAAATAGGAGCAGGTGAGCCAAGCTCCTCATCTCTGCTTGCAGGAAAAATAAATGTAGTAGAAGGTAAACCAGCAGTTAATATTTGAGTATTCCTTTTTTTATTGCAATAGAAGACTGATGTCCTTTAATTTTCTGTAAAATCTTTAGTATTTGAGAATTTCAGAGAATGACAATAATAACAAAATCTCATAATATTCTGTATAATGGGGGAAACAGAGCCACAAAAAAGTAACTGATCTCCTTTGCTTTATCAAAGACAGAGCTCAGAATAGAGGTGGCAAGAGCCAGAATTCCTGAGTAACAGGACTACTAATGCTGAAGAAAATTTATAGATTTCATAAATAAACTGACTTGTCTGTAATCAAAGAATGGTGCTGTGGTTGTAGCTGTTCTGAAACGATACCTGTTTCTTGAAATGGATATTAATAATCCAGGAAAATGAGTGTTGGGTGAGGGAATTGCATCCTGCAGTACTGTCCTTCCCCGTGAGCCTGCCAGTTCTTTTTGTCTTTGATCATAAGCTCCTTTTGTGTATGTTATATAGCAAGTGGAAGTCATGGAGAGATGGATGACTGAAATCAAACTTGATGACGGTTTCATTTTGGAGCATGGCAGCGTATTTATTTCTATCTACATAAATATCTGTGTGTGTAAAAAAAAATTAAGGATGACTTTTGGTTTTGTCTTTTAGAATAACCATTTTCAGCTGAAAGGGAAATTGCCAAAATAAGATGCGGCTTTGATATTTTTGTCTCAGCTCTACCTCTCTTTGCAATGACAGTGTTTGTGACTCTTCTCACTTGTTTCTCAGGTCCAGTCTTTGATTGCTCTCTAGTTAGGTAGTATTTACCGTAACGTTAAAGCAAAAGCAGGTTGTTTGATGTTCTTGAATGGGAGATTTTGGAAAGTGATGTGGGTAAGAAAGTGGCGTTCTTTGCAAATTAGTCGTCATCTCCTTTGAGTTTAAACAAACATGAGCCCATCTTCTGTGCTGGCTACCCAATGTGAACGCCAAGCACTCCAAAGGGTGAGCTCTTCTGAGGGAGAAGGAAACCCAAGATAACTCACTGCTGACAGAATCTGAAGGGTTTTTCCATTTGGAATAAAAGATTTTTGGAGCTTGACAGAAAATCAATGCTTTCTCATTCTTATTAGGCCTGTAGCAACATCATCTGTAGACATCTCTGTGCCAGGGGAAAATGTCATTTGGATTTCCCATCGTTGCATCCATACCACTACTTAGAAATCTTGGGGTTCCTCATGCAGACGAGGTTCCCTTAGTCTTCCTTGTGCTAGCAGCATCAAGGTGTCTCATGAAGGACAGGTTCCCACGATCAGATTTGTTGCTAACTCTTCAAACGATCTCTCCTTAGAAAGAACTGACCTCTATTTTAAGATGACTGTGGGAACGCAGCTTTGTCAGTATTAAATCTTTTCAGTATTGCCGGCATCGGTACATCTGCAGGAGTTGCAAATACCATGATTCACATTGTCTAAGTCCTAGAATAACATATCAGAGTATAATCTCTTGTGTATTTTGGCAAAAACACGTATGTTACCCCTGGGAAATCTTTTGTTGAAGTGTTGAGAAGGTAATAATCTAATTTTCGCAATTGTTTGAGTAGGAATGTTCTTGTGTGTACAGGAGCCTGTCACAAAGTCATTATCGTTATAGTTTGAACATGAACACGTGAAAGCTAATGGCAATAACTATTAAAAGCAGGGACTGTGGAGAGGGTGTTTCTTAAAGGAAAGCATCATTTAGCCTCAGTTGCCTGCTGAGCACTTTCCTGGGACCTGGAGCTCCATAATTTTGTGTCTGACCCAGCGGTCTGAGCACCCTGAGACTGTGGTAGCAAGAATAAGACTTCCTAAATGATGGAGTTTTGATGCACTTTAAAAGAAAATAGTTGCAATCAGTGTTGTTTTGCTGCCAAATGCATTTGAAAAACAGAAAACATATGTCAGTTGTATGTTCTGCGGACAGTTGTGGATGGTGTTCCAGAAGTATTTGCTGTGAAGGGTTCCTTGGGATCCACCATTCAAATCCATGTATGTCTTGAGTTATCTTGCAGTTGGCTTCCATTCCATACTCTGGTAAAGTGAGGCCATGGCAGAGGTTGACTTCAGCCTGGTGAACCCTGTGTTCCTGTTGCTCTCGATGGAAATGCTTTTCCAAATAGTTAATCCGAGTCTGTAAAAATGAGTATTTTGCTCGTGTTTTTGAGGCACGTTCTTTTTCTGTGGTCTACAGAAGGCTAAATTTAGTCCGTAGTCCTTTGAAAACCCCTTATTCACTGCTATGTTTAAGCAAATCCCCAATTCCAGAGAGGAATATCTTTTACCTCTGCGTATATGGATACCAGCCTGATGATTGCAGTTGCATAAATGAAGACTGCTGAGAAGGGTTCCAGGTTCTCATTTTTGATTATTTTTGATTATTGTCCTTTTTATGGTTTTAAGACATTTCATTGCACCCTCTTGATTCCACTGAACAAAACTGTAACTCCACCAGTGCAAAGGTGTAAAATATTCATGTTTTCTTTTTGTAATCCTACCGCATGAGGGAAGCCCGTAGTAATTGCAGGAAGAAGCGAGGAACTTCAGGGTCAGGTAACTCACCACCTCTAACTGATGCTTTCCTAGAACAAAATGTAGCAGGAGAGTAAAATGCAGGAGCAGCAGCAAACTGAGCTCAGTGGCAGCAGTTAGAGTTGTAGGATGAAAAGCAAAATATGGCCCATTTGTCTGGGAGTCCTTTTGGGGTTCGGTGCTATGGATGGTACTCTAAAAATATAAAATATTACTACACTCTATTGGAGAAGGAGTCAGCTCAGCATGGATTAGAGCAAGTGGCTGTGACACCTGAGCTGTGTATTTAAAGGGCACGCTGTTGAGGTCCCTCTTGTGTTCACTTACTGTGTATTTACGCTTGTTACTGTTGGTGAGGGGCAGTGATGTAAAGGTTGGTATTCACGGCAGATATTTTTTGTGGTAATATTCTTCATGGGTTTTTTATCATAGCTGTATTTTGCCTTTTCACAGTTTCTTTTTTTTCTCTACGTCTTTGTTCCTAAATAATCTACTGTCCCCATGCAGATGATGTTGAGTTTGGTAACTGAAGCAGATCCATAGTTGACTCCCACACCAAATTCCCAGCGTTCAGCCATTGGGGCAACTTCGTTATTCCCTTGGTTTTCAAATGCTGCATCATCACCCTGAGAAACTCACTGTCTCTTGTGTAATTTTTTCATATGTATATATATTTCCTCCCCTTATAGAGCACGATGAGTGCGGCAGCGGACAGCATAACTGTGACGAGAATGCAATCTGTACAAACACTGTCAGGGGACACACCTGCACCTGCAAACCTGGATACGTGGGGAACGGAACCATCTGCCGAGGTGAGTCCGGTAGTCTGGCAACACCGGCAAAGTGGGAGGCTCTTGTTAATGTTTTCTGACGCTCACCTATGTTCTGGTAATTTGGTGATGGCTGGATTCTGTCAATGCTTCGCTGTGAGATTTACTATCTGGAAAATGGGAGTGTGCATGGAGGTGATGGGAATTGATTAGTGCGGAAGTTCTCAGCAAGAAGGAAATATTTTTGGAATGCTAGAAGAAAAGTACTTTTCATTTACTGTCACCGAATACTGTCATTTGATCTAGCATCATTCACCTTTAAATGAGTTCATTGTTTTATAAACGGTGGGTGGTATGTGCTATCACCTTTGGCTTTTAAAACTTAATGAGATGCCTTTTAAATTAGGATGATTGTCTTTTATGCTAACATCGTATGGTTGTTATTTGACTACTCACAGCAGAACAGGGATTTTATTTTTTTAAATATTCACCTTTAAATATGTATTTTGAAAATTTCTCTGTTGTATAAACAAGAAGCAGTGATAGTCAGCCATGCTTTCTGTGAAGTGGTAGGTCATTTATTAGGGGTGGTTTTTTGGTTTTATTTCTGTAGAGAAAGAGAAGCAAATACATTACATAAAACCAGAGGAGAGAATATATTAACTAGTTGACTTAGTGAGGGCTGTGTCATGAATACTAGTGAGTTGTAACTCATGCATTTATGAATTATATTTGTCTCATAAAAAGCTTTTTTTTTTTGGTCTGGGATTTCATACTTTATGACTTTCTAAACAGACTAGCAGTAATAGAAAAATAACTTTCAATTTTTTTGAAATGACAACTTTTGCAATTGGGGGACGTACAGGGTAAAATATTCTGTACTTAGTTTGGGAGCATGAGAGGCTTGGATATTAATTTTTCAGAAAGTTGTAAATTGGCCAAGCAATTCCTTTTAAGGAAGAGGAAGATTGATGGCATTCATGTTTCAAGATTAAGTTCTTCACCAAGATTAAGCTGTCACCTGCTGAATTATCATTGCCTTTTGATATTACTCTTTTTGGGTACTGCCCATCCACACAAGAGCATTGCTGTATTTCAAACCATTAATTGATTTGTAAAGATTTTAAAAGGAGTACAAAAATGTTATGAAAATGTTGGGCAAGTTAAATCTCGATCTGTGTTGAAGATCAACAGGTGATACTGGGGAGACACTCATTGTATGTTTTCAGTCTTTGGTTACAGTGAATGCAAATTGCAGCATAGACAACTATAGTTAGAGGGAAATCTGACTGAGCATCATGTCTGACTGTGATATTTTTTTTCCTGAGGGTAATACAGCAAGATAAACCCTTAATCATATTTATTTGAGAAAGAGATGTTTGGATTAGTTCATAAAAAAACATGTTTTCACACTGGTTTTCTTCATTTGGACACCTGGATATTTGTTTTAATGTGCCAAAAACTCCTAGCGAAACTCCTACTGCATATTTATTAACCTGGTCATGTTGAGGTAATGAAATTTCACTGGAGAAATGCAATAATATTTCTTGCCCTCAAAGTTCTGTTGAAATCTGAGCTGTGGATAAAATAGATATTACACGTATTTTTTTAGTATGCCTTGAATTGCACACATGAGTGCAGTTATAGTTGCCTTTTTGAGATAGATGTACATGGAAATAGAGGAAACAAAGTGCATTCTCTGGGTTCTGACTGGGAAGAAGAAAAAATTGAAAAGAAAACTAGAGATTATAGAAAGGGATTTGTAGTCTAATAATTATTAAAGTCACTAGGGATAAGAATAATCTGACACTGCGTGGAACAGTTACTAATGCAAAACGGCTAATATTAGAATTGTGTGCATTTTTTTGAATAGGAAAGTAGAGGTCGGAGTTTCTCAGCCTGTGGTTCTGTTCTCTCTCTCTGAGTTTTTTATTAGTTTGGACAGCTAATTTGAGAAACTTTCTCATTCTACCCGCAGTAGCACCAGAAACATCACCTTTGCCCCTTTTTTACCAAGTTTACAGGTGATCTGTTGTGAGTGGGATCTGGCTGAAAAGAAGCAGGAAACCGAAAAGTTCTCAGTTACCGGTTGCAGAGGTTTCATTGCACAAATTTCTGGGGCTGGCAGAAGGAAAGAGAAGTGGGAACATGTCTGGACAACTGCTTTTGTTGTCCTCTAGTAATTTTGGGGCTTTATATTCAGGTGATATAAATGGGAAAAAAATAGACATAAGCCAAGGTGACAAATTTAACATAATACTGTCTGAAGGTATGATATATGATAAACATTTCTCCTTGAGTCATCTGTAAGTGCTTTATAAACCTTTACGTGTTATAGATCTGTGCATACACAGAACTGTTGTTCCAACCACTGCTGAAATAACATCTCTGTAGTTCAATAAGAAATCTTATTAATACTGTCCAACAAAACCATTAATAGAGAAATGATAATTCAATGATGAGAGAAAAGCACTGGCTTTGTGCCTGATTCTGCAATCTATTACAACAATCTATTTTAGCAATGTTATAACAAAGAAAACCAGAGTAATGTTCCTCTTTGACTGTACTGGATAACACTGGATAGTCCTTATAAAAAACCCACAATACTGCTATTTGTAGTTTTAAAAAGAAAATGTATGTGTAGTTAAATTAAATTGCGTGGTGAACTACTGGTAAATATAATGAAATTACTCTGGCAGGAATTTGTGGTGTTTGCGTTTTTTGTGAAAAGTATGGAGAAATATAAAGGCCAGACATAATCTGGATATTAATATTATGATTGCTGGGGATTTAGAAATAAAAACAAATATTGAAAAGGAAAGCAAATATTTAAAAAAAAACCCCAAACTCTGTAATCACGCTGTCCCACTTCTTGAGTAGAAAAATATATGCATAAGGAATTGCTTTACTGTAAATGTGGCAGATGAGACTATGCAATTAAGGACTTGATTGTGTCAAACTAGATGTGCAAACTCTTATGAGGGATGATGGAGAAAAAGAGTGCAGACCAAGACCAAATGCACTTCTGCATTGAAATAGATACTGCCATAGTTGAAGTAACATAAAAATGGGAAGAGAAGAACACAATAAAATCTTCATAAATACATAGTTACCAATATATAGACAGTGAGACCATCTAATAGAGACAAATAAGACTTATTTCCTATGGATTGCTCTCAGTTTTAGGGTAAGAATTGGGCTTTGGCACTTCAGGAAGACACTGAAATTTTGGCAATAGATCGAAACAGTAGGAGGCTGACGTTACTTGAAACGACAAGGCAGGACAGTGCTCTGCCATCACCACTAGTGAATTTGACAGAGTGCTGGACCCAGAATCAGACAGATTATATCTTAGGATTTCTTCAGAAAATGAAAAATAAAATAGGGGAATCTTTCCTGGAAGAAATTACAGCATTAAAGGCAGAGGACAGGGGTGTAACTAGTTGAGTAGAGGAGATTCTGAGCCTGCACCTTTGTTAAGTTGATCTTTTCTCTGCAGGAAACTTTGAAAAAATTCTAAAGAACTGAGAGTGATTCAGGAAACAGAAGAAGTTGTGGGTGGGTAATGGGAGACTCGTGCCATGCCCATTTACTGGAATTCTTTAAATGATTTATAGAATCCATAGGTAAGGATGTGAAATAAGGACAATTGTAGCAATTTTGCTCATCTTAAGGTTAGGATTTAATAATGCAGCATAAAGGCAATTGACTTAGGGTGGAACGGAAGGGTGTTAAAAATTGGTTTGGGAACCAGATGTTCTAGTTAAAAACCAAAGAGGTGTGGTGGGCAAATGAGTACCTGGTACAGCATGGCCCTTCGCAGTGTCCCTGTCAGGAGGGACCCTGGGGGAAATCTCTATTTAGCTGCTATGGTCAGATGAAAGAAGTCTTATCTTCCTAGGACAACCAGGTTTATGAATAACCCGTCACCTGTGGACAAGGTTGTGTGCGCCGGAGTAAAAGTCTGTTATGTATAAAATGAGTAAAACACACTGTCACGACTCTAGCTGAAGATCCGGGGATGCTGAATACAGAGATAATAGCACTTTTAGACTAGAGAGGCTCTGGTCTGTGCCCGTGTGACAGCTTGGCAGGGCTTGAAGCTGGGAGGCTGCAAAACGTGTGCGGGGAAAACGTCTTTTTCTGCTTTTTGTCCTGCTAAGTTCTAGTTCCAGTTCCACTTGGCAGCCTCACACCGCACGCTGCGGAGGTGACGTGCTGAAGTTGGATGTGCCGTTTGTTAAAACATAAAGGACCTCGTGCTCCACCATCTGCTTTGCCTTAGTGAGATGGAAGCCAGAGGGGGGTTTGCTGTAGGACCCACAGCCCCATAGTTTAGCAGGAGCTTATTTAGGAGTTTGTGCCTTGTACCGCTGACTGAAGTCAAAGAAAGGAGCCCAGGTAAATTGAAACATCAGCGGGTTTCCTGAAATAATTGATGACGTTTGGGATTAAATGCCTTAAAACTGCACCCACCAGGTTTTGTAGGGGCTACAGATTTGAGTTTCTGCTTGAGCAATGTGCAAGTCACCATCAAGGTTTTGGTGCAATCAGTTGTTCACTTTTGTCAAAGAAGACCTAGATATATTTTACAAGCCTTCTCCTAGCTCCTGATATTTTGTTCCAAATGTTTGTTTTGAAGTGTAAATTTTGCCTGTCAAAGTCCTTACATATTATTAGAAAAACAGAAGTGGCCTTGAGTACATTTGGATGGTAAAAAGGGGCAGTTCTTCTGAACTATGGACAAGGTGTGTTTGCTGATCTTTTTTTTAAATTTTATTTTATATCTCTGTACTGGGGAATGAACAGAAGTCTAGCACTTAAACAAGTGCAAATATTTTTCATTGTACTTCGATATTTTACTTGTCTGGTCTGTCTAACAGGTGTATTTAGTGTGCTATTAATATCTCATTTAGTGGTTTCTACTGAGTTGCAGATTTATTAGCATGATTAAATGAGGTGGATTTAGTTACAGTCATAAACCTGAAGGCAAATGTGTCCAATATGACTGATGCCTGGGCAGAGAAACACCAGGTACTGTGAAATAAAAAGCAAAACAGTGTTTATTCTAATTGGTATTCAGATTGTAGAATGGCTTATTTCTGCCAGAGTACAGAATATGATTTTTTTTTCCCCTTGTTATATTCTTCTGAAGCATTTCAGAGCGAGACACTTAAAGCATTGTTACAAGTCAGTGTATGGTGGAGTCTTAAAGATGAAAGCCATTATTTTTAAGTGGCTCAGTGCTTCTGGTGTATTCTGGAAATCCAGATTAGTTTCTTAATTGTACTGCGTTTCCTCCTATATTTGCCTTGGAAGGTGTGTTTGAGAAGCGCAGTTTTTACTGATGAACTTACTGATCACTTCATGAAGAACTTATTGGGAACTCGGTATGGAAAGTAACCAGATTTTGAACAGATATTCTTATATTTTATAATATAGTGGGAATAATAATATGGACTCTTTATTCATAATACTCTCAGAATGTTTAAAGATGACCAGGGTAGGTCATGAGATTGCAAGTTTCTTCTGTTGGATGTAAATCAGTAAGTTGGCCTGTTTTACGCTGTGTGAATCACAAATTGTAATTGGATGGACGTGTTTTAATGAATGGCAGTCTGAGAAATTTGTTTCGTTGCAATTTGCTGTGTTTCCAAGCAGGTATTTTTTTAAAGTAATTCATAGTCTGAAATGTATTTAATAATCTGAAAGACATGCCCATGAAAGAAATTGTATCTCTTCCGGCAGTAGAGTTATAATGTAGTAAATATATGATTAAAGACAAAGAAATGTTCATCTGTTAGTGAAATTTTACCTGCTATGGAATATATACAGTATTTTTAGTAAGAGCTTGAAAAGGAAGACGACAAAAAAAGTCAGTGTCTGGCTATTTCTGTGTGGTGTTTTCTGCTTTTTGGTGTCCCTCCTACGTTGACATGATTAACTTCAAATGCCAGCAGGGTGGGACAATCAGATGTGCTGATACCTTGATATTAAAGCGTATCAGATCACTGTAAGGTGACTGACACTTAGGTTTATGGGTTTTTTGCATGTATGTGTGTCTGTTGGAGGTGGAGTTGAAAGCCTTTATGGGGCATTGGAGTGAATTATGAATAATATGTAGGCCAATGCTAAAGTGGAGAGGAACAAACACATCTTTCCCTGTAGCCTTTGCTTTTTGTGTTTGTAAGGCTTTGAATGGTTGATGTGCCTTATCGCAGCTTTAATTGCTGTTTGGGTGTAATATTCAAAGGTCTTATGAAAGAATATGGGAGTTTTGACTTGTGCTGAGGTTCTCATCTTCATTCTTTGTGTTTCCCTTTGTGTAGTTTTCTAATACCTAATACACTGTGAATAAACCCGTACAAATCAGACAGATGCGTTCACATGCAGTTTGGTGTCACTTGGCACATGTGGAAAATGCCATGGTGAGTGTAGGACATTGGACGGACAGTTATACTTTTTGGGTGAAGCATTCTAGTTGTAGCTGATTTCATAATTTAAAACCAATAAACAGATATACAACAGTGCAATTGGAATTCTTATAGAGTTTTTAATTCTAAAACTAGCGTGATTGGACTCAGAATCAAGGCAAAATGATTGAAGCCACTAAGTTTTCTATAGTCCTAAATCCACTATATTAATAAAAAAGTTGAAGTTTTAATGTAAGAATCTTTGCATTTCTGTTCATGATTAGGAAGTTACTGTGTGGTACAGCCATTATAATTACTATGTGTATTGTTTTTTGAGTTATGTAAGCTCCCTTTGCAAATTATTTGCCACATACTTTTTAAGCTCGTTCAAATCTAATGTTGTTCTGGCTTGGTTTTGGACTGTAACAATTTAAAATAGTTTTGATGAAATTAAGATGATTTATGATAATTTTTTCTTGCCCTTAAAATGTCATTGCCTAGATTTAATTGTGTGAGATGCTGAAATTCAGGCATAATT
Organism: Pampusana beccarii; assembly: GCA_013399365.1. Lineage (NCBI taxonomy): Eukaryota > Metazoa > Chordata > Aves > Columbiformes > Columbidae > Pampusana > Pampusana beccarii. The sequence goes on along the minus strand of VWYH01006691.1, from coordinate 149,312 downwards.
ATTTTTGCATTGAGAGCTACACTGTACATATCCACCGCTACGGGGTCCACTGTTACAGGCTCTCTAAAGGCACAATATTTCCTGCTGGTTGGATCCTGTTCTATGTATGAGAATGTTCCAGATGATTTAGGAGGCACATCGGTTATGGAAATAGATCATTTAAAAACCACGGTTAATCTAACTTGTCAGAATCCAGGTCCTGATGTCTTTGCTGTCACAGATTGTCTCGCCGCCCTAGATGTATAGGTAGTTTAAAAAGCACATACCTCTCCTTTGTGCTTGCTAGGGAGGTGGTCTGGTCCAGAGCAACCGTTGTATCTGTGTGAAAGGATGGAAATGCTGTTGTTACTTGTTGGTGAAATATTTAAAACTTGATCTGACCGATTTTTCTGCTTGTATGAGTAAGTCCAAAAGGCTCAGCAGACCTTCTCATGAATGTTTATGAGGTTTCCCAAGTTCAGATTCTGAACTGGAGGTTCTCCCGTTGACTCAGTTGTTTGTTGTCTCCTGTTGCTTTGGTTTACGTCGGCTGGTTTAGCATCAGCAGTTCACTCTAGGGTGTCAGTCCTATATGGCACGTACAAAAGAATTGCAAGGTGATAACAAGTTAAGAGATACGTTCCTCACAATCTCCTGGGCAGTAAAACCGGGTTGTATAGGAACATGGGACTGTTTCAATATCACCGTTTCTTTGATTTCTCTACCGAAACTATTGAAAGTATTTTTAAAATACCTAAGGAACGAAACAACTTTCTCTTCTAAGAGAGTAGGTAGTAGAAGCAAAAATGTGAAGGTTTTACTTTATATTTAGTGCCTGCACCATGCATTGTGTTTATTTTCTACACGCTGTTTGAGGCCATCTCAATGAGTAACTCCTGTTTGCAGAAGTTGTCACCGAACCCTTGAGGAGCCCAGTCCAGGGTCTCCTAAAGTCCGCATGAAGTTTTCCAATGCTACTAGAATGGTTCTTTCATGTTACCCAAACTACTACATTTTTCTTTCTTCCTGTAGTATTAAAATCTAGAATTTGAACCAAGTTTATAGGTTGTCAAGTCTCTAAACACGCCCCTCATTCAAAGGACTCATTTGCTGTGCTCTACTGCTTTTTTGACAGTAGAGGAACAGGCATCGTGGTCAGAGATTTGATCTGCAGAACTGGCTGCTTTAAATGTGTAATCCTTATGATGTGTGAAACCCAGTCTGTTTAGATCTGTGACTCTCCTGGCCTGCCCTGGGAGTTTGCCATGCAATTATTTGGAACAAAGTACTTATTTTTTCCATAGTGGCTGTGAAAAATCAGTTCAGTAAGAGCATCTTGAAATATCTTGCTGCACAAACCCCGTGGCAGCGTGGGCTTGACTCTGTCCCGCAATAGAAGCACAATAGCAGAGCTCAAATCAGTTACAGCGTGCAACCGTTTCAGGATTAAAGTATATGGAACAAGCTCATTAAAAAGCAAGATGATGCCAAACCCATGAAATTCTAACTGTTCCGTGTAGAACATGACCAAACTATATTGAAAAGTGAATATCAATACCTTGCTCAAATGTAAAATAAGAGCATTGCAGCTGTTTTTGACAACAGTAGTACCACTGCACAGTCATCCCAGTGCGGGAGGAATTACTTTTTCACGTAATAAATCTGGAGAACCCTTGGTCACAGGGTGGTGAAGAGGCTTTGCAGATGGAAAAAGCTGCTGCACATCAGAAGAAAATCCCGAACAGTGAGCGCACGGTGTTTGGTTTGAGGAAGATTGTGGGGAATCCTTAGGAAGTGTCACCAGATTCGTGCTCTTTTCTTTCCTTTGACATTCATTAGGGGGTGTAGTCAAAGGATGCTGAGCTAGTAGGCCCTCTGGAATTACCTGGTTGGTGTATTTTAATGTTGTTCTGGATGAGATTATTATTAGAACAATCCCTTTTGGGTGAGGACGGTACTACTGATTTATTTATGTATTTTTTTATTGGTACAAAGGAGTCACTGAGATTCTCCAAGGAGCTTTGTGGGGCTGTTCTTTACCATAGCAGAGGAATAGACTCCAGCCAGAAAACTTTCAGTTTCCTCTTCCTATGAATTTCCCACCCTACAGTAAACCAAGGTAAAAACATGAAGAGATTTGTCAGAGGTGGTACACGCAGTCAGGACGTGATCCGGGGTTCAGACTCTGTTCCCAGACTGACAGATCTGATCCTGAGTTACTAGGCTGTGATTTCTCTACAGAAACTATCACAAGTATTTAAAAAATACCTAAGGAATCAAACAACAAAAAAAATCAAGACTCCAAAATCAAGTATTTGGGGATATTTAAAATTTAGGTCACCTCTTCAGTTGTAAGTCACTTGTATCTGCTGCTGAAAAACAGTCGTTACTGCTAAAATCACAGGTGGTGTGGGTTTTCTTTGATCCCTCTGCCTCATTCAGTGCACAGTACAGACACATCAATCAGTGGAAGAGATGAAGTCCTGGAAGTAGCTATTCAGTGTGTATTATTTTTGCTGTTCCTTGTGTGACCCTATTACTATTCCCTGCCGTCCCAGTGTCTGTACTCAATTTAGGATGTTACCAGGTCCTTCAGAAAACGGTCTATATAACTCTTATCAAATGATTGCAATGGAGTGAAAATGGACCTTAGTTGCCTTTACATTAGTGGGAAAAGGGATTCAGTTCCAGGTACTCAGGCAAGTGTGTTACGGTTGATTTTCCTCCCTGCAGCTCCCACAGTCCTCGTTGTCCTCCCGTTCCCTCTGCTCCGCAGCTGCATCTTTCCTCTGTGGTTTGTCCTCTCCTGCCTTGAGTCTGGCTCGTGGACCATTGTGAAACGTAATGGCTGCTGGAAGAATATTAAGAGGGCGTGATTAAACATTTACAAGCTGACATGGTTTGGCCAAATTCGGTTGGATTTTCAGAACCGTGGTCAAAGGCATAATCCTTCAAATCTCTGTCGAAGTGGAGGGACAGGGGAGAGTCTATTAAAAAAAAGTCTACCTGTTACTTAGATAGAGAAATAGATGGATTTTTTTTTCCACAATGCAGCTTCTGGTAGATACCCAGCATGGGAAAAACTTAATTACGAATGGTTTACTTAAGCACATTACCAAAAATGGTATTTTACAGTAATGAAAACTTGGATTGCCCTGCATGTAGGTATTACTTTGTTTGCATGAGTTATGTTGGTTGGCTTACTAGTTTTGGAGGTTACGTTTATTTGTTGAGCGCTAGGAATGGCAAATCTGGAAGCCGTGCAGGATGTTTGTGGAACGATTTGCATGTTTTTATCTGGAAAGATTCTCCGATTCAACTCTTTCGCTAGTGGTGTTTTAGCCTCTGCAACATGCTGGAAAACTGAGGCGCCCCTGTGTGTGGATAGAGTTCTTATCTAAAGTGTTCAACGATAAAAATAATAAATGTGGCTACGGTAAGCGAGCATATGCTAAGTAGGAGACTAATAGTGAACTTAAGCAGTATACTGCGAATGGTACCTGAAAGAAATGTTGCAGTGAAAAAGAATCTATTCCAGAACCTACTAAAAAAAGCAAATGGTGCTTTGAAGATTGTATCATCAAAATGAATTATATTAGGTGAATTCAGTACACAAACTACAAGAATGTGAGTTAAAATAGCTTAGAACACAGGAAGTGCAGAGGGAGTGAGAAGTTAAAGTGAACCAAAGTGGAGGTGGGGACTCAAGGGGTCCCGCTTTTCAACGTGATTTAAAATTCAGTCACCCAAGAGTAAAAATGAACGATTTGTATGCCATAAAAACTAAGAGCTTTTATTTAGGTATTCCTGAGGGCCAGAGCTGTGTGACCTATGCTGTTATTCTGCCGATAAATACTCGGGCATCTTAGTGTGTCACCTTGATGTGGCTTATGGTTTTCTCTCTTTTTTTTCTGTTGTGTGCCTAAAGATGGGAATTGTCAGGCTGGATTTTTGAAGCTAAACTTCAAAACTGACTATTTATTTGAAGGCTACATGCTACACAGACACATCAAGCAGGGCTTGAAACTCTAAAATGATGTAAAATTCACAAACGTACCTTTGTTGTTTAAAAAAGTAAAAGCAACACGCATCCGTATCTTTGTGCACGTCCGTCTTATCCACCTTCATAGCCTGTCAATTATGGTATGGCCTCAAGGGCATAAGTGTATGCCGCCCATAGATTATGGGATGCATTTGCTGCCGCTGATGAGCAAACTGTGCTCAACTGCCACTTGTACTATGAAAACGTGTCCGCCCAGTCCCTTGAGCAGATGATTTCACAGTGTCTGGTGGCTTTGCGAAGGAGCCGCTGTGAGCAGAGAGCCCTGGGATGGAATCAAATGGCAGTTGGGTGTGGAGCTGCTAGAGCGCTTGCAGAGTTTAAGTAGGCAATATCCATTCCTCTGCACTAATTGTGATAGTTTATGGATACTCATTAATATGCCACGTTTATTACTGAGACATGGTTGTACTGCTTTCCTGACACCTATTATTTCCTCCCTCTGAACAGAACAAAGGAAACAATAGTCGTCTGACATTGCCGTGACATACGTTATTTCCCAATAAAAGATTGAGGTAATCAAATCAGTCCTGCATGCGCGGCCCGGTATTCCCTTAGCCTTTGGAGATGGGCAAGTGAGAAAATTCTTAATGTGATAATTTTAGACCTGACTGAGCAAGGTATGTGTCTAACTAAAAATCAGTGATTGACTCCAATGAGACTACTTACATAATTAGGCACTTGGTTTTTTAGTTTCGTGCTGAATATGTGTTGCTGTATTTATTTCACACGGGTTAGGATAAACACAGTCAGTAAGCATTTATCTTTTGCTGTGGGTGTCAAGGGGAGGTTGAATTCATCAGATCTGAAGAAAGGATAACTGAATAGCCAAATCCACCTATCACTTATCTTTGAATCCTCAGCAAATAGAGTGGGCTTAGAAGAAGATTTAGAAGCTAATTTTCAGTGACATCACAGAGGAGTAGTCGGAGCCAAAACAAAAATGAGTGGGAATCTGTAAGTGGTTGCTAATGGTTATTGCCAAGTGATTTTGAGTGCTCTATTATTTATTTATTCTTTCACTGCTATAAAAGCACTGGAATTCAGAAATGGCTCGGATGTTAAGGTCTGATCCACTGAGTATTTATACCCATTGCATTAAATGTTCATTGAGTGAAAGAAAAAGAAACAAAAAAGCACCTGCACGCAGCTGGAGTGGAGGACAGGCAATATTCTTCCCATCTTATGGCTGCTGGCTCAACCACTAACACGGAATTATGCATCCTTGCGCCTGCTTTTCTGCTCCCATGTTTCCCATGTGCTCAGTTGTGGGATGAGAGGGATAAAGATGGGGTTTTTTTTGTTTGTTTTTCTAAAGGAACAGAGTTCTGGGTTTAGTTTCCTTTAGAGTGAGGATTATCCCTCACACTTCTGGCCAAGCTCTTCAGCAGCGGACAATCTCTCGGGCCGGTGGTGATAACGTGTCCCCCTTGCCTTGCTTCACATGGACCGGGGTGGCTTCATGTGGAGTCTCTTTGTGGAAGTCACTGCTTTCTGTGGGACCCCCGGCCTGGCTCTTGGGACACTTGGCCAGCAGGACAGTAGGGTTGGGAGCCCCAAATAGATTGAGGCAGCTTCTTTTCTGCTTATTCCACCTCATTGTGTGCCCGAGGTTTGGGCAGCGTCTCAAAGTTTCTGTGCAGAACGTGGGTGCCTGGTGTCTCTGATGGGGCTCAGAGAGAAGACTTGAGGAGGGGTCCTGAATGGCATTTTTACATGTAGTTACCCAAATTCTGTCCATGTTGCGTTTGAGGCGTGCAAGTGCTTTTTTGGATTTTTCCCTGTGTGTGTTTGCTTTACGTATTGCTTATATTACTATTCCTGTTCATCTGGATATCTACTTGGGAGAGTTACACCTAGCAATACAGCAAATTATACCTAATGCATAAAATCAGATGCATGAAAACAAGTGTAATTAACTGTCACTGCTAAAGGTAGATGTTAGAAATTTGTAAGCAGTGCTTCTTTGTGCTGAGTACTTAAAACTGAAGATTGCACATTAAACAGAAGTATGATATACATCTTGAAATATGATTTCAGGTGCTTTTATGATGTGTTTCTAAGCTCTGAACTGTGATTTTTGTGTAGGCTTCAAAATCTTTTATATTGCTGTGTTCCTGCAGTCAGTGAGAAATACGCTGGCCTTCAGTGCAAATAAAATGTGCTGTGGAGTGTGACTGAGCTTGATGTTCGCAAACCTGACAGAAGTGTGTTTGCATCGGAATATATTTATTAATTGTTATTTAAACTTTAAAATTCTTTCTGACAGTGCAACCCTGATAAACTTTGTAAAATGTCTCCTAGGTCATACAAGACAGGTCCAGTCAGGCTCCCATCTGTTCTAGGTAGACACATTAGGTATGTGTTAATGAGGTAATATATAAAAGGACGGATAGTCTGTTCTTGCCTGGAATATTACATTTGGCGGATAGTATTTCAAACTGCTGGAAGACTTTAAGCTGTTATTTCTCATGAAATTGTGCCGGTATCATGAGAAAAAGCATCTTCATTAAGAATTTGTGCCATGTCAAGAATACGTGTGCTCTTCTGACACTTCCCCCTGTTTATTTGTAGCGTGCGGCAATGCTGAAATGCTCTGCGGGACTGATTGCTCTGAAGTGTCATAGGTGGCATTCATGTGTCTCATATTGGCGACTTCAATGTACTGCAAAAGCAACATTTATCTCCACTCAGCTGAGCCACTTAAACACTTCTCTCATCCACAGACTGACTCTGCTGTACAAGGATGAAAATAGTTCTAAATTAAAGGAAATTATTTTAACCCTACAGCTGGTGACACACTGCTTTATGAAATGTGCAGTAGACAGCGGCCGCAGAAGCTGGTGCCTCTGCAGGCAGTTATTCACATTTATGTGGACGGTGACACTTCTTCATGAGCACTGTTGAACACACATTCAGAAGCTCTAACGCAGCCTTTTTAGCCCGTGCGGTGACAAACGGCTGTAGATGTGGAAATGACAGAAAACCAAGCGATCTGACTTGAAAGGAAGAAAGTAGAAGCTCTCAAGCGATGCTGTTTGAATTTTGCTCGCACTTAGCAAAGGGAGAGCACCGAGAGCATCTCCACGTTGCGTGGCTGGTGTCGTGGGCAGCTCCGCTTGTGCCGTGCTGGCCCGAGTGCTCAAAGGGCACTGGGCGCCTAAAGCCAGCGACGTGCCAAACTTTAGCAACCTGAAGTCAATTTAATGTTTTCTGTCATGTTTCTACTATTATTTTTATGTGATTAAGATGCTAATATAATAAGCAGACATATTGCTGAACCCAGCCTACCTGCCTTTCTGTGAAAGTCCCCAGTTAAATAATCAACCTTATTCAGTCATGTTAGGTATTTCTCATTAAACTGTAATAATCTGAAAAGTCTTCCAGTAAGTCAGGTGAGACGTTCTCATGAATGTATGATAATTATGTCAGTGATAGATCATATAAAAATATCTTCTGCTAGCAGGGTTATTTGCATTTCACTTGCGATGTCGACTAGCTGACATGAAATCTCTTTTTATTGCGTTATTTCAAGGATGCGGGGAAGTGAGCAGTGGGTATAAAATGACATGAAGACTCATAGATCTTGTAAGTTTGAACAAGCACAAAGCTTATTGTGATTTTTGTCTTCCAAGCCCAAAATCACTGCAAATGTTTGGAAGGTTCAAATCTGGTCCTATGCAGATCGTATTTATTACTCTCACTATGTGGTTGTGCATTTAAACAATGCCGAAGAAGTGTTTGTGCAATATAATTGCAGTATTGTTGTTATGTTTGAGTTGTGACTGCTGCATTGCCAAAATATGGTTTTATTGCAAGTCTGCTTCTTCAAAATTGTATGTTAGAAGCCAGAATATGTATTGTTAAATGAAATGTAGGAAATTCAGGTACATTTCAGTGCAAAAAAGTAATAATTTGTTGAGCTGATCAATTGCTTTGAAAGAAATGAGGACTATATAACCCACAAATCAAAAGAAGACTTGACTCTATCTTTTGAAGTGAAACTGTTTTCATTGTGTAGTCAAATACATCCTGTGATCAGCTCTTAAGATATGGAGCCGCTTTCGTGGCTTGTATCACTTGAATAGCATCCACTTTATCTAGAGGTGTAAGAACAGATCACAAAACGATCCATTAGGAAACCTGTAAGGCCCAGTACTGCAGTTTTGTTGCACTGAGTTGTGTGTGATTGTGACAGCAATTACTTGGATTTTGGGACAAGGGAAAAGTATGGTTTATTAATGGTTTATTTTTAGACTGAGGTGTTTGCTACACTGTATAGATTTGATGTATTGATAACATACTCTATGGAATTTCTGGGTTTAGGACAAGTTTTCTGAAACTGACACCATCTTTTGCGATGTTGCTTGTACAATTATGGAATCGTTTAGGCTGCGAAAACGCCCTTAAGCTTGAGTGCAGCCATAAGTGGTTGTGGTGATCCGATGAGGGTGATGCTAAACTGATACTAAACCTGATTTGCTGAATGCAGGCTGTTTTCTTTCACCAGCCTTTTTTTGTGTGATCCCTTCAATTCCAGGTTGTGTGAGTTCTGTACTGTTGAGTTGCTTGGTCCCTGTATGCTTCCGTGTGATGTGATCAATATTGACTTGATAAATATATAGGCGGAGGGAGAATCGAGCAAGTTCAGTATCTCCGTGAGACAGATACAGAAACCTCACCCACGATCCGCTCAGTGCTCATCGAGTCAATCGGATCGGTCAGGTCAAAATCGTCTCCTCTCCCCTGCGGGAGCCCTGACTTACCCGGTTGTTCGATGCGTCTGTACACAGAACAAATGGAGACTATATTTTGTACACATTATTGTCAGTGTCTTAGAACAGCAGTTAATAAGGGCACGAAACAAGTGTGTGACTAATGCCTGTCACTGCCCGCAGCCATCGCGGCAGTGGGGGGACTGGTGAGGTGCAGGAGATGGAGGAAGCCAAGGAAGGAATAGAACACAACTGTCTGCTTCCCTTCTTGTCTCATATTTTCCTTTCTAATTTTAATGACACAGCCAGTGGACAGGCTCTAGCCCTTGGAGTTATTTTGAATTGGCTTTGATTTTTTTATTTATTTTTTTTCTTCTTTTTTTCTTTTATTTTTCTCTTGACGTCCAAATTGCTGCCGTGGTTGCTCAGGAGCCTCCGTGGAAAGGGCAGGACCTGTGGACTGACACAAGGGTGTTAATAGAGCAAGGGGTTTAGGTTTGCTCTTCTGCAGAATGAAGCGTATGAACTGTTTTGGTGCATTTCTTTTCCACTACCTTCAGTAAAGTTGTATATTAAGGTCACTTTTTCTCTCGAGTCTCCCAGCTGGCAACATAAAATGCTGCTTCACCACCAGGACAGCATTTTTTTGCTGTCATGCCATGCTGGGGGTTGGACTTGCTTTTTAGCTGGCCGGGTAGGAGGATACCTCCGTGTATTTGGTTTATCGATTTTTTTACAAATACATGCCGTGAAGTTAAATGAATAGTTAAATACTAAACTGTTAGGAAGAAATGTTTCTTTAATCGTCTTTTACGTTAGAATTTATCGAGAAAAATACTTCCCATTTTAAATTCAGCATACAACCACAAACCAGATAGACAATTTTTTTTTTTTTTTTTTTTCATTGATTTAGCGTGAATGAAATCTAGATTGACAGTCCTAAGGCAGAAGTCCTCAGCTCAGTTTATACATAGCGTAACACTGACAGTAAGAAGGAAAACTGTCATTCCCTTGGTGAGGGGTGGGTTGTAAACTCCAGGAGGCCTAGGCCTCAATGACCAGCAATAAACTTGTAAAATACGATCAATTATTTTTATTAGGCTTTGCTACTGGGCCACCACTAGAAGAATTACTTTATTTTTACAATCTGTTTTAGTATTGGAATCTCTATCTTCCTATCTGCATGAAGCTTCGTCTTTCTCGTGCACCTTCAGTTTTGATTCTTCACCTTCTGTTTCCTCTTTCCAAGCAAGAAATTTGTGAATAATCTGGTCCGAACCTTATATTTCAGAGTTCTTTGCCACAAAAAGTTGGTCACAGAATGTCAATTTTACAGATTTCAAGACAGACATTTTTCTCTTATGCTGATTATTTCTTTTCCAACATCTCCAATTGTGAACTTTAAATAGGAGAACAAGTGTGGCCAGCTTGTACAGTTAGAAAATGTTTAATTTGCAATTAAATATTGGGGCAGCAATGCCTTGGGGGCAGAAAGGCAAGAGGGGAGAGGAATTAGTGGTATTTGCTGACTGGGTGATTATTAGCGATAGCAGATACTGAAGCTTAATTAGAGTTTCTGATCTGGAACAGCATATTAGGTTTAATTATGTCTGGAAGTCTAGTATTTTATGCTTTTTCTTTTAATTAAAATGTAAGAATTTAAGAAGCAAAACTTCTAGATCTTACAGTCTGGGCAGAGCAAGAAGAAACTACATTGTGTACATTATGCCATATTAAAAAAGTAAGGGTGGTAAAGGCTGAGGAAGGTGGAAAAAAGATGGACTTAAATATCTGACGTGTCAGAAATGAAATGAGTTATGACAGTGCCCTAAGCCAGGCTTGTCGGTAGAACCCCAGCCCATACCTATGTGATCCAATCTGGCAGTTCATCCCATGCTGTGTTGTCATGAGGTCACGCTGTGCTGCTGATTGTCCCCTCCCTGATGTGAACCATAAACATCAAGGATGCAACATGGAGAGCATTTGGAATCATGGAAATGGGATCCCCAAGTATCCCAGGGAAATTCCAGTTGCTGCTCAGCATGAGGAGCTCCAGAGATCTGTATTTAGCAGGGGGTGAAACAATTCCTCCACGACATGTTTACAACATGGTTTCAGGTTTAGGAGTGTTACTGAGTTAAATGCTGCATGAGTTAAGTCATACAATTTAAAGGATGCAAATTAAAAATGTAAAGGGTGAAGTAATGTAGGGAAATGCACACTTACATTGATGAAAGCACTACTAAGGTTACTCTAACTGCTCCAAATAACAAAATATAGTAATAAAACTGACACCCACTACTGTATGAACTTAAGTGATCATCCTCATCCTTCTTACATTTTAATCTGTCCTGAAAGGGAGTGATCCCACCACTAGGCCGTAGCTGATGGTGGTGATAGATGCCGACCATTTCAGCAATTCTCTCTGTCTTGACAGCTCTACTCACTCATCTGTGCCTTTCAGACCGCTGGGATGTATCTCCCTGGGGTTTGTTTTGTACCTCAGCAGATTTTCTCTCTCAAGTGATGCTTTTGTTTTATGTTGCGAGAGACTCTGTTTATTCCTCCTTGGAGCCTGGGTGGAAATGGCACACATAAAGTAACTCCTCTCATAAACTAAGTTCAGCTTGTTCTTTTTTCTGTTTCTGACCTTCAAGTGACAGAAAGTCTATATTTAGCACAGGTGAGGATTTTAAGTGGGATGTAGGTAGTAATACATCTTTCATTCAGCAAAATGATTCCGAAACAGGGAATGAGGTGAGGTATAAACATTTTACCTCCATTAATTTGTAATAACACACTCCATAGAGGCAACATGCTGATAAAACTTCTGTTGTATTTAAAGCTTTCGTGTTATAGGAACATACAGGAAGAGAATAAATGCCCAAGAACCAATGTAAGATCCTTCTGGGTGGGTGGCAGTGAATTGGTAGTTTTGTGGTGTTTGGAGTTTCTTTGGGTTTGGGGTTGGTGTGGGCAGTTTGCTTGTGCCCATCTGGAAGCCAAAGGTTATTTATTGTTTGGAAGTGCAGGGGTGGGTTTATAGGTGACTGTTGAAAAATAAGTAGACCCAAGGTTTGTACACTCTGGATTTTAGTGCTGATGGTATAAACTATAACATTAGGGCCTTACTGCTTCCTGAGTTGTCTTAGTTTAAATTGCACAGTTGAATATTATAATACAGCAAATAGCAATCCAGAAGCTTGCGAGGCGGGTGGGAAATGGACAGAAACCCATCTCAATTTAGGACAGTGACATGTTTATAGAGTGCAATGGTTTCTACATGCTCCTGTTGCACTGGTCACCTGAAGAGTAAGGTCTTGGGAATCACAGAAATCAAAGCTAGAGAAAGTCTTTTAATGAGAGGCTTGCGGTTGTTGAAAATACCTGCATGCACCGTGGCGGTGTTTTAGCTTCCTTCTTGTCATCTTTACCAGTGCAGCATGTCTTCATGGTGCGTATTTCTAGCACTTGTACATGGGGAATAATTTATTATTGCTTGTGTTACATAGCAAAATTGTGCCTCGAGTACAAAAATTGGTAGAAAAACTCTGAAATGGTTGTGACAACACCACCCGCTGTAGCACAACGGATGTTTCTTTTTTTAAAACTCAATCATTGTGTCCTACGGTGACTTAAATGGGTTACAGCAAGGTTAAAACTTCATCCTCTGTAATGTCCGTAATTCACAGCTTTCCTGTAATAATATCATATTGCTAAAGAAGTGATTCCCATTTGTAGCATCTGAGTCTTGCACTTGTTTAAAGATCTCCTTTATATCTCTCTTTATTATCAGAAAGTCAGGTACAGATAAAGCAACACCTTATCTGAAGATGTTGTTAATGAGTTAATTAGTACAATGAACGTAAACATAGATCTAGTACCCAGATTGTAGTGCAGGAATGTAGTAGTTTTATATTACCTTATTAGAACTGTGGTGTTTGTTTTGTTTTTGCTTGATTAGAATTACTGCTCAGTCTGTTTGAACTTTTACCCTTTTTCTCTCCTGTTTTTGCAGTACCTGTTTTGCTTAGTCATCCATTATGATGGTTTTATATGTTAGTAGCCATGTTTATTGGAGATTATACAATCCAAAGAATTGAATTTCCCTGTGAACAGAATGTTGGCTTGAAATTCACGCAGGTCTTGCTTCATGCTGATATACATGAATTGGAAAGATTGATTTTTTTTTTTTGAAAGACTGCAGCATTTTTTTGTTGGTGGTGAATTTATATGGAATTGAAAAAGAATAGTAGATTTCTGTTGTCTATCGGCAGCATGACAGTAATCTTAAAAAGCAATCTCTGCCGAGAAATGATGCTGTAGAAAGAAAACTTGGTGCTCAGTAGGCTTCCTCATTACTGCAACTTCTGCATAAAATACACAAGTACAGAGAGTTTTGTTATGAAAGCTCGAGTGCTCCTGAACTTTGAGGCAGGGCCTCGCAACATAAAAGCGTGTTGCCTCGTTTCAGAAATATGTTTGTAGATGCCCTGAATAGAAACTCTTTGTTTGGCACTGGAAAAGCATATATGCTCAGTGTCTGCTGCTTATGTTTTAGCAGCCTGGTTCCCAGAAGGTTTTACAGGCGCCTTGATTTCTGACATTTGTTACCCTGTGGTCTTTGGGTAAAGTTCTTTATTGCGGTTGTTGGGATGACCCTTGAGCGAAGTCTGATGTCCATGAAATTATTGATCCTTATAGGTCTAAGTAGTCTCTAAGTGCAAAAGGTTTTCTGGGAACATTGATAGTGTGTACACCAAAATGCAGAGTGCGTCTTTCAGCAGTGTTAACTGTGCCGCTATGGGCCTTACGCAAGTCTTTGAAATTCAGGGGGAGCCTGTGCACTGAATTGGTGAGGATGGATCTAGATCTGTTGCAGGGTATTACTTGATTAGGGGGTAGTACTGAGAGCATGGTGTGAAAGCCAATAGATAGCATCATAGGTCACCATTTAAAATACCCCATTAATCTTCACAATTAATATATTAATGATGAATTATGGGGGTTTTGTGAAGACTTTCACCCTGAGTTCTCCACCAGGAAGAATTATATGACCTTGTGGATTAGAGTAATCATCCACTTTAAATACTATAATAGCCTAAAAGCTCTTAGAAGCTGATTACAAGGAATTTTTTCTGTACAACTAGGGCTTCTCGTTTTGAAGTAACAGAAAGCGAGGTGGTATTGGTCTGGTGCTCGATCGGGAGGTGGGAGCGAGCTGCTACTGTGATACAGCCGAGAGAAGGGTGAAGTATTCTTACTAACAGCAAAGAGACTTTTGAATTGTATAAGAAATCATGTAAGACCTCACTGGGAGATATTGTGTCTGGTTCTGTCACGTCTGTTCCAAAAAGTAGTAGTTTTAAAGTGGGAACGTGTTCAGCGATGGCTGCGAGGATGTGTGGAGGAATGCAGAGTCCATCTGATAAAAGTGGATTAAAGAGAGTTGCTTTTTTTAGCCTAGCAGAATGAAGCTTGTGAAGAGTGATTCGTACCATGTACAAATTCAGTGAGAGAGAAACATCAAGGAAGAAGAAGAAAATTTTAAAGGGCGCTGCTGTTACAAGAGTGAAGTATACAAAATTTTAAAGAATGAATTCAACTTGGAAATGAGAATAAGGTTTTTGATCCTTCCAGGATTAAGGATACCAGAATTTTATTAATTATTTATTCCATATACAGTTATTTCATTGACAAATCTGAAGGGGCAATAGCCTTGGGATGGGAAAGGGCAGAGATGAGCTGCAAGAATTTGGTAATTTCTTTTGCTCTGCTTCACGGTTGTCTGTGTGTGAATGAGGAGAGGTGATTGCCATTAAAAGACACCACCGTGATGTTCATGGAAAATGTTTATGGGTAAGGTCTTAGTGGTTTGCTACTTCTGTGTGCACCTGGCGAGGGGTGAGACGCCATCTGCACGAGGGATGATATCCACTGATATCTCACATCAAGCAGTTCCCGTGGTCTCAGCCACGTCCCCTGGCACCACATTAGGAATGAGACCAGCTGTGGTGCTTGTTGGCGTCCGTCCTTCCTTGGTGGCAATAACTGGGGCAGTTTGGGGATGGGAACGATCTCTGGGCCTGTTCGTAGACACGGTGACTGAATCCAACTGTGCACATGTAAGTTCTCCGTGACTGGTACGTGGTGTTTTCTACTTGATGACCAATAAGGTGGTGGAGTGATTAATCTGCCGGACTAAGACAATGTCAAGTATCTGTCACACCATGAACGTGATTCCAAAAAGGAGAGAAGAAAGAGTTTTCTGACAGTGATAAGTTATAATGTATTAACTAGGTCAAGGTCTTTTGCCAAAGAGGAGGTGCAAAATGACAAGTGCTTTTTAGGTGAACTGTGCTATTTTAAGGTGTTAAAAAGACACAATAAAGATGTGGTGTGCATTTGTCATAGAATCATTTTGGTTGGAGGAGACTCTTAAGATCAAGTCCAACCATAACCTAACTCTAGCACTAAACCATGTCCCTAAGAACCTCATCAACATGACTTTTAAACCCCTCCAGGGATGGTGAGTCCACTATTTCCCTGGACAGCCTGTTCAATGAAAAGGATCAAAAGGAGAAAATCTTTATGCATGTTTAATAATTGGATTATTGAATAAGAAATCTAACCTAACAGTTAAATGCGTTGAACCAAAAATGTGAATGAAACTATTTGAGGGAAGCAGTAAATTAAGAGATGAAAACATCTATATCTTATTTCTGGCAGAAACTGCAAGTTTAGAGAAACAGGTTTTGTTTGGTGGCACAAATAACTATGTGTGGATGAGGTAACACAAAGATGCATGTAACAGAAATCTGACTCTTCTCAGAATACGTTCCATGTGTTAACTTAGACGTGATCGATGTGATGCTAGTTTATCTTGTTTTTTACGTGGCTGTTATTGTTCAGGTATCTATGGTACACACATGGATCTCAATATATAAGTAGCTACATGAAAAAGCAAGGAAAAAAAAGAGAAAACCAGAAGAAAATGCTTATCCTGTTCTTTCATTGAAAGAAAACTCTCAATGAAAAAAGCCTCACTTCATCTACTGATGAAGTGCAGCTGTAACACTCAATGTCGTATGCAATCTTTAAAGAGAGAAATGAGGAAAAGTGATCTAACTGAGGTGGAGCTTAAAAAGCCAACCGAGGAAAATATCTCCCCACACCCATCCTGCTCTTATCTAAAAAAAAATACTGACTGTAAAGATTAAATTGATGCTTATCCATAGCTGCATTTATTCTGAGCTGTCTAGAGAGAAGGTAAAACCAAAAATCAAAGTCAGTGACCTGACGTGAATGAGAAAAAACGAAATTCACTGGATAAAAGATACTGAAAAAAAATTCAGATCTCACCAGCACATATGCAAATGTTTGGAAATCAATACAGCTCAAGCCAGAGCAGTAAATAAAGATGAGCACTGCAGTCAGCTCTTGTATCATTTAAGCATCTGGTCTGCTACAGTTAATGCCAAATTTAGTTCATGTAAAATAGATGTAAATGAATGTCTGTTGCAAAAGAGGCTAAAAAGTGAATATCTGCTAAATGGAATGTTGCTGTGGCAGAATGACAAGAGATTTCAAAGTTATTGTGCAGAAATCTCAAAAGGCAACAGCATTTTCTGCAGCTGCAGCGAGGTTAACAGACAGGATTCCAGCATCTCTTTGGAAGAAATGCAGTCAATGTTTCAGGAAAATGCATTTTTGCTCTTTAAGAGACTAGCTAAACCATAGCTGTTACATTTTGCCTCATTCCAATCAGCGTTCAAAATGCACAGGTTCTCTTCCAGAGCTAAAGGTGAGGTAAACTAATATCTCTTTTGGAGGAAGGTTTTCCTTTCTGCTTCGCACAAGATCCTACCAGCTCTAGGACGGATCTGGGCAGAAGGGATACGGTCGCTTTAGTGGTGTTCTCCTTCCAGCAGATGGGCAGGTGAGCAGGAGGAGAGGCAGGGATGAGCCAGGGGGCTAAAGGGACTTGGCTGGTCCCTGGAAAGACCGTAGAAATTCCTTCCGTCCCCTCCGCCACCAACCCTGCAAAGAGGTCACGAGTTTGGAACTGAAACAGTCAAACCTCCTCCCTGCAGTTTCTCTTTGGACCACAAGTCTCAAATCCAGACTTCAGAAGATCACAAATGTCGCTGTTGCAATATCACTAGGTGTATCTTATGACAGAAATAGTTTCTTTGGGTTAGTTGTATTTTTATTGCTGCAGTATTTACAGTTTGAAAGGTTTGTAACAGCAACCATTGGAGTCTTCCGCTTGTGTCTGGGCGATGCGCTCGTTATAAGTTGGCAAAGTCCTGTAATTTGCCCCTTTATTATATACTTTCAGAACAATTCCCTCCCTTGCACTTCTCTGGCTGTCTACCACGAATAAAATACAGCAATTTCAAATAAATAATTCTTTCTGTTATCAAAAATACCATTGTGCATGGTGACTGAGAGTTTCTACTCCCTCCCTGCTTTTTATATCTTCTCAATGGGAGCCTGGTATTTAGTTGGTCGTTTGCAAGCATAAAATTTGCAATCATGGCTGTTGAGAAGGAATAGGACCTAGGCCTATGGTGTTAGCTAAGAAGTTGTGAATTATGATGTAAAATATTTGTCTTCAGTAAACTGAACGGCAAAACATGCTGTATGAAAGCTAAGTTTCAATATCTTGCTTATCTATTTTGAACTACCTTGTCAGATTTTTAAGTACTTCCACTATTAGAGGCGCTGAAATTGGCAGAAATCCAGCAGTGCACTTTCTCTTGACTGTATCACAATGATATCCTCTAATTTTTCCTCCTGATCAAAATGTTCATGTCTGTTTTCGTGATACCAAATGAACAAGACAGTGTAGACCTTGGTGTGAGAGCACCTTTGCATGAGGGATCGCGTACGGGAAACTGCAAATCCTGGGGATTGCCTGTACGCTGTTAGCTTCTTGTATTTCCAGGTGTCATTTTCTCAAAAAGATTCAAACGTAGTCAAGGCCAGACAAACCATCGAAGTGAAATGTAGAAGTTCTTCAGACACCTGCTCACTAAGGGCACCCTGCAACCATATTAGAGACTGAGTGATTATACTCTCCTTTATTCCACTTGCATTCTGTGGCAGGAAGATAAAGCTTTATGTCCATCTGACTATTTCTGAAAACTTCGATGTAGTTTCTGTACTACTTCGGTAAAGAAAATACATCTGCCTAAAAGACTTCAGAGCAGCAAATGAGTAGGACTCTTGAAACAACAACCAAAAAATCATTATTTCATTTTTGAAGCCCCTTTTTAATATCCTTGTTGATCATCTTGGTCAACACCAAGACTGAAAACTTCTACTGGGGAGATGATGCCTTTCCAGAAGCATTGCTGGATATTTTGGTTTTGGAGAGGAACAGAAGCCTTTTGTCAATGCTCTGGCTACTTCCTGCTTTAAATGAGGATAAACAAAATAAATGAATGAGGGTAGTCCCTGTTAGAAAACCTTATCTATTGAAGTAAGGTCAAAGTAGAAGTTGGAGAAGAGGTTCTGAGTACGGATAGACCAGACTAGTTGGAACTAGCTGAGTTGTGATTTGTCACAGCTTTCCTACTTTTAAAAGGTTACATTAGAATACCAGCCTACATCTAGACCAGTTCATACTCTGCTTTACTCTCACCGAGGCTTTTGTTCGGCTTCATTAAAGTTCATCTTGCTGTAAGGATTTTTTCATTTCTTTCAGTATATTATGGGCTTCTGTTTAATTCCTCTGTTTAATTCTTTGAGGCTTGTGTATTTTGTCATTGAGAAGGCAGTCTCTGAACAGTCGAACGTGTCGTGCTCTGGGCCCTCTTCACCTGTCCATGGGATTACCTGTGAAGAGGTGAGTTCGTGTGCAAGGGGGCCAGCTGGTTCCCAACAGGTGTGTGTTACCTGCTGTGGCAGACTTGTCTCGGTGTGACCTTAAAAGTCCATAACAAGCAGGTTTCTGTGCAAGCCTTTTTCCCTCCCCTTCCTTCCTTGTATTGATTCTATTTTCTGTTCCTCTATGAGAGAATAAGCTGGACTGTAGATTCTTATAGATAATATTTACCCTTTCTCCTTTGAACTTAAGTATTTTGCTATTCATATCTCCCTTGAAATTTAATTTAGAGGTTAAATTGTGTCCATCAGTGATATGCGTACTTAGTAAACCTGCAGTGGCCTTTGGGGGAAAGCTCTGATGCCTATTAGAAATATATGATGTTAGCTTTATTGCAGGACTGTACCACTCAAATTGCCACCCCTTACATCTGTGGCCATCATTAACCGTGCAAAAGGCCAAGCTGTAACTAAACAGCTCTGGATCTGTGTTGGGGATGTGCCAGTGGCGTAAATAGCAAGACAGGAGCATGCAATCACCTTCTGGACTTGCAAGCATTATGCCTTAGACTGATCTGCCAACTCATATGCTTATTTGGGAGAGCACTCATTGGTTTATCAGTCATGGGAGCTGATAGTTCTGATTTTCACCAAACCTGCTGAATGTTCTTTTTCACTTACTTGTAGTGCATCTGCACTGACAGTTTATGAAGTTCACGTATGTGTAACATCTTTGCTGCAAAATGTCTTGAAAAGCTTTAATCACTGAAGTGAATGATCAGTTTGTGAGCGCTGGAAGTAGTGGGACAGTATCTTTACTCTTAATTTTCCAGGTAAAGTCCTTTCATAATCTGTACAGTTGAGAATGATAATTCTAAACTGAGTCAGGAGCCTTGTTTTATATCTGTTCCGATCACCTTTAGTTATCAGAATCCGCTTTCAGATATGCTTTGCTTTTATGCACATCATATGCGTAATGACACAATGACTATGTCCTTGGTGTCTTTTCCAAAGATAACTGCTTTTTCTTTTAATTTCTGTACAGTTTTAGGTGTTGCAGGTTAGTTCTTCCCTGTTTGGGATTTTTCTGCCTTTTGAAGGCAGCAGGCTCTCCTCTTTGATTCTTAAAATTTAAATATTAAAAGCTGTGGCCGAAATTCCTGTGTAGCCAACAGCATTCCCTTTTTCTGGTGATTGGTTGTCAATCAGATTTAAAGTATCTAGAGGTGCTTTCATTTTTCTGTATTTTCAGTTTCTCACTTCTTGTTTCATTTGCTTTTTTCTTTTCCCCCGCTACTTTCTGCTTTGTGTTACTTCTTGCAAGTTTTGGAAAAGAGAAATACAATACATCTGTCCCTTCTCTTGCACCGAGTTTGAGCAGAGCTCCAGGTTTCCTGCTGGAGACTCTCACTCCTCTTGAAGCCCAGCTGATATTCCTTCTCCTCAGAGATAGCACAAGAGATTGAATTCAAAATGTCAGAGAGATCCCTTGGCCATTTCTCACCTGGATCTGGGTGCTTTGTCCTCTCACGTCTAATTTAGCATGTGCTTACCAAGCAGAGTTCTATTAAACCCCATCCCTTGTGGTGCCTCCTGATGCTCATGGACCCTCTTCAGCATCAGAGAAGAAAGGTGGAATCAGTGCCTTGCTGCCAGCCAAGGACTTTCATAACCCACTTATATAAAGGAAAATCTTTTTAATGAGGATTCATTCCTTCTCGTTTGTTTAGGCGTGTTCTTCCTTTTGTGTGCGGTAACTCGCTGTCTGGAAGATGGGTCGGCAGACTTCTATTTTTGAGATAAAGGTTTCGATTGAATTTGCAGCTCAGTATTGCAGCTCACTTGCTCTCAGGATATTATCATTACTTTGCCACAGTTATGGTTTTTATATGGATTGGCAGCAGCTTTTACAGGCAGGCTGAACTTCATAGAAACCCAACTTAAAATGCACAGAATGAGAAAAATGCCTCTCTTGTAAGACTCCTGCTGAGCTGATAACAGTCTACAGGAAGACATCTATTTAAACAGAAATAAACATGCCTTAGGATGCTTGGATCCTATTTTCAGCTTTATTAAGCTATTTTCAGCTTTATTAAGAATGCTGTGTTTAATTTTTCCAGCATTTCCAGCCCCATTAATTTAGTTTACACTGCATTTGGATCAATTAGTGCACTTGATGATAATGCACTGTTTGCCTCTGCCTATTTAAAACAAGAGGAACAACAGGATGGATTTGCAGTGTATTAAAGAATCTGGAGTTCCTCCAAAGTCTCTGATTAGTCCAAATGGCAAATCTCAGAGGCTGGCCAAGTGCAAACAAAAGTTCCATGTTGGATACCTGTCCAGTGGATCTATTTTCTCACTCCAATGACTTCTCAACCAATTATTCTAGTGACAACTTGGCTTCAAGATTTCCACCGCCCCACAGTACACATATTCTTCTGAAGATTGTACTTAAGAGGAATACACACAAGTTAATAATAGAGGTAGAGGCACAGAATGTTCAGCAAAAAAAGATAAAAGGGAGGGGAAAAAAAAAAAAGGACTGCTTCAAAACTGCAAGGGTTTAGAAAGACTTCCCGGTGTGATGGCAATGCTGTTGTAAACCAGTTGAGATTACATTCAGCTTTCCTTTTGTCAGTAAGCATCTTTACGTCTTCTTCTTGGAGGTTAAAACACCCAGGGCTTAGGACACTAGAGAAGGCAACCTCTCCAAACCCGAGCTGCGTTGTCTTACTTGGTGCATAATCAAAATGCTAACGTGTTGGATTTCTGTTTCGTTGGATCTCTGTGACCTGCTGCATGTCATAAGAGAGGGTCAAAGTTGTTCTAAATTTTCATGTTTCATTTTTGATTTTGAGAATTGCTTGATGTAAAAAGCAAGTGGGAGACATGAATTTTGTTACATCACTTTTCAAGTACAATAGGGTGTATTTAGTATTGATTCAGGTCCTCATAGAAAGTATTCTTGCCCTCTGCTCGGGAGTATTGGCAGCATCAATTTATAGTTTTTAATGTAAAGCAATGCTCGCTATGGTTGTATTTGGGACATATACAGTACCAAATATAGTATGTGAATTTTATCTGCCAGATAACATGATTAAGATGATTCAGCTTGGAGAAACTACATCTATTTATCTTTGCTGCGAAATTATTTTGGAGATTGTTATATTGTGTTATTGCACCATGATCTTTTGCTTTTTTGTTACTGAATAGTATAACATTTTGCTTGGATGCTTGGAGTATTTATTGCTCCCATGGGATACCTTGTTTGTCTTGCTTCTGGCCTGTCACAACATTTTTAGTTTGACGCAGATCACTCACCAGTTTGCACATGGTGAGTCTTGTAATCTCATTTGCTTCACCCAACTTCATATGCAGCTCGGAGAAACATTCCCGTTTCACTGAAGTACCTCCTCAGTGGCGTAAGACAGATAAAGGTAGACACAAGTCGCTGTAAAAATGGTATTGTGATGCTGGATTTGTTGATTTATTCAACAGTAACAAAATACAAAGCAAGAGGTGAACGACCCAGGCTGAATTCCCTTGAGTATCTAACTGATACAGAAGTATCTTACTCTTTTATGCTTCTTTTGGAAACAAGAAAAATCAATTCTTCCTTAAGTATCTTTGTTCAGCTTCTTAATGTCTTAAATGGGTATTTAAATGCCCTGATACTGGTCAATCAAGTAAATGTGGTTGTGGATCCTCAAGAAGCAGAGCTTTTTAATGGAAATAGCAAAATCCCAGTGTTATTAGTGTCTGATGCTCCACTGTAAGAAACGCACTGTCTTTATCTTACCCTATAGTTTCTGATGTTCTGCCAACCCCCTAGAGCTTGAGAGTTACTGTGCTGGCTAACATGCCATACAGACCACAATTTCAAAGGTTTATTTTAGAGAGATGTAATAGTCTGTGGCGATACGCTACAGGCGCGGCAGTCTACGGAATCTTGCCCTGGTGCTGACACTAATTATTCTGTGAATAAATAGATGATTTCAGACTCTGGGTTGCCATCAGGAAGAGAGAAACCCCAACCCCGTCAGCCTGTGCATTCCTGGGCAGCTGAATTCTCTCTCTAAGGGTTTGGCGCTGCCGTCCCTTCCTTTCCTTAAGCCTGTTTGGTGCCCGTATGGTCACCAGAACTCTGGCTTCATAATGATGTGTCAGCTCCTGAAATCTTGACGTGTCAGCTCTAGTGTGCACAGGAACAATACTCATTTTAACTAGAAGCTTGCTTTCTGCCCACTGTATATTTTTAAAGTTTTCTGTTTACAGGACACCAGTATTCTGACACTATCCAGTAGCAGTAATATTTGTTCGCTGTTAATGATTGATATTATATACACTGTAGGAGTTTTATTTCCTTTTGCTATGCAGTGTTACTCCTAGTGTAGAACAAACCTAGTAATTTTACTGAGGTTTTTTTTGAGGGGAATAAGAAGAAAACAGCAACAATATAACAATAGAATGCTTCACAGAGCTGTTCAGAGAGCATCTTTTCCCCACAATTTCACTTGTTTGGGCAGTATACATTAGAGATGACCGCTTGATTGCTGCTCAGTGAAATACACTTTTTTTTTCCAAAAAGGTCAAAACTTATTTGACTCAAAAAGTGTCTTTAAACAGAAACTACTTCTGTACTCAGCCAATTGTGTGAGAACATTCGAAGTTTAAGATTTTAGGACTTTTATTTTCGCTTGAATGGAGATGAAGTGATTTCAAAAGGTTTCTTTACTCTGCTGAAGTTAGGATTGGCGAGGCAATAGAATATTTAAGTGCGTGCAGTGCTGCTGCTATGATTGTGTTTTTCTACCTGGAATTCTTAGGTATGTTTTCAGCTTAGCATATGTGTAGCTGGAAACATGAATGTGTTGAAAATAAACAAAACTGTTGTGTCTGATATATGTCTCCATGCTACACGTCTGTATCTCGTTCTTGGCTTGAGTAATATACTTTGGTGTTAAAAGAACAGTCATTTAGAATTATGCTTCGGATACACCAATTTCCAGTGAGATATACAATGAGATATACAAAGACCAGATAATATATGAGCTAAAGTACTACGATGTATTATGTCTAGGATGATTTTAGGAATCATGGTGTAGCATTGCTATATTTCTTATACCTGATGAATGGCATTTTAATATGGACATGAGCACCAAAATATTGCACTGTTGCACTGGAAAGTACAGTCTCCTTTAGCATCACTCACATTGGATAGATAAAATAAACATGACCTGAAGTAGTTTCCTTTCTAGTCTGGATTCTGGTTACCCACAGTGTTGAAATATTTGAAGATGCCTTTGCATAAATCTGATAATTTTCTTGTCACTTTCACATGTTTTTTCTGTAGCTGTCTGATGTTGAACCCCACTATTTTAAGCAAGTTAATTCTCATAGAAGTCACTCCTACTATTTGTGGCTTGTTTCAAAGAAAACGCGCTTTGTGGAGCTCATTTGCTTGTTCTTTTAAGATGGTACTTGTAGATTCAAAGAATGTGTTTTCTGGAACTACTTTTACAACAAAGATTTTATTGAAACCTATTGAAGCTCCATTAAGCTGCTCTGAAGAGCACGATGTGAGGAGGTTAAGATTGCTTGTGTTTTATAAAATCAGGAGCTCATCATCTGCCAGGGCTGCTGTTAGCGGATTGCAGAAACCTGTGATATGAGGGATTTTGAGAACAGAAACGTGTGTGCAGAAAGAGTACCTGTTTTCAAAACTGCCTCTCTCTCCTTTATAGAAGCCAGTCACAGCAAGCAACTGGAAAACCTAGCTATTAAATGAATCTTACCTTCTTTCATGGCACAGCTTATATAGGAAGAATTTCCGTGAGTTGGGTCATATAACTGCAGCGTGTGTGCCAGGGACTGCGGGTTGGTACAACTGTTATGTGCCTGTGGTAGATCCCCGGAGCCGTTCATCTCAAAGAACTGTGAACCATGCAAGTGTGGTTTTCCCTGACTTTAGCCAGGGAATATTGCAATTTAATTATGTTCTCTCTGTTCTGGAAATTTCCAACATAGAGCAAGATTTCATATTTTTATGAGGACGTGATTAAGTGGGATGTTTAACCCAGACTTGGGAAAGAAGCTAATCTCTCTCAAGCCAAAGACTGAATTTCATTTTGTGGAATATTTTTTAACATTATGGTTTATTTATTTTTGAGTAATAGCTGCAAACACTCTTGTAATTCTTCTATGCCTTAGAATGTATATCTGGGACACTTTTGTGCATAACCGCCACATGTATGTAAGAAGATACGTGGTATGCACATGCTCAAGTCTGCTAAAAGCAAGTGAAGCTGTCTGTTGTTATTCAGGGCAGCATGATGTTATGAGCAAGTAGAAGTGCGTGCTACAACAACAAAAATAAACACCATAGTTTCGCTAGTTCTCCACCCGGCGTTTAATGGATATGAAGCAGTTTAGTCATGATATCAGTGAATGGATACATCTGTTAAGAGAAATGCATTCTGTGCACCATAAAATTAAATGTTGCATTGCCAAGCAATGTAGCAAGTATTCCTGTAGTCAATTTTTGCAAACTATACATTGGAAAATGATATTATAAGAGGGGGCACTAGAAATCTGATTTCAAAACATATTCGTTTAGGAAGACACCCTGTACTTGATGGAAGGGTTAGAGCTGCCATTTATGGTGCTTTATTTTTTTTCCATGACGAATATACTATGTACCATTAGCAGACTAAAGCATAAGAAGGATACTTCACATTTATGTTGAACCCTGTCGTTCTAAATGAATCCAAAGTACTAAAAAAAATCCATATGGCGTGTGCTCTCTGGTGCTACCGAAGCGCCGTTATTGGGTTGCGAGGCAAACAAACTCTGTCTGCAATGTTTTTGTGCGGCGGGGCAGACAATTTTGGCCAGACACACCAAGCTTTAAGTACTGCCCTTCAGAAAAGCCCCAACACTTTTCAGGTGGAGATTTGCCTTTATTTTGATTTCTTGAAGTGCGTGACATTGTGTTGGGACCCATGCGGCAAAATACGCGGAATCATTGATGTTAGGTTTGTGACCACAGTGGCATTGCTCTGTAAGAAGCAACTGAGGATCTATATTCCATTTTCCTTTCCCTTTGCTATTCCCCTACCTGTTCCTACACAGTGAGTTCTCTATAGAAAAACAGCAGAGAGAGGGACAGAAACTCAAGTCAACGTTGCGCATGCTTTCTAGATATTAGCTAATTTTTTTGCATCGCTCTGTTGCGTATATGTAAGGACACAAGTCAGCATCACGTTCTCATCAGCCGTGACAAACCTATACTCCTTAGAGTCTTGTAGCTTAAGATTTTAGGGGGTAAATTCTTAGTCACTGTGTAAATTGATATAGATTTACTAATCGACACTAGCAGAGAGTGTGGCCCCTTGGGTTTCTGAAACGCTCTTGGCTCAGTCAAAGATTATACACACAAAGATTATATTTGCTTTTCTGCTCTTACTTGTTAAAGGCGTACTTTATTAAATGATATTTCTGTAGTTAACTCTGATCTGAAAAAGTGCCTGGCAGGTTCAGGTTCTTAATGCGTCTTCCTCGCTGGGGGGTTGTAAGGCTTAATTGTTCATAATGTGTAAAAGCTTGAGATGAAAGGATTTATGTAAAAGCAACGTATTATGATGATTATAAGGCTGATGGTGATGCGTATCACACCTGCTGTCACGCCAGCTTGAGCAAAAGCAATCTCTGCCTTTCGACCAGAATTTCTGTATAATGGTGAGAACAATATCGCTTTTCAGTGTTTCTTTTTTTCCTTATTGAAAAATCTGGTGGCTCTCTCAGATAAGTCAAAATATTTAAGTTTCTTCTTTTTACTTCTGGATTAGCCTTACACTTCAGGGTCAAATTTATTTGGTGAAGTTATTTTAGGTGAATCTAGATATTAACATGAACATGTCTTTTGCCATTGGGAAAATGAAAGGAATAGCTAAAAAGCTACTTTTTTTTTTTTTTTTCTTTGAGAGAACTCTGCTTTTGCAGTAATATTTTAGTTACTGAAAAACTTTCTGATTTAAAATGCAGATAAGCACTGAGATTAATTGCGTCCTATTAATAGTTATTTGCATTATCTTTTTAAGCCAACAAATGCGAAGGTCAGAAGAAGTGTAGAAGATTGCACAAGTTAGCCAGACCTGAGAGAATCCCTAATTTAGCACGGTGTGTTGTAGCAATGTGTTTGAATCCCTCTTCCCCAGCTTTCCAACCCATCGCTTCATTGTTTTCTTTGTTATCCTTTCTTTTCCTTCTATAAACTTGATTGGAACGAGACAGAATGCCCTGGGGCATTGCTGATGGGATACAGAGCTTTTCATCTCTTGATTGCCTTCTTGGTGGTGTCTTTAGAGAATTCAAACCTTTATCTGTTAGAGACTGCAAGGTAAGCTAGATTCCGTAAATTGAGATTAACTCTTAATTCTGTTCCTTAATGGGAAAACATCTCTATCTGACAGGGCATCTTTCTTGGTAGAGAATAGAGGCTGGATGGGTATTGTGGGTGAGCTCTGAAAGCTTCACCTACTCCAATCCTTCCTCTTGTGTAGCCAGAGGACTCTGATCTCCAGAACTGACAATTCCCATCCTTCTGGTGTTGGGCAATAGAAAGCAATTGTGCTTTCAAAAAGGCGTATTATTTTGGGTGAACTGTCGTGGCAGAATGGGTGAGATTGGAAAGACCATGCAAAAGCCCATTAGAAAATGTCTGCAGAGATAGCACTGTAGCTGTTTCTTGCAGCGTACCAGACGTGTCACATTAAGACAATGAGAACACCTACATTTTAGTGTGCTTGTTTAAAGGTACACTGCTTAAGGTCTCTTAATGTCTTTATAAGTTATTTATCTTTAAACATCCTTGATCCAGAGCAGAAAAACCCATTGCCATTTTATTTTGTATTTTCTCCCTGCCAGTAATGTCGCTTTTCAGATCGCTAAATTTTTATCAATAGTTCCTTGATTTCCTATTGCATGTTTTGTGCAGCAATCAAACAAGTATTTGTTTTCGGTTGCAGTTGTTATGCTTGCAGTAAGATAGTAGCAATCCCCAAAATATACCACTGAATGTAACACTCGAGAGGTCGTGATTGTACCCAAGCAACGTTCTTGCTTCCAGCCACACTGCTTTCTGAAGTTCATTTACCATTTAGAAAGATAGTGTTCCTCATACAGAGAATTACCATAAAATAGCATTTTATTGACGTGTTAGACGTATTATTGTTACAGCTTATTCAACATTCCACTGTTTTTAATAACGTATGATTATTTGAGGATGCTAGGTAGCGTTTCATTAAGCAATACAGAGTAAGTCTTTCACGCTTAAAATAGACTTGTGTAAATAGACTTGTGTTTTATTGGTGAAGGTGCCTCTCAGTGCTACAGGGTAAAGCAAGAAGAGGGAATTTAAAGACTGGATACCTGTTACATTAGGTAGAGTCCAGCTAGTCTTGAGCTCAATGTGTCTGGAGTGCGATGGTGGGGACTGGAAGGCTAAGATCAGAGAACTGTAAAACACAGCTAGAAAACTATTGTGTTGTCTGAATATTCCATCTCCTGTACTAAGGTCAAACAGACCTGAGATTGCATCCACTCTTTACTGATTTTTTTTTTTCCTTCTTTTTTTCTTCAATGACTTCAATGGTATTTGAATCAAGGTCTTTCTAACATTGTGATAATAGATCAGGCAAGGGAAAATGCTTCTATTGTGCTGCTGGAACATGCTTCTTTATCCTTAAATTAAGATTGATTAAGCATAACTGATTTCTAAAGAAACTGTGAGCCGCATTATTGCAGCCAAAGTGGAAGCCTGTCAGAAATTTCACCTTCTATCTTGTTCTGTAATGATTGCAGTTTTTAGTAAGGTGTTCTTCTCTCTGATTTGTTTCAATAACTCCACTGAACTTTGTATTAAAATATATAAAACCAGAATTTAGTTGTTATGTTTGTAAATAGAAATGATTTTATACTCTGTTAAAAACAAAAGTGGGAATACAAGCAGCACGTTGATGCAGTGCAAAGAAAAACTCCAATAATATGACATGTCGTGTCATTTCTCAAAGTAAATTTCAGTTTGGTTTTGCAGTTCTAACTGTTGAATTGAATTTTGAAAGATGATGTTTGGCTGGTTTGTGGAAGAAGTATTCTACCCTCTTTTGTCAAGCTTAGTATTGGGTTACTAGAAAGACAGCTACAGTGGACTTAAAATGGTGCACTAAAAATATTAAGAGTCTAGCCTTGAGGAAGCAGGGCAGTAAAATGGCAACAAGAATATTTATTTAGCACAGAATCATCTGGGGATGTGAGGGATGCTTTTGAGAGTGTAATGTATCACAGGACACATTTCATTATAGTACTTTTGTCTCTTACTGCTTCTATTGATCTTTTTCATATACATTTTAGAAAATTGTCACATATCTGTCCTCAGAGCCATAAAATAAGCTTGACATCAAAAAGTGTTTCGTAGATGTCTTTTTACCAATACAGTAGAATGGATGGATTCTGTCCATTCAGTATGCTGTCTGAATTAATTTAATAAAATACAACTTGTTCATTAGAAAAGATTTTAGGTGACAGTTTATTGATGAATGTGGATAACTTACACACTCAAAAGTAAGTTCCATTATTGGCATAATACAAAGGAAATTATTAGTATTTATCACTGTGATTCATTGTACTAATTTTAAGTCATGTCTCATTTTTCAAAAAAAATCCAACGTCTCCAACTGAACAGCACTTGAGCCCACCCTGAGAACATCCAGATGAACGCCCTGTTCCTTGAGTACAAATGACTACAACTTGATAGCTTATCAGTCAAGCACAACACCGGGCACCGAGGGAATTTAACATCATAGAACAGCGAAGACAGGGCCTGCACCGCTGCTGCAGGTTCGGTGCCTTCTGAGAGATATGCTCAGCCTTCCAAATTCACCTCAATCTTAATTTTGCAAGTGCTGTGTGACAGAGCACCGGGTACTTGAAAAGATTCACTGCTACATCAGCTAAAATAGCCCGGGGACAAAACTCTACAATATTAGTTCACCACTTTGGTAAATACTATATAGTATGCAAATACATACACACACAAACCCACAGTATGTATGTATATGCCCGTGTCCTGTATCTTTGACATCACTTCTTCCTGATATATTAATTATTTTTTATAATCCTTCCAGATGCTTTTCCGGTTTGCCCTTTTTCCTTCTTTACTCTCACTGTGTGTGAAAGAATTCCTTCATACTTTTCTGAGTGCTTTGAAAAAAGCCCTATCTGCAAACCTTGATTCCAAGATCATTGATCTTTGTTCAGGTTTAGCTCTAAGTAGTAGTTTTGTGCTACCAGGATTTAGAATTTGATTACGCTAGGCAGCTGTTGTGCTAATTACATTTGTAAAGTACCTCTTATATGCAAAATCTCCAGAAATATAAATCAGGAATAATAACTTTACAATCAGCTGTTGGAAGACCTAAGATTTATAGGCTCTTCCTGAACTAAACTAACCCTCATACATACCACACGTAAAATCTGAAGCTTAAATTAGGTTGGAAGCCACTCACAAGGGTGATGAACTGCTCAGCTAAGGATTTATCTTCCCGTCTCAGATGTGTTCGCATCCTGATTGCCAGACTGACCCGCTCTCCCCCTCCTGCTCCGATACATGGGATGAACATTTTCCAGGACAGTTCTTTTGCCCAAAGTTCACTCCTGCCAGATTTGCCCTTCTCCGACTCCAGCCGGCTGTAAAAGGAGTCCGGTGGCATTTGGCGGGCTGGGTGTTAAATAAGTCGCACCCTGTATCCGATGGATGTAGTTCACTGAACCAAGAAGAGTTTTGTACTTTTATAGATGATAACGTCACACTTGAGCACGGAGGAAAAGAGCAGAAGCTCTGCTGCTCCCTTGTTTTGTTTGTGTGCTTTCTCCTCACTTTCTCAGCTGTCCTCTAAACCCGCCTCAGCAACTGGTATCATCTGATTATTCCGGTATTTGGCTTCCATAGTTGGATTGTTATCAACTGTGACCTTGTGCGTACTTGGCTGAGTAAATTCAATCAGCTAATGAAATTGTGGTCTTTCCGTCAATTGATTATCAAATTGCTTGTGTAGTTCCGCTAGCCCATCTCTTTTCCAAAGCCGCACATTTTTGTTTACCCAGACAGTCTGTGCCTGACCCCTTCCTTGCCTTACCTGAATGGAAACGCATTTTCTTTTTTCACCTGACGTGCATTTGAGTCTGGCCAAATACCAGTGGACTTCACGCTCATTTTACTGATCACCCAGCTGAAAATAAATCACAAAAAAAGCATTTCAAAAGTACAGGAGCAGCTTAGTATGACTTTCTGGTTTATGCTGCCCAGTATAGCAGTCCCAGACACTTGATGATTTACAAGGTGAACAAAGATTACGGTTTTTGCCGAGGAAGTGAGGAGAGGAGGAGCTGTGGTTTGCATTTTGGGCAGGGGATGCAGCATGGAACAAAGCGCCTGCGGTGAGCACCTCCAAGGGGTGGATTTGCCCACCTCCTTTTTATTTTTTACTGTGCCAGTATATAATCTTCAAGCAAGTAAAGGTGTCAGTTTGAAATCCCTTTTAATTCCAGTCTTCTAGAAAACTGCTGTAGGTTTAAATATAGGGCAGCACTGGCAGTATAGCTGCTGCTGTATTTGATCGTGAAGTTCAATGTATGCTCCTTGCCGTAGGTATGTAACGCTCCTAAGCTGATGTCTGCATATGCGGCCAGCTACCAGCTGGTTTGGGGTGAACACGAGCACCCAGTAATTTGGGCAAAAATGCAGAAAAGCCGCAGGTTGTGATATCGCTGCTCCACACCAGAAGCTGTTATCTCATATGCTGTCGGAAGGACATGGTCTCGCATTGAGCACTGTGTGAATTCCCACTGCAAACCAGGCTGGTGGTGACTCTGCTCTGCAACCAGCTGGGCAAGCTGTGGAGAACTTTGCTTATGGGTTAGTGGTTGGGTTTATCTGTGATAAATCCAGTATGATACAGGAGTAGGTGTGGATTTGGCCCCTATAAACACATCCAGTAGGCTTTGTTGAACAAATCTGTGTTTGCTTTCTTTAATTAAGAGTTTCTCTGTGATATAGAGGCTGGAGTTATTTACATTTTTAGTATTGCTATATTGTTTCCTGTTATACAAACTATGGTACACTATCTTTTTCTACAGTGGTTTTCGGTTTGGTACTAGTGGAACCTTTTTTGTTTTGTTTGTTTTCAATGCTATTTCTTTCTTGACTACCAAAGAAACAGGGAAAGTCATGAGGGACAGAGAAACAGTGGAAAAAACTAAAAATACCCACTGCTAAGGCTACTTTTGAACCTCTTCCATCTCTTTGCCGACAAGTTGAAGAGGTCAGCTGCTTAGTAAACAAATTGTTAAGGAATTCTTAAAACACTGCTGTTTGTTACTTAGTGGCGGCATTGAGATAAAGTGGAAGTGGGGATTATCCACTTGATAGAATTCTAGACAGTTGCTTCTGAGTTCACATTCTCAGAATTTGAGAATTTACTAATTCTCAAATAGAAGATGGTGAACTTGAATAATGAAATGCATCAATTTTAGTTGTTTTCTTTCTTGAAATATAAAGGATAATATAAAGGAAAAGAAGGGAGTAAAGCATACTATGCCTGTGGTTGCTTTATAGTAGGTCGTCGTATCAGCCTATGGTAACGTTGTAGTGGGTGATACATTTAGTTGTAAAAGCATGGATTATGCTATACCAGGGCAACATCAAGAAATTGGCCTATTAGAAGGTGCATTTAATAAATATATCTCAGTTTATGAAGTTTTATAAAATAGGAATGCAACAGTAATATTAATATTGTAATGTTTTATTATAGCTTTATTGAAAATTTAAATTTTGTGTGTATCAAGAAATAATATATATATGGGGTTTTGGGAAGGTGACTTTTGCGTCTCTTCATAGTCCCATGACTTTCCTTTAAATTTGTAGGATATTTACTTGTTTATCTTTTATTTGTGGTTTTCTTTCAATACAAATATTGTTACGTATTTATAAATATTTGTATTTTATTTTATAATGATTACTGTGTTACACTTGGAAATAAGATGTATTTGCTCAACATGGGGGTTCCATGCTGTGGTACCTGCTACTATGCTGCGATACAAGCAATTAGAATAATTAAGCTGATTCCTTCCGCTCTGTAAGAATAGAGGCTGGAACCCAAACTCTTCGGCGTTCCGTGAGTATTATAAGCAGAGGGGCTAAAAAGAGACTACAATTTGCAGTAGCAGGCAGTACAAAATATTTGAAGCTACTGTTGGCAAGCCCGCTTCACACAGGCTTTCTTGCACATTACTGCTCAGACCTAGGGGAGAACAAAAGGAACTGAAGGAAAATATCACACACATTACACACATTCCACTCCAAGAGGCTCTAACTCTGCTGACTTCTTGTTTTCCTTCCCGGGGATGTCCGTAACAGCCTTGTTGGGAGAGGAGGTATTGATAACTCTGTTTACTGGACAGGGGAAAAGAAAGTGTGTCCCTGCTTGCACCCGGCCGGGAGCGCGGTGCCAGGTTTGTGAGGACCTTCAAGATGCTCTTTGTGGAGCTCTGCAGTCAGAGTCTCCTGTCTCCGCAACGTTATCACAAAAATAACAAATCCAGCAGATATTTTCACTGTTTCCATTCTCTACGGATCTATCATCAAGGAGAACATAAAAAATTAAACTTCTCTGTAGAGAAGTTATGGCTATTAAGGAAAGGTCTTTATATGATAAAGGCTTTTACTTTGGAGGAAGAAATCTGTTAGCACTACAGAGGTCTGTTCACTTTGGCAGAAGCCTCCTGAAATCAATAGATGTGGTTTCTTTTACATACGGAATACTGAGTAAGACTCTTTATGACGGAGGTTTACCCTTGTAAACTTTACCCTAATGGCATCTCCACTTAATTTTCCTGCTAAAACCTTTATTGCGAATTCAGTAACCATCCGCCTTTTTAACAAGTTTGCCAGCCTGCAAATGGTTTCAGAGACAGGATCTATTTATGGGAATCCATTAGCAAAATACGATCCAGCCACAATTTGTCTTGTGTTAACTCTGAGTAGGAAGGAGTCTGCAAGCAAGGTTTATAGCTGATAGTTCTGTGGTACTGGTGGGTCCCTGTCCCTTCCCCAAATACAATTTTGATTTTGAAGGGTCTAAACCACAGTGGAAGACTCAGATCCGAAGCATAAGCCCCAAAGCAGGTAGTTTCATGAGAACATGGGCACTCCAGTTGATTTACTATTCATTCGGTGAGCTGCTCCCTGTTGGGTCTTCTTGTCTGTAAGGCATAGGTACAGAAGTGATGTAAAGACTTTCCTTAATTAATCTCTTCTGCTAAGGGTGTAAATGAAAAACTTCATTGTTGGAAATGAATGAATTTTGATAAAACGTTCCAAAATACTTCAGCCAGAGGCAGAACCATTAGAGAAAATAGTTCAAATAAGAGAAATTTGGTAAAATTGCTAGCAATTGAAACTGAGTTCCTATTATTAGAAGTGTGGAGCATTCTTAAAATTCAGAGTAGTGCTTTCAGTATATAGAACTGTGAGCTGTTTTTCTAGCAGTGAAGGAAAGTAGCCTTTAGACAAACATTTTGGTTTTGTAACTACATTCCGAGATTTGTGGGTTTGATGTTGCTACTTTCTGCAATGCAGGAATTCTAGAGGGTTTGTAGAACCATCTGGGCAACAGCAGGGTAATTCTGACACTCTTCCTTGGGCTTTTCTTTTCTTGCATAAAAATATATGAATGAACCACCCCCCGAAATCCAGCAAAGCCTGAGCAACAAAGACGAGCACAGTTAATCTGCCACAAATTCTAGTTCTTTTGATGTCGTGCAGAAATGATTTACTTCTTCACAGAAGTCTCTGCTTATTCTCAGTTTCGAACCAGAAAAAAATGGGATGGAGACTTTAACTTGTACCTTCTTTGAGAAGGCTGAGACTAGAAATGAGCAAACATTTTTGCAAGAGCTACAGCAGGAATCTTTTGAGTCTCATCATGTTTTTCATATATTTTCCAGCTGTATTCCATACTAGTACTTTCTGCTTTCTGAACAGTTATACTTTTCTACAAATATTTATATGCAAAACTGTATTTATCTTATTTTTTTTTCCCCATACAGTAGAAATTGTCTGGTTTCAAAACAGATGTATTTCAGAAGTTTCCTGTGTAGTGAATATATTGATTAGCAGGAGGAATTACTGGGCAAGAACTGTGCTTTCTCCACACCATGGCCTTGTGCCAGTCACAGGACCACTTAATGTGTTCTACTACCATCTCAAAAGCACTTCAGCATTTTTCTCCCATGTTATCCTCCATAAACCAGCATGACATGCTACAAATTATATATTTAGAGTAAGGCAGATCTGTAGATCAGTTCAATCAAGAGATAGGTTACGTGCTTTTTTTGCCTCGAAGTGGTTAACAGTTGCAAAAGATTATTTTTAATGCTTAATGCTTTATTAACTTTATTTTTCTTTTTCAGGCATTGGAAAATAAATCTTAAACGTTTCTTCTGTTATCTAGCACTTTAAGCCTTTTCATAGCATTCATAACATCTCTTTGCCAACGCTCCATCTGTGATTTTAGCTTGCAGGAAACACTTTGCAATTCTGTTATTAGCTTAGATGCAGAGAGCTGCTGTTTAAATATTAATTGTGACTTCCCTCGTACGTGCTGTCAAACCCACCGAGTAACTTGTGAAGTTCAATAAATACGTAGGAGAGCGTGGGGAGTGTGTTGTGGGCCGGGCCTGCCCTTAATCTTAGCAAAAGTCTTGAGTTAACAGTACAAAATAGATCACGTCCTGATGCTTGTCTCGCAAGAAAAGACATGAGATCCAACATTTGTTTCAAATCCTAGTTATTGGACAACTGCACTTTTAAAGTGCTTGTGTATTGTTGTCAAAAATCGCACTTCAGCAGAGGCATTATCTTTTGTGGTTGAGCCCTTCTCATCTGTTTTCAGTTGAGTCTCGCCCTGTTTCATTTCCCGATTCCACAAAATGTACTTTACACTTAATTTAAAAAACAGGAACACGTGATGTGTTCATAGAAAATTCGGTAATGTGTATTTGATCAAAGTGAGAAACAAAGCAGTTAACACCATCTGACCAGCCTGTGTTCTGTGCATCACCAGAGCATTGTAATACTCATATTGGGTATAATTGAAAGAAGATCAGCCCCATTAAAATCGTACGTTGTGTTTTTCCCTCTCTTTTTCTTCCAGATGGTTATTAATGTTTTATTGGTGAGGTGGTTTGCCTACGGTGTAATCCAAGACTTTTCCTCATGTCATTTGAGTTACTTCTCTTTGTGTTTGCAGGTGGACTGAATTTTAATATGTTGAATTGTTAATTGCTCAGAATTCAGATGTTTTTCTTAGTCTCTTGCAAATGTATAATTAATATTTTAAAAATTAATTGTACCCCTGTATTCTTTTTATTTTTCAGCATTCTGTGAAGAGGGGTGCAGATATGGTGGAACTTGTGTAGCCCCTAACAAATGTGTCTGTCCTTCTGGGTTCACAGGAAGTCATTGTGAGAAAGGTAAAGCTTTCCCAAAACACACTTTCTTCTTCGGTAATGAGAAATATGGTATGCTGAATTAAGAAACAATTACTTTCCATGCATTCATTCTGCTTGATATTTTCTCTTCATTGAATATATGACTGTTCCATGCTGCCTTTTCCTAACTGAAAGCTAGTCTTAAAATAAACATAGACAGTTTTAGACAGTCAGGGATGTATTTGCTTTTGTTTCCAGCAGGCACTTAGTTAATTAGAGGAGATGGCAAATGAAAAATATTTACTCCACCTATTTCCTGTGGTGCAAGCTCAAGGTCACCTTCTGCTTTTTCTGAATCTGTTTTGCAAATTAGTCTAGAATTTGGAAGATTGTTTTCCATTTAAAGTTATTGAATTCTTAACATTTGATTTGTTTCTAAGTCACTGAGGCCACCAATTTTCATAGAATCACAGCCTATTCAAATATATCTCACTAGTGATGATTTGTTTCTGCCTTTTCCCAGATATTTTTCTGTTTCAAGATTTGCTTCTGACAGCCTCATGGGCTCAGCTTTCTATTCATTTCACAAAGATCTGGTTCCTTGTCTACCTTACATGAGAAGGAAGGGATCTTACAGAATTCCATGTAGGACTGTGATTAGATTTGTTATACAGCAGATTTGGGATTTTATTTTGGTTGGTATTTATTGAGGTTGTATTTCACTTAAATAACCCAATGATAGAGTTTTCTGCATTGCGTGTTTGTGAATAAACCTTTTGCACTTGCCTTTACTGGTGGAAATAAAGTGAATTGCTAACACAGGTTGCACAATGCTAGTATGGATGAGATTAAAATTGATGAGATTTTTTTAAGGAAGAAAAAACAAAAAAGAAAACCAAGAAATAACTGTTAAAGGATATGTTAAATCACTGGAACCACTTGTTACCTAGAGATTGTTCAGTAATTTGTGTGTAGCAATGTCCGTTTAATACCTGGCAGTTCTATTATAATACGAAGTAACTTAAGCCCGCTTGTCAACAAATCTGCTTTGAGTAGCCACTGAAAACTGCTGGAGCTTTTAATGGATGTACTTCAATCACTGCACACTAAAATCCCGTCGTTTCTAGTTGTCAGCATTGTTTCTAATTATTTGAGAACAAATAGGACATTAATATTTTCGTATCATCTTGAATAAATTTCAGTACTGCGTTTTTCTCGCCTACAGCCTTTGGGTTATTTGTTTTAAATAGAAAAAAGCTCCCAAGGCTCCTGACATTCAGCAGTAAGTACCAGCAATATACACGAGAAAGTAATACAAGAAGTTCCAGCCTCAGAGCCCCACCTACTATAGCTCCCCAGCCTCTCATCCTTCCTGCTGGTTACACTCTTCCATTTATAATTTTCTCATTCCTATGTAAAACATCTGTTATTCAGGGGGAACTGTACTTTCTGAGGGATGTACGATACCAGAGATGTGTTACACCTATCTGAAAATCTAATACTGTAAAACCAGTACCTGCTTTGCCCCCCGGTGCCCTGGCTGCCCAGGAGCTTTGGGCTCAACTGCTCTCATTGGGTTTCTTTCTCCTGAGAATCTTAAAATTGTCTTCTTTTTTTCTTATAGCAGTAGAGGGACTTTCATAACTAGAACACAGAGTCTTTAAACTGTTGAAGTGATGGTTTAAAATTGATGAATGGGCGACATAACCATTGTTGACTCCTATGTTTTTCATGTCTTTCGTATTGTTTTGATCTAAAATATGAGTTAGCGCACCAAGTAAAGGAAAGATGGCAGGCATGGTATTCTCACTATATCAAGAAATTTAGAGGTAGATGTCAGGAGGAGTTAGCTTCTGTGTATAAAATCTATATGACCTGAACCAGAAAGACGTTTATTTTTTCCTTTAAAGATGTATAGGATTTACCAGTATACTACAAGTCAAACTAATGATGGTAACTTTGAGAAATACAATGTGCAAACTGGCTTGAGAATGGACCTTTGTGTATGAGAATTTAGCACATTTTAGTTGTTAGAGGTTTGAAAAATTCAGATGTCATGTGCATATTTCAGTGGCTAAGTGCGTATCAGATGTGTGTGAGAACAGCTTCAGCCTCCCGAAGGTGCGTGTCCTGGAAAAACTGAATGGTAAGAGTAGAAATGTGATGAACCACCTTTGAGGCAACGCTTCCCTTGCCTTACCTGCTTACTCCTTGACAGAATGCTCTCAAGAAAGGAAAATACTCCCCACATAGTCTCACTGCAGTTTGCTGCAGTGTTTTTAGAGGACATTTAAAATATTCAAAAAACATGATTTTTTTTTTTTTTTTTCCTTATCGGTAATGTTTGCAACAAGCACTTTGTTAAATTTAACATACGGTAGCGCTCCCTCAATCGTTATGACATAGACCGAAGCCAGTGAAATGGTGGGACATCACTTTAAATCTAAGCTTAAATGTTCCTGGTAAAATCTTCTCTGAAGCTCATGGTGATCTGATGCATATCAGAAGTAAAATTATGTGTTTTGGTAATGTATTCTATTCGCCATGGTGCATTTAAAAATGTCCTTCAAACCAACAACACAGCAATTCATCGTATATTATTTGTGAGCTGAAAGGACTCGTCACTGGCTAAAAACAGTATGACCTAAATTGTCTTCAACATCATGTAAAGTGCAAAATGAACCAGTAATTAGAAATGCTGTTGAAAAACAGGTGCATTTACTTCTGAACGTGAATCATACGTTACTTATCATTTCTGACTGCCTGGTTGAAATGATGATATTGGATTAATTAGAAATTCAGAGATATTTGAGAGGAGTAGGATTTATGTTGGTAGTTTACTCAGGTGAAATTAAAATACGCATTTAAGGCTTATGTACAAATACGTAATTCAACATACTGCTAAAAATTACCTCTTGCCTATTGCTTTGCCTGAGATGAGGAATCATCTTAACGGTTGAGGGGCTGCCTTTTCTTTTTGAAGGAAAACTGCAAATTAATGTCCAGAGATATCAAGTAATTCCTCCTCCCATCCGTTCTTTATAATGCTGTTTCTTTAAACGTGTGCCCGATGCTTCTTACGGAATTGTTACTGTTTCCTATTTAGGATCTGATTCTATCTTCTACTCAATTTTTTTTTGTTTGTTGGTGTTGTGTTTAGCTGGCCAGGGCTGAAATCAATGATCTCTGTGATCATTACCGTTCGTGATCATATTTAACACAGTTCCGATAACTGCGCTAGAATTCTTTTCTTAGGTTAGGATTTTTGCTGATATTGCTGTGTGGTTCCGGCACGTACACGCCTGGAGGTGCGCATCCTTAACTCGACGTTACACTGTTGGCTCAAACCCAGGTGCATCCTTGGCAGGGATCCTGTGAAAGGCTTCTGAGAGGTGTTCTGGTGTGCAGAGAGGAATGCGAACGCTGTGCTCGGTGCGAGCTGTTGGCAGCACGGATTCAAATGCCCTGATTTTTCCATCCAGTCATGTTTTCTCCATCTCGTGTTTTTGCAACACTAAAAGAAAATCCCGTCATTCCTTGAGCTGCATTTCCCTCTCTGCGGACGAGCAGGTCAGTGGAGTTTTAATGCTGGTTTTTTTTAGACAGGGTTGGCCGTTTTTCTGTGTTTGTGGAGTATTAGTCACTACTGCCACTGAAGTGGTGAGGATAAGATGCCCAGGACAATCTGATATCAAAGGCAGGAGTAAACAGATGCTTGTCTAGGAATTGCAGGCCTTCCTTGAACGCCTACCTGCATGTGGTGGAGTCCTGTATGTGAGCCTGCAAAATACACAACAGCTTCTCTACAGCTCTGGGATGGTGACCAATGGTGGCAGAAATTTCAGCTAAGGGAGTTAACCCCAGTATCTGCCCGTATGAATTATAACTTTGGGCAATGAGCAGGAAACAGCAGAAGGCTTCGAAGTGATGGGTTCCGAACTAGGGGCAAGTCAAAGAAAGCGCAGTATTTTTCCAAAAGCTGCAGAAGGGCTTTTGGCAGTGGTGGGGCGTAACCTCCAAAAGGGATTCACAACAATTGCACCACATTTTGCTCCCCTGGCTCCTGCAAGCAACTCTCTGAGCTGGTACACAACGAATGGGGAATATGATTCTGGTAGATTAGAAAGACGTTGTGTAGGCTGGAGCTCAGACACCTAAATATTTTTGTGGTACCCACGTGTGTATTTATAGTCTTTGTAGAGCACCGGAGAACAGTTTTCACACAGAATAACAGGATGCTGTCAGAGAATTACCTGCTGTTTGTAAACCACCAGAAGCAAGGATGAGGCATGGCAGTGAAGCATCGGGATGTGATAATTACTGGGGTTATTCTCTGTGCTGTTTTGGACTGTGTGTGCAAAACATTGGCTGATATTGGGATGAGAGGTCGTTTTTCAGTATGTACCGTGGCTGAGAAATGGGCTTTGAATCCAAATAATTATGTTGTGAGTGAAAAAAAACCCAGCACTTTTAGTATTGTATAATAGTTACATATGGATTCTTCAGTGCAGTCATAGATTTCACAGGTGTGCAGTGAAATGCTGCTATGCTTGTTATCTTGAAGTTGGGTATGTCATGTATACGTCATGAAAATGAGGAAGAATTTAGCTGTTTTGTTTTGTAATAGTTGGCGGTATCTGGAGCTGTTGTCTAAGAAACCACATACTGCTTTATATACTTGTCTTTTAAATTGCTTCTTCTGGAATATATTGTCTTCTGCAGTCCTTTGGGTAAAATTCCCTACAGTCTTTATTCCTTTGGGCCCTGGAGATAGGGGGGAAAAAAAAGTGAGACTTGTATTTCTGTGTGCTTTTTCTTTGATTCCTGAGCTGGTTCAGTGTTTAGGTGTGTAGCTATCACAGACATTGCACTTGAGAAACCTGGTTTAAAAAATAAGCAAACAAAACCCAAAGCAAAGCGAAGAAAGAGATTTTTCAGTGAGTACGGTAAGCTAAATGTCAAAACTCCCTACCTTTCTCTATCTCAGGTCTTTTGTAAAATACAAAGCAAGGTTTATTTTGGGAAACAAACCAGCTGTGCAGCTGTGGGCAGAAGGCTTTGCATGGGATTCTTTCTTAAGCCTCTCATTTCAAGGTGAGGCAAAGCCAGGATAGTGCGAGATAGGAGAGGTGAAGTGAATGATGCTTAGCTTATTACAGAAAGTGATGGTTGTGGTTGATACAACGCTCCTGAGGGTGCGACAGATCCAGAGAAGGCAGATGCTCCAGGTGGCTGAGGTTACCCCGCTCCATTTGCTGCCAAGCTGTTTACTGCATTTGCCCCACTGGTCCTTATCGCAAAATGGCAAGGGGTGATATCTTAATGTGATAGAAGAAACAAAGCTGTCATTTGTAAAGATATCAGGGAATAGATCAAAGAATATCTACTTGAAAAATCTGATTAAGACGGTC
The DNA here is from genome assembly GCA_013399365.1 of Pampusana beccarii. Taxonomy (NCBI): domain Eukaryota; kingdom Metazoa; phylum Chordata; class Aves; order Columbiformes; family Columbidae; genus Pampusana; species Pampusana beccarii. The sequence goes on along the minus strand of VWYH01006691.1, from coordinate 107,766 downwards.
TCTGAGGATCAAGGGGACATCTGTCTGCAAATCAACAAATAACTCTCCGTGGCAGAAAAAGTTATTCTGTGTCACAATGCGCAGCCAAAGAGAAGTGAAATCTCCCAGACCAAGAACTCCATTTATCCCCCCCCGACCATAGCATGAGGAGACGGACTCATTTCTGTAGTGCTTACACTGCCTTATAGACTGTGAAAGTTTATTTTTAAAAGCCAGGAAAAACACTGAACAGACACTTTTTTTTTTTTTAAAGGTATATTTTTATGTTGATGCATAATTTGTTATGTTCAGGTGCCTGGGTCTATATATTTTTTTGTTTGTTTGCAATGAAAGGAATATCTGGTATATTAATCTTTTATGTTAGCTGGGATGATATCTTGACATTCCAGGTAACAAATGGTTCTAATATTCTAATGTTTTATTATTTGTATCACTTGTGGTTATAAAATATTTCTTTCATAGTCTTCTGACTTCATGAGGGACATAGTTGTTTGGGGTTTTTTTTAAGCCATAATTTTTTTTTCCCCTTTGGTCCCCAAAGCTTGCACTTAGAAATTGGTAGTATTATGTTAGTTATCCTGGCTGGGATTATGCTTGCTATTCTAGGCTTCTTCAATTTGAATTTCTCCTCTCAAATTCCATTTTTCTCACCCTGACCAATGTCTACATGCCAGCTGGACACGTCAGGTGTTACTGAAGAGCGCTGTTTTATCTGTATAAGAGAAAGACAAGATTTAGCTAGTTGCCATTTGATTTGCGTTTAGATTCATGCAAAACAATGTAATCAAGAGGTAGTTTCTGTTGATCAAACTTTATAGTGCGCACAAGATCCAAACCTGGATTCTAAAATCTTTATTCTCTTGCCTTAAATGTTAAGAAAAATAACTTCAGATAGTGCCTTGGCGTGCCATCTTTCGTTGTCTTCCAGTTTCTGTTCTGGATGTTCTTGGATTAATATATTTTGAAGACCCATGGTAGAACTTACTATAGAGCTTACAAAAATAGCTGCTATGTTTTATTATTCCTTAGTTATCCTACTAGTGACCTGAAAATACATGTGGTATTTAAAGAAATTAATGGATGGGATTTCATGAAGTGTCAGTGGCTTTGCATCTTCCTTTTCTTATGGAGCAATAGATTTAACTCCTTGATGGGAAGTGCTTTGGAAGCGAAGGAAAAGAGTGAGAAAGTAAGGAAGAGATTGATGTCTCACCTAGACCTCCAGTGATACAGGAGCAATTAACAGAAAGAGAAACTTCAAACAAAATTATGCCATCTCCTTTAGATTCGGGTACCCTGCCAAAGTGTTGGATAGTAACCTGTGTTCAATCTGTTAAAAAGTTAGAAACAATTGTCTTGAAATTAGAGATGAATGGTCTTTGTAGCAGTATAGAGAGAGCTGACTGAATTTATATTAAAAATTGACTTGTGGTGAGGACTAGTAAACATGGCTTTCATAGAACCATTTTAAAGCAAAATGGCTCTTTAGAAATTAGTGATTGATTGAGTCGAGTTCTACATGAGAAACATCCTCTGCCACAGTTGAGTTGAATTTCCGAAAGACCCTTCACAGACCAAGGCTTCATAAACTGTGGGAAGTTTAAGAAAATGCAGGAGTGTAAGAGCACTGTTCAGATGAATTCTTCCATGAACTGTACCAGCTGATGTGTCTCTGCAAGCGTCCTTTCCCCCGGACGTGTTCTGGGACCCCCGTGTGTCCCCATTGCCGTGTCACAAGCTGTGTGTGGCAGCCAGTGGAGCCAACCAACCCTTGTCTGGCTTGGAGGAGCTTCCCGAGCCAGGTGAATGGGGATGTAGTGTGAGAGTCCCGGTGTTTCCATGGGGCTGGGCTGCCTGCACACCCTGCTCCGTAGGGAGCCTCTTGGCAAAGGCAACCCCAATGAGTTGTGCCTTACAGTGCTTCGGGTGCTATCACACACTTGAAAACCTTCTACGTTTGTGAAGAAGTTCTCTTTTGGTGCTAGAGGGATGTGTGTCAGAAAGATACAGCACATTTCCTCAGGTTGAATGTAACTATCGAAATAGAATCATAGAGTCATAGAATCATTTTGATTGGAAGAGACCCTTAAGATCGTAGAGTCCAAACATCACCTAAATCTAGCACTAAACCAAGTCCCTAAGAACCTCGTCTATATATCTTTTAAACCCCTCCAGGGATGGTGACTCCACCACTGCCCTGGGCAGCCTGTTCCGATGCCTGACAACACTTTCTGGGAAGAATTTTTTCCTAATATCCTAAATTGTCAGAGCCTCTTTTTGCCCTCTGTTTGGCACCTGGAAATTACCAGGGGAAAGGGAGGTTTGTTTGTTCCTGTTTCTTTGTTTCGGCTCCAGCTACACACAGTGTTAGATGTTTATTCATCCGTAAGTTCTAATTATGTACTACAGGAGCAACATCATATTTAGAAAAATACGGGTAAATAAGCAGTAACGAACTCCTAAGCTCTAAATATAAAAGCCATGTATTCCCCCTGAACTTCCTACAGTCCTCAGCCTCTGTAGCCAAATTTCGTGCAAAACCTTTGCTCAAACCGAGGTGTTAGAATTTGTTCTCTGCTGGAGACAATGTTGCTTTGGCCTTTTCTGGAAGTGCTCAGTCCCTGACTAAGTGTTCATCCAGTTTATCACCAGGAACATCTCCCGCACATTCTGTGCAGTCGATATCTATTCAGTGTCCTCTTGGATTCTGAGAACCAGGCAGCGGAATTTAAATTTGTTTCAAGTGGCAGAATCACCGCTTGCATTCTATTAAAGAGAGAACTACAAAGCACTCAAAAGTGTCAGCAAATATTTATATTTGAGCAACTAGACATACTCATATGGTAATGAAATTTCCATTTTGCAGCTAAGAAGTTTGCTTATATGGAGCATTTATTGTACAGACAAGACAGTTGCTTTAAAATACCTACTTCATGATGGCTTGACTACAAACCTTGTCTCTCATTTTACTATGGTTAACGAAGAAATCCCAACAAGTCTGCTTTGAGTGCAGTACAGTAATGCTAATTTTATTGCCTAGTTTGATGGGACATTCTGACCACCTTTTTTGGTTCTTCTGAGCAGATGCCTAAGTCAGTGAAAAAGAGGGAATATCAGAATAGATAGTGGACTAACTAAATATTAAATAAAAACTACCTCAGTTTGTCCAGCTACATTTATTGAGGGGACAAAGAGAAACATAGTAAGCTCTTTGCCACCTTTCTTTTTCTTATTGATAGCCTGCTCTGGACTGGAGACTCAACAATGAATATTTAAATTTGCTGATAACCTAGAAATATAACTTGAGATTTTCAGAGCAGGCACAGAGAGGGACTTACATTGTTTTTAAGTCAGAAATCTTCTTGGTTTCAGTGGGAATTTCAGCCGAGTGGAAGCTTTAGGATCTGGTGGAATTGAATTAGGTGAAGTGAAAAATAAATGGCTCTAGTGTGAAATGGAAAAGCATTTAAAGTGGGGTTTTTATGTGGAACAAGATGTGTTAGTTCTGGTTAACAATGACAAATCTGCCATCTTTAACTCATTGATCTGTGGTACAAATCTAACTAATCTGAGAGTAAGAGCAGATTCAAACTGGGCACAGAATTCAGTCTCTTCAGAAAATTTGTACAACTCAGAAGATTTTACTATCTAGAGCCACATTTCTGCTGAAGCTTAATACAGTGAATGCCAACACATTTAATGAGTGATCTCATTGAAGTTATTGTAATGAGAGAAAAGGCGCCTTCGTCATCCCAACTAGCATCAGAAAGCTTTTTTTTTTTTTTTTTGAGGATGAAGCAAAACAACGAGCTGAAGTTGTAGAGGTGATTGTCTATTTAATTCTGACAAAAAGTTGGTTTTCCTGCATTTTTTCTTTTTTGATTTAAGAACGTTTCCACTGAAAGACTGTGGTATGAGAAGGACACTTTAAACTTAAACTATGGTGCAACAGGAAAAAAAAAGTAGGTGTATCCAGCAAGATCTTTGCCCATGTTGGTAGGAATTCATCACCAGAAAAACAACAGCCACCTTCAGTTGCTTTCATTGAGCTGACAGTCGGAGGAAGGGATCGTGTCCCCATTCATATAATCCTTGGAAGGTGAAAAAAATGGCATAAATCACTCTCTTATGTGACTTATGTAGATTGCAGTTTATGTACAATGAGGATAAGTAATCCAATTATTCTGCTTTAGGAGTCAGGGTGAAAATGTGAGTTAAACCCTTATTGAAGGGAGTGTCATCCTTTCTTTATTAGCTGAGGTAGCCTTTGTAACATCTACAATTTTGTTTAATGTCAGTCCTTTTCAGTATCTGTTGTTGTAAGACTAACACCCGTGGTTTTCAGTAGTTTACTCCAGGAAGATAGCAGAATTAGGTTGTTTTTATACAGCACTACAGCAAAAAAGAGCCTACAACAGAAGGAGGCAACTCTTTGCAAAATCTGCTGAATTAAAATCAGTGCGGGGACCCAAGAAAACAAGTCTGTCTTTAGGATTGTACTTATGTGTATTTACAGAGAGGAAAGGAAACAGGAGGTTTTGCTGACATGGAACCTTACAAACTTTCTTTTCCCCTTCCAAGGCTTTTTCTGTATCGGTTGAGACATTTTTGTTGTCAGTAGTCTCTTTGATAGTGACGTGTCTGTTCTGCTACAGAAAGTACACAGTGCGCCCAAAAATTCCCCTTCACTGTTGACTTTTTTCTGGATAATTCAGCATATCATGCCTGGTGAAATAACAAAAAAATCAATACAGCTATACCCGTTGGGTGTGAAAAAGACCTATGAATCCATCTCCTAAAAAATGTGGTATTAAAGCCTATTCCAGATTCAGAGCTCACTAACTGTGCAGATTCTTCTTGCTTTTGTTAGGCTTTTGTTCGTGCATGTAGTCCCCAGAGAAAGAATGTGCAAGATGTTAAAATAATACTATGCTTACTCTAAGGTCCATATGAAGCACAAAAGTAACTTGGATTATTCTGGATGAATGTTTTCTTTGCTACTTCCATTATGATTGAAGTAGCTTTAAAATAACAGTTGTACTCAACCTCAAGGTACTATGTGTCAAAGTTATTTTCAAACTTTTGTAATGTTATGATAAAAATCTGTTCAGTCCTTCACATTTGCAGAAATAGAGTTCTTCCTAAATACATCAATCATTTCTTTTGCTTTTAAAAAAAGAATATCTGATTTAGCAACTCAGGCAGTTCAATAGCTGGAGTTTTCTATTACTTAAGCTGTGTAACATCTGAATTATTTCTCTCAACATGTAATATCTACTAAGTAAATCGGTAATTTCAGAGGCAAACATAAATGGTGGAGTTTTATTTGAAAGGGTGAAGTCCCCTTTCTTATTTGATATTTTTTTTTTCCTGAAGAGGCGTTCTCTGTAGCTGGCAGTCTAATCTTTGGAACAGTCCTCATTTGTCTTTTGAATGAGACATGGAATGAAAGTCCTGAACACTTCTGGTCATTAAAGATCCGGTTGAACCTGTATCCTATTACAAATCAGATAATTACATTCCCCCTTCTTTTGGCTATGTCAGTCAGAGAAATTTCTCATTTGAAATACTGTCTGGTTAGCAAGGAGTGGCACCCATGCTGTAACTTCATAGATAGCTCCATTGCTGTGATAGGTTGCAGATCCTTATAGGTTTTGATGGTAATTACACAGTATTAAATGTGAATGACTCTTTGATGGAGTATAAGCGTGCAGGTGTGTGAGGGTGAGCTCAACTCATCCACTGTCCTCATTGCACTGTCTTGGAAGCAATGACATCTCTAATCAGGATATAACAGTTCACCAGGGCCAGTTCTAGGTTTTTGCACACCTACCACATCTTCTTCTTGTAAGCTGGTAGGCAGCGGGGCTCTTTGAGCTGACAAGAGTGGAGGGGCATGGAAATTCTGCTTAGGATCCCATGCATCACCCTCACACGTGCTGCAGCCACCCAGCTTCTTCATAATAGCGAACCAGTTTGCTGCCAGCTTGGGCTCTAGGTACTCCTTGGCTTAGGAGCGATTAAAGAGATTGTTCCCATTTCCAAGACAGTATTTTCACAAGTAGCCAGGATGGGTCTTTCCTTCCTTAGGGCAAAGAGGCTGGTGAGGGGTCTGGAGAATGGCTGATGAGGAGTGGCTTGAGGTAACTGGGGTGTTTAGCCTGGGGAAAAGAAGGGAAACCTTCTCGCTCTCTACACCTACCTGAAAGGAGGTTGGAGCATGGAGGAGGTTGGTCTCTTCTCCCAAGTAACAAGCAATAGGACAAAAGGAAATGGCCTCAAGTTGTGTCAGGGGAGGTTTAGATTGGATATTAGGAAACATTTCTTCTCAGAAAGGGTTGTTGGGCATTGGAACAGGCTGCCCAGGGCAGTGCTGGAGTCGCCATCCCTGGAGCTGTTTAAAAGACGTGTAGATGAGGCTCTTAGGGACATGGCTTAGTGCTAGAGTTATGTTATGGCTGGACTCAATCTTAAGGGTCTCTTCCGATCAAAATAATTCTATGATTGCTTTTGCATTTAAGCCACTGACCTTGAAATCCAATGGAAGTTTTCAGGGATCAGAAGTCAAATGGCTTTGTAGCCACAAGAAGGTTGGTTCTTCTCTTGAGTGTTACCAAAACAGTGACACTGGTCTGCTGTTGATCAGTGAGAAAGTATGGCCAGTACACGTATTTTATTTGCTAACATGACCACTTATGAAGACTGAATTCCAATGAAAATATGTTTCATTAAGATCTCCTTGGTTCCCATTTGATGCTTTGGAGCACAGGTGGTACTGTAGTTTGGGAGAGATGTTTAGCTATCAGTAATGATTTATTTAAGGAAAAAAATTATTCTGGCAATTCTTTGTGATTATATTTCCTAGAAAGAGACTGAGTGGTTTCTCTGTTTTTGTTTCTCTTGCTGGGTTTTGTTTATTTCCTTGTTTTGTTTTCTCTTTACCATAGACTGAGTAAAGAATGTTCCATGAGCTGTGTTAGCCCCTGCAGAAGGTAAATTTAGTGGTATGACAGGACAGTTTCTTTTTTTCTGCCAAATACTCATTGTGTCAGCCCTAGCTCTGGAAAGCTATCAGTCTGTCCAAAAGGAATTAAAAATGGGGAAAAAAACCCCTCTGCATACCACAAGGGATTTGTGTTTCACCTTGTTACGACCCAGGCAGATTGTGAATCCTACAGTTAATGGAAGCTGCTTTTTGGGATGGCACTTTCATTGCCTGCTAAAGCCTATCTTTCTGTCCCCACCTGTAATTATTTTATTTCTTACCCTTGGGACGTCCAACACAGATTTTTTTCAATTCTTTCTGTTAAGTGCATGGAGAAAGTAGAGATTCATACCTCAGCAATGTTCTTCCATTTTCTCGTCTGAAATCTTGTTTCTCCTCCAACTGTTATAGAGTTCCGAGCTGATGCAGTTTGTGAGATGCGTGTGCTGATAGCAACAAGAAGTCCCTCAGCACTCCCATTAATCATTTATAGGCTGGGGAGTCAGATATGTGTGATAACGCCTTGCTATTCCTAAGGCCTCCCTTTGGAGACAGCTGAGTCATATGTTTCTTTTTGAAGAGAGCTTTGATTTTCATTTTTTTTTCTTTTTTCCCCCCTCCCTATCTCCTCGTCTTCCATCTTTTCTCAGCAGGCTTTATTAGGTGTATTCATCACTGAACAAGATGAAAGAAAGTTGCATGTGTAGATGGATGGGGTAGGTCACTGAGGATACAGAATCTGATCAATAACGACCAGAATTTCCTGATATCTAATGTCTGTCTTGCTGGTTTGACTGTGGGGGTTTTTTTCAGATCCCCCCACGATGTATAATTTACAAATATAAGAAGATTTAAATACAAAATTACACAAGAAGCAGGGAGTCCACTGCTCGCTTTTTCAGCCACTGCAAAAAGACTTATCTCTCTGTTCAAGTTGGAGGTTGTCCTGGTTCTAGTAACAGTTTCCTTACTGGGCGTTAAATAAATTAACCAGTGCATTAAATCCATTATTGTATCTTCTTGCTACAATCAGCAAAATGAAATTGGTCCACTTGCTGAATAGTTTCAACAGTGAACTGATTGACTGTGAAAATAAATTGCAATAGCTCCTTTGGAAGAAATTCTTCCTGGGAGAAGGAATATCCAAAATGGGAAATGTAATGCAGTTGACGTTGCTACTCTGTTGGTGCTTGTGGGAAAGTGGAAGACACCTCACTTCATTTAATGTGTTTTACCATGAATGCTGAATTCAATCTAGCTGAAGATATATATATATATATAGTATATTGACATTTCTAGACTGGGTGTTTCATTTTTCTTTACATCACTGTGTATTAAGCACCAGACTCAAAGTGCAGTTTTTCTAAACCAAATTAAGAAACAAAATTAGGAAAGAATTAAGGGAAGTATTTTGTGTCAATCAAATCTAAAAATGACAAATTTCATGAACTGTCTATATGAGCACCAACAAATTTCAGTTTTCCACTGAAAGATACTGTTTTTGAGACATGAAGAAAAGGGTCCAACCAAACCAGGAAGTAAATACCTTTTTTTTCTTTTCCCTATTAGAATATATCACTTTTGTGTATAAATCAAACATGATACCTAAGCTGAAGGACTGACCATATCAGAATGTTAATGTAAAACCTAAAATACTTTGGGAAGTTATAAAACCTTAGAGGTTTGCTGGTTTCTGTAACCTTTTGGTTTATACCATCGGTTGTATTGAAACAGGCTGAGAACCTTGACCTGTTAAATTTGGTGAAAAGAGATTTTATACAAACTTAATTTATCTAACAGTCATAAAAGGCTTTGTTACTCTTTACCCTGCTGAGTTATACAGCTCGGTGTGAGAGCAGGTGGCTGAAAATGCTAGCCAAGGATAAATTAATCAAAAAAGCATAATTACTAGAAGGAATATTCAGTAGTAATGTGTATTCATAACAACTTTTTGAAAGTGAACAAATAAACACTATCTGGAACTAAGATGCACTGAATACCTTATTTCATGGCTCTGAAAATTTTGGCTTGATTACTTTTCACCTTTACAAGAAAAAAACTTGTGTTAGCGTGCAGCGTTGTGTAGTGTTTAAGTTGGAGGTGTAAAGAAAATAAGTGCCCTGCGATGTTGGCGTTCTGACATATCAGATCGTGCACATGCAGAAAATAAGTGATGCTTACTGAGGAATGTATGCAGAGAAGCAAAACCTAAGAATGGAGGGTCAATTCCAGTCTTTGTCCTGTGTACGTCACATATATATTGGCACATTATGTACGGTTCGGGAATGTTGCCACAGGTAAGGCGGCAGAAGCTTACTTAGCACAGAAAAATCTTTTCTCTAGATTATGGAAAAAACATAGCGTATTGAAATATGTTTGGAGTGCTATTAGTTTATTTTTACAGCACAGAGGATAGAAGAAGGGGAAAAAACCCCTTGACTTTCCTGGAAGTTGATTGAGGAGTTGACATAGAATGTAATATATAAAGTGCACTGCATGAGTATACAGTCTGTTTATAATCCCATTTAGGGACTATAAACAAGAAAAATTATATTGACAGGATGTATTTCAAACAAATTTTAGCAATAGATTCCAATTTTGAGCAGGTCAGCCATAACGATGTAACTCGATTGTGATGTTGTTAATTTAAAACAGCATCTTTTTTGTTGTACCATGTGAAATACACTAATGTGAGGGAGCATGGCAATTTCTGGGTGTAGGGATTATTTCCTCTTTGGAAAAAACTGCTAATGAATTTATTATATAAAAAGGGTGGAGATTATAGGTCTATATCAATCTTAATAATCAGCTATTTTATGAAATTCCCTGCAGATATTATCCTAAGACACCAGGCACACACGTTGTAAGGCAAGGCATGAAAAAAGACCTGGTATCAAGTCATCACAAGTCTTGGGTTCTCTTCCATGAGCAAAGATCCTGAGAATTTGGTGAGGTCATCTTCAAGGACACAGCTGTCCTAAGACAGCCAGACAGAAGATTTTTCTGTTTCTTTGGGTTTTTAAAAGCCAAAGTAAAGCTTCCCTAAAAGATAAGCTTATACTGAAAAGATGAATTGATTACTCTGTTATTAAGGGCTGACTTGGCTGTACATGGTTCCTCCTGCTTTCAGAAAGAAAATCACAAGCAACCTCTTTTAGTTACACCTGTATATTTTGTGGATGTGTAATGTATGTATAATACAGCTTGTATTTGACTGAAGTGATGTGTCTTTTAAGAACTCCTGAGAAAGGACTGCAAAAATTGCTTGTAAGTGTTGGCAGATAATCATAGTATTCATGAGTTCTCATTTATTTTTCTTCTCCTTCTCTCTCAAAAATACCCAGTGTTGTTGTGAGCATTCTGTTACTTCCAGAAATTAATTCGAAAGTGAGATAATCTAATCTAAATTCAGTGTAAATGTAAATACTGCTAAAATATGGTTTCAAGACTAACGTAGGATTATGTGCATACTGCGGGGTGTAGGTCATTGCTTGTTTTCAGAAAACAAGGATTGCTGTGTCTAAGTTGTACGTTACTAATTCTAAACCGTAATTTGTGATTCTTGTGTCTGCCCTCTGGAGATCAGCACAGACAAAATACCACGTAGTCAACCACTTCTGATTTATTTTTCTTTTGTTTCCTGATAATGTGTACGTGTGTTGAAAAAACATATCCTAGATGTGTAGAACGAGGCAGGTGAGTCTGGCTAGCCTTCGTCGGGAAGGATTTCTACATAGTAGTGAAGAAGTGGCATAAAAATCGTATTTTCATTATTCTAGTTCTGGCTTTTATCCGTGCAACCTTTGTGCACGTATATACATTTAAAGTGACTTAGGTGGGAGAGGATGGCTGACAAAGGACATAAGGGCTGCACCGTCAAGTTAAAATACATGAGGAAAAGAGAACTCCTGGTATTTTTCATCTAGTCAGTCTGTGTGCGCTGGTGTCAGAGGCACAACGTTAGTTACAACATCGGTATCGTGATTTTTCCAAGACCTGTGACATTTAGCCAAAATGTTGTTTCTCTCATAGCACCTTTGCAGCTGGAAAGTCAGCTCCTCAGGGAAACTATGTGCTGACGTGGTGCAAAACAGTTTCTAGTTATTTAGCCTTCTCTCCATTAATTATTATTTTACACAGATGCGGATAATGACCATATAAAACCCCTTTAGATGGTTGTATGAATGGCTAAGTATGCGTGTTGGGTAGGCTGATGTTAGAAAGGACTGTGAATTCGTAGAATCACAGAATAGTTGAGGTTGGAAGGGACCTTCAAAGGTCACCTAGTCCAAGCTCCTGCAATGAGCATGGACAGTTTCTTTTCCTTGGAGCTGGGGAGGGTGTCTGCAATGCTTGAAACTGAGTCATGAGAAGAATCAAGATGCACTTGAGTTGTGATTACTTCTTTTTTTCCTTTTGCCTCTTTGGATAGATGGATTATGTGATCATGTGGATAGATAATGTGGCATGGATAATTCTATCCTTGTGGTGCTTCATAGATCAAGCTTTTGATTTCATTGTTCATTTGCTCTGAGCATGGTACTGAGAATATTACAGCATTTAGAGGTGAGGTTTTCTAAAATGATCTACTGCAAATTTGGCTACAAACTGTAAACCTGTATTATAACTGTGCAAGAATTATCAGGTGAATAATACTGTGAAAATATTTTGGATTTTAAAAACCCAAACAACCCGTATATTGGACTTCTTACTGTAATTTAGAATTCAGTATAAAACCCAGCTTATTAATATTTAAAAGGAGAATATTTTCTCTAAAAATCAATGAGTAGATGTAATTATTTGTTTTAGCAAAGAGGTTTAAAAATGAGAAATTGTCTGCTGGTGTGGAACTGTCCTAGTGCCGCTGGCTATGAATATATTATAGAGCTATATCTTTATAGAAAACATTTCTGCCATGTCATCTTCATTTAATACAGTCATTTTCTGTTTTATTCATTTCACCTAGGTTAAATTTTGTTTACACTGTGATGCAATTTATGTTATTAAATACGATTCTCATAGGTCCCTCACTCTGAAAGAGAGAACACTAGCCTGCAACTTGCCTTTGTTTTTGATGTCTTTATTACTGAAATCTGTTTACATCAGAAGTGTATAAATAATGAAACTGGCAAGAATTTAATGTCATAGAAAATAATCTCAGAACAAAAGCCACTAGTTTCATGTGCATATATCTTTGTGTGACTTTGTAGGATCCTGCGTTACACTATTCATATTACTTGTTTGCGCTGAAACCAAGAGAGGAATGTGTTGCTGAAGATATTTCTGCAGTAAGCGTTCAAAGTTTGGAAATTAAAAGATGTGTATTTCCTTTGATTAGCCTTTTCATTAACGTCAAGCTGTTTTGGCAGACTTTCTGACTCAACATAACTTGCTCTTGACATATATTAGTGTCAAATCATGCTTTCAAATGCTTTATATTATTTCTAATATTAAACTATGTTCTATACTTGATTTTCAAGACCTCTGAAAAGAATAAGGTTTTGCACAAGAAACAATGTGTCTTGCGACCCAAATCTTTATTTTAGCTCTCCTATTTCAGAGAATGCAGACAGTTGCCTAGATTTACTTTCTTTATTCTTCAGTATTTTAGAGACTTGTGTTTTAGCATTTTGAGTATATCTGAAGTTTTTGCCAGCAGAGTGCCCGTAGAAGTGGTTAGGACTCGATATAATGCAGACAAGTGGCAGGTAAACCTCCTGCATGGAATCTTAGAATGGTTCGGGTTGACGGGACCTTCAAAGCTCATCTATTCCAATCCCTGCCATGAGCAGGGACATCTTCACCAGCTCAGGTTGCTCAGAGCCCCATCCAGCCTGGCCTGGGGTGTCTCCAGGGATGGTTCATCCACCACCTCTCTGGGAACCTGGGCCAGGGTTTTACCATCCTCAGTGTAAAAAATTTCTTCCTCATGTCTGGCCTGAATCTCATCTCTTTTAGTTTAAAACCATCACCCCTTGTCCTATTGCAACCGGGCCTGCTAAAAAGTCTGTCTCCATCCTTCTTGTAGGCCCCTTTTACGTACTGAAAGGCCTCAATAATGTCTCCCTGGAGCCTTCTCTTCTCCAGGTTCCTGATACTTGGACCATCAGACTTCCTTTATGCTCTTTCATGCCACGTTTTGTACTGGTGGTTTTTGTCCACTGTGGACAAGCCTGGCTGTGGCCTGTCCATGCACTGCTCAATGTGACCTGTCTGGAGCAAGGCTTGAATATAGGTGTCTGTTCGAAAGGGGAGGAATTGTATATCTCCAGTCCTCAGACAGAGGGTGGAGCAAGGTGTCGGATTCTGAATAAAGATTTTTAACTTTTCTCAAAAGAAAACTCTTGGCATCTTGTGACTTCTTGTTTCCACTATACTGGTAGGGAAATGTCTTCACTGGCTGTTCAGTTAGTCTGATGGATGAGTAATGCTTTGTAAAAGGCGGTAAAATTCAGACATATTCATTGTTGCCCATTATTATCTGCTCTGGGTTTTGTGTGTGTGAACGAGCTATAATGGAGATAAAACCAGAGAAGCCCACTCGTACAGAATAACAGTGAGAGTGCTTGAGTGTTTTCTTAAAATTGAAACTGTGGGATGTATTTCTCCAACAACGCGTACTGCTTTCTAACCTTGATTTTATTGTGTGACAGACAGAGGTTAGAATCTGTTCTTAACTTAAAACAGGATGCCTTGAGGAAGAAAGTCTAGGAGATGTATCAGTGGTCTGCCTGCTGGAAGACTGAGCAAGAACTGTTTGAAACTGTTCTCATGGTTTCAGTGCTTTGAAACTGCATGTTCACCTCCATGAATACTATGGAAGCTACTCCTCTAAAATCATCATTTATCTGCTACAAAAGCAATGCAAAATGAAGAACTGTTGTACTCCGAATGTGATGGTTGTTTTCCTGGGTTCTAATTAAACTCACTCAACTTCATACATTTAGCTGCTTTATTGATATATTTTTTTTATTTTTGGTGGATTGCAAGAAAAACAGTGCTGAAGCATGGATTATACAGAACCCTTTGATACAAGCTATAAACTATAATTGCTCTTTCTTCTTTGCCTCTTCCTTCTTTCCTCTGAGAGTGTAAGATGAAAAATGGTTCCATAATTGAAAAGAGACTGTGATTTGCTTTGTCAACAGAGGTCTTTGAACTCCTTTCCCTGTTTCTTCCTACTGCAAACTTTTTGTTTGATTTTGCAGGGCGTATCTGGAAATAGAGCATCTCATAAAACTGATGGCAGTCAGCTGCTGTGTGGGAGTGTGGTGTTCGTGCTACTGAAAATCACGAATTTCATGGCTGCTGTTGTTTGAATTTGTTCTTTTTACTGAAAGGAGGTTGTTAATAGAGTCAGACGTGGCTCTTCATGGTACCGATGAGATCGTAATCTTCATTGTGGCTCACTCTTCTGTGGGTTGTTGTCTCAGTGCAAAAAGACTGATTTGCCCAGAGCAGAAAGAAGAGAGATGCTTTCTCCAGGTTTAGAAAGAGAATGTAATGTGTTGGTGTGTAACTGATAAAAGGAAGCAGCTCCATCAGTTTTAAGCGCTCTGTGATTGACAGCTTTCAACTGTAGTGGAGCCTGCGAGGGTCTGGATTAAGAATGTTATGATGATGACTCTTATTTGCTGATCTTTTTGCTTGGTTTTATGTGTGATTCGTTCTTGGTGAGCCAGGGCTTTTGAGTTATTTTTGATTCTCTCACCCATCTCCTCTGCCCTTGACTGTTGTTAATCTCTGCAGCTAAACAGTGGATTTCTTTGGCATTTGTCTTATTTTACAGAATCAACATAGGAGAAAGGGGAAAACAGGGAGGGAGACCTTAGCTTAAGTATTTTTAACTTTAACAGACAGCTGAACTAGAGGCTTAGATTGTTTTAAATCCATATAATGCTCAGGGAATGCTACATGCACTTCAGCAAATACTAATTAGATATGATCTTCCATGTGGTTTTGTGTTTCTGTTCTTAAAATACAATGAGTAGTCTGTCTGTGGAAGGGGTGGGAAGAGGCCGCTTCGTGGAGACAGCTTCTTGTGCTCTGTGACTAAAATAAATTATGGCCCCTTTGGGCTTGAGGTACACATTAGTTTGGTTGCTCATAGATCTCCTGCTGCTCAAGCACACTGGGAAACAAATGCGTTTCTTCTATAAGAAAATAAAACCCAGAGTTAGTTTTCTCAAAGCTTGTTTTGATCCTCCGCTGAAAACAAGATTATTGTCTGTTTCCCTGGCCGCCCCGGGTTGTCTGTTGATCTTTCCTTATCTAGTCTGAGACCATGGAACAAAGAAATAATGAAAAAAGATGGGCATATCGAGGAGATTTTGTAGGTCTCGAGTTTCAGGAGGCACTCTCCTGCTCGTTGACTAGCATTCCAGATGAATTTCTTTCTTCCAAAGAAAACAAGGCTGTGTTTTGCCATGCCTCATTACCGTATCCTTGTCAGTTATATTTTTAGGAAGCAGAATAATCTCAGACTTATGGAAGGTTTAAACTTCAATCTGTATATATTAAGAAAACCCACAAGCTTATGTATGTATCCGACAAGACTATGCTTATTTGGTCTTTCCAGTCAAGGATACAGAACAGGAGTATTGGCTGTGCTAATTAAGAGCCATATGTAATCTTCTGAATATCAGATCATTGCTCCTGGTGCTTTGAATTAGAATATTTTGGACATTAGAATGTTCTTATTCAGTTTTTAGTGTTGTACTTGTTCCTAGTAGTTATGGATGGAGTTCTTTTTGCATAGTTTTCTCTCCCAGAAGACAGAACACATAGGGTGATTTAACCTTTTTGCCAAAACACTGTCTTTTTCTATTTTTGGAAGGCCTTTCAGCCACTTGAGCACCAAGAGAGCTAAAGAAATGGTATTAAATGTGCTGCCTTACATGAAGTGCACAGTTTTGTAGTCTGTATCTTATTTCCATCTAACCCACAAATTGAGGGAAAGCTGAGTGGTAGCTGCTCGGTATGGACGAGCTGCTGAAAAAATAACCCGGAGGGTTGTGTGTGGAGTGGGAAAATTGGTCATAGCTTGGGCTCAAAGCTCATCTACTCCAGTGCTAGAGAACTGGCATAAACATTCTCTTAAAAAAAAAAAATAAAAATCATGGTGAACACAGGAGCTTTAGCTGGATGGGAGGGCTAAGTGTACTAATAATAGTAGAGACTTGGCAAGTACATTTTGTCACTGTTTAGTATGTAATCTGCATATTTTTAACGTGACAATTCTACAGAAAAATTTCTACAGAAAATTCTGAGGCTTGGAAACAGGGTGGTGTTGATCAATGTTTTCCTTTCTTTAATTACGAGAATTTGGGTCAGTTCTGATTTTGTGTGGATTTCAAAACCAGCTGCGTTGAACAATGTGTTGATGCATTTCATATGTCAAGATGAGCAAGATCAGAAGCACTTCTTTACATTACGGAAGAATGCAGGAGTATCATTACTGTTGTTAAAAAGTAGTATCTCCACAAGGTACTCTACATCCAATTTTGCTGTTGCAAACTCTAGTATGGCCAGTTACCCATGGAAACAATTTGTGAAAGCAAACCTCTGCAGTCCTTTGATCTTGCCAGAGCTCTGGAGAAAATCAGGGGTTTTTTAACCATAATTTAGGGTTATGTATGGGCTGGAGAAAAATGTAGTTCCATTCACAAAATGAACGTGGAGAGATGCGATAGAACCGCAGCTGTTAATTCATGTGAGAGCATTGTTCTTTCACATAAAAAAGTTTCTTAGAAAATGCCTTGCAATTAAAAGGCAATTATTTTTTTCCAATTCAAAATAACTTCTCCCCCCGCAGTGTGTTCATTTTGACAACGTTTATGAGTTATTAGTCTTATTCCTGAAAGAACTCTAATGACTAACCTTCACAGGTGATTTGTCATTATTTTTAGGAGATTATGTAGTACTGTACAAGTACGAGGTGAAGAGAGAACCTTATCCAATTCAGAAGTGATTAAAATAAGTCCAAACAAGAGCCTAGTTTGTAATACATTCAGTTGACCTCATGAACAGTACAAGGCATGAATGCTGCAAATACGCAAAGTTCCTGAATGAATTTTCTTGGTCCTAGTAACCTGCAGATTAGTGATCTAGTGTTGTTGCATGTGTTGCTTTAAAAATCTCTCTAAGCACCGATGTCATAAGTTTGCATGGAAGTAGTTACAGACTGTGACTGACACTTCTATTAAACCCCTCTGTTTTTCAGGGTCCATTACATAGCCATAAAAATCACTTGACATTCAAGGTCTCTCCCTGAGAGCCTTTTCTTCCTTCCCTAATAGAAAAGTTCAAAAGATATACTTTACTATTTTTTACCTCCATAATAAAAGAAGAAAATATATTGGGGTTTTTTTTGAGACATCACCTCCTCATATCCCTTCCACCGCTATGTTTTAACCAGAAGTTTTGATGGTTAGAACAAAGCAGTGTTTCTTCTTTGAGAGGAGCAGCCCAAATGGCTGGTTATGTTTCCGGCTGGTTTTACACTGAATTTTATCCCTGCCTGTTGCTGGGAGGTGATACGACCCCAACAAGGTGTCTGTTGCCTCTGTGAGATGGGGGAGAGGAGGAGGACTTTCGAATTCCTCTCCTGGCACAACTCAGAAGAGGCAAATAATAGTAGAGAAGCAGTAAGAGGCATTTCCTAAACCTCCTCTCCTCTCCGCTGTTGTCTTCAGACAGCCTAACACTGCTTGGTAAGGCATGTTATGGCGTAAATGGTTTGACTGGGAAGGGAGATGGGAAAAGGAGTAAACTCAGGCTTAACACCACCTTTACAGTACCACTCCTCTCCAAAAACCAAGTTGCCTTCTAGCAGTCAAGCAATGTGAGTGCTGGTGTGAGGGGTGGATTTGTTCTCTATCTGCCTCCATGCTGGCTACATTTGTGGTTAAACTTGCCTCTTTTCAGTTCTGATTCTTCTCTCTCATTGATAACTCGTGCGGAAGAGCTTGTATTTCTTTCCACCCACAGTACTGCCAAGTCCAAAGCGTTTTTGGAAAGTCATTAAAAAAATATGTAAATGGAATATGCTTGTGTTACTTTAATTAAGTCTCAGATGTTATCTTGGAGTTAACAGATACCATTCTAGACAATAACGGAGCTGTTGGTTTGTTCACTGAAAATGTCATGGTGATAGCCTTCAGTAACTTGTAATATAATTTATCTATTCAAATTAATGTGTGGTTTGTGGCACTTGGCATCTAACACTCTTAAAATTGCTCTTCACCAAATAAAGAAAGCAGATAACTGCCTTAAAATATGATCAAATATATCGCTGTCTTTGAGTGAAATAATTTGATTTCTTTTTTTCTGACTTAAACTCTTTTATACTACCGTAACTTTTGTTGAGTTAGTTGGCAGTAATGAATGATAGTGGAGTGAATTTTCGTGGAATCTGTGACTTCATTTTTTTCATCCTTCTGTTGGTGTTTCTCCTTGACACAATGTGTAATAATTCACCTGTGAACCTGGCTGACCAGAAACGTCACCCTCTGCTCAGGAGGTTGTTAGATCCTGATTCTAGGGAGCTGGCAAGCTCAAGTTCTCTGAGGTAAAACTCTTTAATGGTAACGTTCTTCAGCAAAATCCCAGACACTTCATGATCTGTGAGATGCCATGGGAAAACCAAGGTAAAACCTGAAAGATAAAAGAATCCTTCCAAGTTGATTCTGGTGGGTTAGTAACAAAAGAGCAAGCTACTGAGGTTTTCCAGGAGGAATAGGATTAGGAGGGCTTTTGCAAATACCTTACTGTGCTTAAGTTCATAGTAGAATATATAAATGTATCTCTTAATGGGCCAGAAAGAATTTTAAATGGTGTACCTGAGACATTTCGCTCCTTCTTTAATGTGAAGAATTCAGGAACCTGTGCTGCTGCTGCTTCTTCCTCCTTAGTCAACTGCATTTAGCAGAACTCTGAGGTAATGGAAGAGGTGTAAGGAAATGAATGTTTTCTTGCTCCCTGGTACTGAGTTTGCTGAAGTCAGTAACTGAATAAGTAGCGCTTGAGAGAAGATAATGGCTTAGGGCCAAGTGTGCTGATCTAAAGACAGAAATAGACTCAAAATAAGCCTGCATGGGACCTTAGACAGGTCTTTTTGACCTGTTGCAGGATGACCTTCCCCTGTTCTTTGCACGTCTATGTAAGCTGTTTTTAAAAAACCTTCACGGATGGAAATTGCAGAGGTGCCCTAGATAGCCTGTTCACATGCTCCTCTATCTTCACTAGTGTTTTCTTAATCCCTGAGCAGAAGGGAAGGATGCACAGTACTTTTGTCTGTTCCTTCCAAGGTGGTGATGGCTCTGATTTCACTTTGGTGTGGCATCACGTTCAGACCATGATGTGCTCCGGCTCTTGCTCTGCTGCGTAGTTGCCCTTGCGAGGGTGGTCAGGGGAGCTGGGCCAGCGGCGATGTGCGAGACAGAACAGTCTGAACACAGTGACTCACCTCTGTGTCATCTCTATTAATTTCCTGAAAATTGGCCTGCATTATTTACTCGTTTTCTGCTAAGCAAATCAGAACATTTCTGTATGACATGGCTCCTTAGCAGTACTCTTAATGAGCATTGCAAGATGATAATTTGTAACCCTGAGCCTTTAACTTCTATTTATTTCAGTAGTCAGAAGGACATATCTTTAGTTAAATGGACTGTTTTGTTTTTCCAGCAGCTTTCTCTTTACTCTCTCTGCACACATATAGAACTTAATTAACAACACACCAAGATTTCATGTGTGGCTATTCCAGGTGTAAAAGTCCAACGTATTTTGTACCCGTTTGTAAGCTTATAAGCAGCACTGAAAACTCTGGTAAATGTTTCCAATTTTAAATGTGAAATGGCTTTTACAAACACTTGAAAACATTAAAATAATGCTAAAAAAATAAATGAAGCATTATTTGACCTGAAGCATGATTATTTCACTTTCCAGCATTGCAAGCAAGTAAAAAGCCTAGTTATTTTGACCCGCTCTACTTAAAATGTTAATTGTGTAATATAAAGTTGAGAGATCTTCTGCCATTGCTAATCTCAATCTTCATTTCTCTTCTTAATTGCACATTTGAACAAGAAATTGTAATGATTTTAAATTAGCTCTTACAATCTATTGGGCCTTATGTGAAGGAGAAGATAGTTACTTGTAAGCTCTGTGGTTTATATATAGATAGACCTGGCTGATTCCCAGCAACATTGTAGGAGAAGTTGCAGATGTGACAAATATTTTTGGAAAGCATATGTTGAAACTTCAATAGCTTTCCTTTCCCCAGTCCTTCCTGTCTTTTCCTGTCTCAAAGACACCCATATTTTCTAGTCAAAGTGCTGTTAGCCTAGTCTGGGAATAGACAAGTGCTCTTAGTATGTGATGGCTGGTTCTTGATAGCTGATGGAACAATTATAATGGAAATTGGGCAAGATCTTGTTACGCAGAGAAGTGAAACTGGATCAAGGAGTTTGACCTATAGTGTCTGGTATTATGAAGAGTAAACAGTGCTGGCTTCTTTAGAATTTTATCATATATTAACAATTATTATTAATAAAGTAATAAAGTCTGTGGCATTTTATAGCACGTAAGGGGCTCTCAAATGATCTTAGTTCTCACCATGAGTGACTGTGTCACATAATCCTCTTTATGGATTTGTCAGATCTGTCCTAAAATTAGTTTTTTTTCTCTCTCTTTTTTTTTTTCTTTTTTTCTTTTTAAAAAAAAAAAAAAAAAAAAGTAGTAGTAAATATCTTGCTACTCAGCCAGAAAAGATATTCCAGACATTGGTGGTCCCTTGGCTATGAATATTCCACTGATTTCCAGAATAGACTTATTCCTGACAATTAATACTCATTTGCATTGGTGTTCTGCCACTTGTCATTCTTTGTCTTAAATTTAAAAAAAACCCAACTTTTAATTATTTCTTCCTAATGAGCTTACACAAAGGAATAATATCTCTACTTGGCTTTGAATGTGCTAGGCAAAATAAGTGAGGAACACTGCCTTTCTTAGAATAGATTGTAGACTCATCTAGTGGCTCTGTTTGTTGGGGCTTTTTTGTTTGTTTGCTTGGTTTCATTGTTCTTTTTTTAATGAGCAGAGTTGAGAATATTGTCTTGAGATAAGTGTCACACCATACCTTGTTTTATGTCATTAATACTTTTGTGTTTCTGTTACAAATGCTTCTGTTGATAAATTTGAGATAGCTTTTGCCTTTTCAACAAAGCTAATCCTCCTTATCCTATGTTCCTCTGATTGATTAATAGAGTCTTTATCCTCCCCAGCCATTTCTCTCTGATAATTTCCCATCTTTTAGCAGAAATGCTTATTACTAGACTCACAAGCAGAATCACAAGGCATATCATACGTTTTCATTCCATTTCTGTTAGGTAAGTCCTTCTTTCAAAATGAAATTCCAATATTCCCTGGCATTGGCAGCACTTCCCAAAGTTGTACCAGTCCTACTGACCAAAGTTGTGCCCCCTTTTTTGTGTCTTTGCTGAAAACTTGAGACAAGCTCCAAGACACATGTTTAAAGAAAATCTCTTCTCCAGTTCCCTTTTTTATCAATAGACTTCCAAGAACTTTAAGGATACAGTTATTCCATCTTTATTGGTGTGTATACTGAGATGGCATGGTTGGAAAAGATCTCCAAGGCAATTTAGTCACTTGTAATGGGGCTGTGCCTAAGTCCTACTGTGCAGTCCGCATTAAACTCTGTAGTTAGATGTCTGTGAACACTCCTATTTTCACAGGTAAAATGTCCTAGAGGCCATAAATTCTACTTCTGCATGTATCTGATTTATGTGCCTTACCAGGTATGCCCAGCACTGCACTTCATGCCAAAATCATTGTAATTAAAACCCCAAAACCAGCTTTATTGAGACCCAACACACTAACCCAGAGCACTCCAAGAATCCATCCCTGGAGCTGGGTGAGCCCACCCTTGACCCAACGGCAGCCGCTGCTTTTGATCTGAGACATTAGGCAGAAGGTTTCTGTTTGTGGGTGTCCATGTCTTGCAGACTGATGATATTTGTAACCTCCAGGTTTTGATTCAGGATGATTCCCTTGTCGTGTCTCCTGATGTTGGTGTTCCGCACTGCAGAAACCAATAAGGATTGATTTGCCCAGGGTAATAAACATGTTTTCCTAGGAGTTAGGTGCCTGCTGGCCTCCAGTAACAACTGTTTAATCCAGGGATGGATACATGTCCATGGTTCTCTCACTGCTCATCTGTCCCTGTCTCTCTTGTGCTACCTGAGGATTGAGAGTAATGCTCCTATTTGCACTCTGGCTCTGCCTCTCCCCATCCCCAAATAGTCTTTGTGGATATAAGTGCCAATAACTTAACATGCCCGTCATTACCAGCAGTAGGGCTCAAGCACTGCAATGCTGTCCTTTTTTGAATACCGCCCCCCGCCTTTGAGTTTTTTGGGGGTTTTTTGAATTGGCAAAATCCTAGTGGGCTGTGGGAGGAATGCAAGGATGTTCCTTCTTATTTCAAAGCATCCTCCTTTCTTTGTAGAGGGATTAGCTTGCTGATGTTGGAGCTGAAGGAGTGAGGTATGGAGCGATCTTTAAACAAAGTTTTACCATTAGGCTCATTTCAGAGTAGAAATTTCTTCTTTATTAGAAGTACTAATACATGGAAATATATCTTTATAATGATAGGCTATTTGGGGCTGGTCTGAACTGTTATAATAATTTCACATATAATTTCTGTAACTTCACCATTTGTTCTCATTTTTTTCCTTCTGTTTTCTTTCTCTGACCACCTTGCTTCCATCTCTTTGCTTCTCAAAAGATTAAAGGGCCAAAATACTGCACCCTAATGTTCTTTCATTATTCGCAGAAAATGTCACATAGTTTAATTATAATGCAAATAGGAAATGATTTATATCTAGAAAAGACAAGACATTTCATTTAGTACCAAATAGCAGGAATGAAATTACTGTATTTTCCATCTATGAAATTATCCAGTCTTTGCTGGATTGCAAATTTTGTCCAGGCTGCTTAATGCAGTTTAAAGTTCTATATTAAATATTAAGTGAGATCCACACTGTCACATTTCCGAAGTGTTGTTGCATGCAGGGGTGTAATTTAATGTCTGCTGTCAGGAAATAAATTCATAGACTATAGATTTCAGTCCTGACTAGACCACTAACTTAAGTGACTGGAGGTGCTTCCCTCATTGCTCCAGGCTCATTTTTCTCTGTCTATGGAACATATATCATGGCAAGTACCTATAACCTGTTGGGTGAACGACTTAACTCAAGTTGCTGATGCAACTAAGACCTCGGTTTATGCTTTTAAAGAAAACGGTAACGTGCCCAAAACTAAGTTTTGATACAATTTGAAGTATTTTGTCCTGTGAATTTTAAAACTTTTTTGGAAACTCTTCAGGAATGGAAATATTAAAATTTCATTCTTAGTATTGCGCTTTGTAAATTGTTGCGGTTTAGTCCCAGCCAGCAATCAAAACCACAATAGCTGCTCACTATTATCTTGTTTTTCTTGTTGGCTTTTCGTGGCTTTCCAGTGGTACTATGCATGTATTTAATTACAGTACAAATCGGAGAAGCAGTAACAAGTAGCAACTGCCTAAATTCTATTAAAAAAAAAAAAAATTAATTAAGATACTGTGAGTCAACACTAGGACTGCATGCTGTGTTATGAAGGAAACTAAAAGAGAAAAATATAGAAGTTCTAAATCCTCATAAAATAAAATTTCAAATGACTTTTCAAAAGACAATCATAGAATATGTAATTTATTAATTTTTTTGATGTAAGAGAAAACAGCATTTGACAGTCAATGTATAGGATATGGATCAGATATTTTTTATACTCTTCAGATATATTTTCAATCAGTTATTGAAAGAGACAACTGTTTTGCTGTCCTTTTACTAATGCGTATCGGTAAATCATCCCTAATTATCAATATAGTAATTGGTAGACAATTATAAGTTAATGAAGACCACAGGCTTTAGAAATAAGCTATGCAGTGACAGAGAAAACCACAAAATAATAGCATTCTGTTCAAAAGGCGGAATTTTGTGATCTATAGAGCTGAAGGCGACTTTTAAAATCCAAAGAAAAATATATGGTGTTCTCATGCTAAAAAGGGTGGAGTAGACAAATAAGAAAGTGGTGAATAATAAGAAGGGTAATTAATGTGAATCTGAGCAATCCAACTGGTTAATTGCACATGAAAGTCTTTTCAGTTTTCTTGGAAATGACAGAAACTGTTTCAACTTAAAAGGAGCGACTGGCAGCATGGTCTGTGTTTCTCAGCAGTTTCAGAGCTGGATCCTCTGTAGAGCTAAAACAATAATACACTCTCTCTCACTATAGTCATTGGAAATATAAAGCAGTAGTAAAAAATCAGGAGAATTATTATAACACTGCATTTACTTTTAATTAAATTTTCAGGAGTCTTGGTGTGCTGCCTGAAATTGACTTTTTAATAATTTGCACACACACCAAAAAAAAAAATGAGATTGCGAAGATATTTGATGGCTGCACATATGTGGTAATCGTTCTCCCCCGAGATGCGGGGCTGACTCGTGTTCAGGTGGATGTCTCAATTTCCCTTCCTGCATCCCTGCGCTGTCCCTGATTGCTGATGGGAGGACTAATTGCCTCCTGGAGCTGGGAAGATGTATGGAGCTCTGGGAAGGGTGTGGGAGCTGCTGGCAATTGGGGATGCACATGTGTTCTTATAATAGTAAGCTTTTTAGGTACCTATTTTGGAAGGAGATCAGATGTGATTTGATGTTAACCTGTGGAGATGCTGTTTACCAAGGGTAGAAGATGGTGCTGTGGTGTTGTTCTGATGGACGTATCTGGGGACGGGCTCCGGGCAAATTCTTTGTACATTTTTCCTTGTCTTCATTGAAGATTGGCTCAGGATGCACGTGTCCCCCGACTCTAATTTAATCAAAGAAGGTACCCAAGTGATGTTCCTTGGCCCCGTCATTGTTCCCTTCCGTAGTGTTCTGTGATGATCGCACCAAATACCCTTTCACATGGAATGTCTGTTTCTCAAAACATTGCTTTAGTGTTCTTCTGCATCTTAATAACACGTCAGTAACGGTAATGTAAAGATATGTGTTACTTCCAGTGATATACCATAATGTGAAATTACAGTTTAGGGTAATCTATTTGTAAAATATCATGGGTAGCTACAAAGTAGTGACTAAAGTGCTTTACACACACAGACACGCGTACATCAAAGCATTTCTTATTAGTGTTGCAGGGAATCGGTTTGGCACTTCACTTTCAGCACAACACAGCCAGGAGATGCTTTGATCTAAGTGGTGAACTGCTCCTTTGTTACAAACAGGATGCACTTTGATGTAGTAAAAAAAAAAAAAAAAAAGGAAATTTCGTTCACAACTAAGTTTTCAATCCTGGCTTTTTAATTTATATTTTATTACGTATTTGGAAGGTGGTACCTATCTGTGGTATCGAGTCTCCTTCCTGAACGTGCAGTCCATGGAGCTCAAGCATGTCCCTGTATCTCCACCTCAAGATGGGAACGGCATTAGAGGACACAGGGTACCTTTACAGTTGTTACACGAAGGTGAAAACACAACAGATTTAAGAAGCGAAACAGTATGGTCTAAGGTATTAACACAGCCAGGGTTAGGGTCTTGAAAAATTCCTCTCTGGAAAATTACGCTTCACAAAGTAAATGAAATGTCTTTGGTCAAGGACGCTTTCTCTTTGCCCTTGCCTGCATAACTATATGCCACAAAATTGCTGTAGATAGCTCCAGGGCTGGCAGTGATTGGTAAAGGGATTTCTTTGTATCCTGTCTGCTATTTTTAATGGCTTTTAATGGAGGAAGCAGTTTTTATTTTTTTAAAGATTTTTTTGAATTGAGTCACAGTGAACCTGAAAAATAAATACATAAATATTCAGTTCTTCCCAGGAAACCTAATTCATACTTTGTGTCTTTGCTATAATTCTAACAACTTAAGAAGAGGCACTTTTGACTCTAAAGCAATATAAATGAAGGAAAAAAATTAAACTTTGATGAGAAAGGTTATAAAATATGAAAGCTGTTAAAGCAGTTCAGAAGGTTCTAGTCCCACCTCAGAAACGGAGGTGTTCTATGCCAAAAACTGTGTGTTGTGGAGGTCTTTTACAAAGAAGAATTGGAATGAGGGATGGATGATCACCGGCATGTGCAAGAAGGCACAGAGCTTGTTCATTCATTTGCCAGCAGAGCACGTGTGGGTTGTTTGGCTTTGAAAAGGGTAAGGAATAAGTTTCTGGAACAGTCAGAGCAACCCAAAAAGCACCCAGCACAGGACAAAGCCTCAAAGCATGTCCAACAAAAAGGAAGATGTTGTGTTGCTCGTTGTATGGAATCCTTCCTTGTGCTAGGATTGGCAGCTTTTTAAACTTTTCTTTGTACTGTCACCTGAGCTTTTTATTCTGTACCTGGAAAAAAAAAAAGGAAAGAAAAAGAAAACAGGAAGCTATAAAAATGGGTAAAAGAACAATAAAAAGCAGGCCAGGGTTTATTGTAAAATATATCTCCTTTAAGGTATTGTTAGAAGCACTGTTTTCACATCTTTCAAACTGTTTCCTCCCTCCACTATCTCCCACTGGACCATTAAAGAGGCCAAAACGGCCCCGGTAGCTTCTTTACCTACATATGAGCCAAACAGCACCTTCTAATTCATCTTCAGCTTGCTGAGCAGATGACCTCACGTTGGTCCTGTGCAGCCCTTCCCCATAGCTGACGTGGTCTGTTACAGTCAGTATTGCTGCTAATGATTGAGTGCATCAGCCGACGACGTGATGTCTCAAGAGGGCTCATCTAAACAGGAGGCCATATGGAAGTGACCATATTGGATTGGATTAAAATTTAGATGTACGTTTGGATGCATTTCTGCAACAGCTATGTGTAGGCTGTGTGATGTGGTTTGAACAGGAATTATTTCGATAACTGGAAATTCTTGAGGCCAGAGACCGAATTTTCAGTTACTGAAGAATGAGGTACTTTTCCCAAGAAAATGTCCCTAAGAGCCTAACAAATGACCTCTTCTTAAGAAAAAAAATAGGTATTTTGGCTTTAGGTTGAGGAAAATAAGATTTGCGTCTAAAACACTGGTGAATTTTGGGGTGATATGTAACTGAAGGATAAGTAATCAAGGTATCTTTTTTACTCTAATAAATTAGACGATAGGCTGTAGGATCTCCAAGTTGGCTTAAGAACCAAATGAAATACACACCTTGCAATTTGCTTTTTCTCTGCTGTATTTCACAATCTGTCTATCTGTGAAAACCTTGTTTTGGAAAGGCAGATACTTTACCCTTGGTTTTGGTGGTCCCAAGATCCTTAACAACTGCACGACGCATGCTTGACTAGTATTTAGTGTTCATCTGTTGTAGAGTGACCACTGGCCTAAGTCACTGTTTTGTGGGTTTTTTTACTGACTCTTAGGTGATATTAATCTTACAGATTGTGACATGGACATGGTTTAGTGGTGGACTTGACAGTGCTAGGTTTACAGTTGGACTTGATCTTAAAGGTCTTCTCCAACCTAAAAGACTCTATGATTCTATATTAGACGCTTTCATGCGTCCCTTAGAATAATTTCCACTGCCTATTACCATTTGATGGGTTAGGTCATAGTTCCTACTGTGGAAAAGCTTCTCCTACAAACTGTGATATTTGTGGCTACACCGCCACTGCCATTGTCCTTATTCATGAGATGAGTCATAGTCAGGAGCAGTGCTTTGTTTTCAGCTCGTTTGATGTGTTCTCGTTTGGTTGGTTTGTTTAGAGGGTTGGTTGGTTTGTTTGGTTTGTTTTTTTTGTACCCTCCCCCAAAGTCATTCCTAATACATAAATTCTTCCTAAATACATAGATACATATAGGACAACTTTTTTCAGAGCTCGCTTTTTTAGATTCTTGATGTTCTGGTATCCCATGTCCCACAGATCAAACTCATTTCAGAAACAATGAAGCTCTGAAACAGAGTGTCTGCATACACACATGTGCATATGTAAGAACTCTTTGTAAAACTATAACATTCTTTATGTTCATTCATTAATCTACATACTATCTGAAGCATATACTAAAGGTTTCTGTAGTATTGAAAAAATGTGCTTACAAATAAACAGAAATGGAGAGACATTTTTCAAGATGGAACACACAAGCAATAGTAGCACCAATTAAACCTCAGGTAGGTGTTTTTTCTAATTCTCAGTTTATTCACCTACCTAGATTCATTGCGTCTTTGGAACTGCCCCAAAACCCCATGCACTAATATTTAGATCATGTAGCTGTCTGAGATTTTACAAAGTTCAAAATTATCCTTCTAGTGCAATAAATTTTAGCTTTATATGCCAGCTTTTGCAGATATGTTTTTGCGGAACAGTTATATAGGTTAGTGCATTTTAAGAAAGTAAATTACATTGTGGTGTGCAAATAATAAAATCAACCATTATAAGAAACTCCTAACTTTTGGAATGCTGTTGAAAAGCAATTACATTCAACTTACGTATAATAAAACTTAGTTAATTCAGCTAAATAGGGGGCACAAAACCTATTTGGATAAATGTGGGGTTTTTAATGAGTTGGCGGTCTTATTCATGCAGTAAGCATTGACGACTGTATCTTCATCCTGAATAATCAACCCTTTTTTAGATAATCAAATAAGTAAAGTTTTGTTATATTGTTACTTCTTTTACAAAGTATTGTAATATTGCATAATACTTAGGAAGTGTTTTGAGAACACAAAATGAAAGAGGGTATAGAAGTGCAATGTACTTATTATTATTGTTATTAACATTTGATGAGTCCCCTGGCTTTTCTTTCAGGATTTTTTACTTATTTCACTTGCACATTTTTAATTGCTTAGTGGAATGATGTAGTCATATCTCAGAGTTGGTTTAATTGGAATTATTGATGTCTGAAGCAGCGCCCAAGCTGGGAAAACCGGGGTCTGATCAAAGTCTGCAACTAATGGTTTAGTGAAGTTAAAAATTCAGTCTGTAATTAAAAAATGAAAGAGAGAGCGTGCGCTTTCAAAGTGCACATTATATGCTAAGGAAACAGTCACTTCTTATTTATTTGGAAATACTCATTGCAGTATTCAAAAAGAAGAGTAGCAGTAATGACTGAAGTTTTTAATCCTGCATATTTGTTCAGTTTTTCACCTGGAATATTTTACTGGATGCAGCACTGTGCTTTCATACTTGCTTGTATGCTTTATTCTCTTTAGTTATAGTTAGAACTACCTGTAAAATAGTAAGTTCATTTTAAGAAGGGCTTCAAGATTTTTGGATTTTTTTTTTTCTTTTATTTTTGTAATGTAAACCAAGAATTTTGGATCTTCCACAGGGGAACTTTTAAAATTTGATTGAAAGTACATACAAATGTTTATAATTTTAAAATGTGTTATAACGTATAGAACAAAGAAGTTGAACCTTCAAATGAATTCTGAGTGAAGTTGCTTAAAAAACCAAGATATTAAGCAGTCAGTGTTGCCTTTTGGAAGTGTGTATCTCAGTTTGTTAACTAGTGAGGATACGCAGGACAAATGCTGAGCATCCTCAGGTGGGAAAGTGCACTTTTTTCAGGTTCCTCAAACTTACTCAATGGTGCACGGGAAATTACAACAGCAAACTGTTTTTTATGAATGCACACATGACATGATGGAGTTTGGAATGTGGGTAAATTTAACTGCACTAGGTGGGGGAACTGGAGAAAGGTGAAGCAGACTGAAATAAAGAATGACTTCTACTTGCATTAGAAACAAAAGGAGGTAGGCAAAGTGATGCAAGAGTCTTGATTTCTCATCTTAAACAATCCTTCTGGTCTTATTATTTGATATTTTTTGTGTAGGGTCTTTATGTGTATGTCTTATTATCAGAAATAAATATATCTATTTCAAGGTGGATGGGGGTCTTCCACTGAATGAGTAGTTGCAATCTATCTCACTGTGTGGAAGACCCACCACATATTTCATTCTTTTAATGAAACTGTGTTTGTACATTGTCTGAAAATATGCATTTTTATCATTTGCACTGTATAGATCAGCACTTCCTGAACCATTTTTTCGTCTAAATGAGGATGCAGAGAGCTTTACATTATTCTGCTTACGATTTCAAGAGCTCTTTTTACACTGCTTGTTTGGGGATTTGCTTCCTTGGGAGAGTTTATTACTGTATGAATGAAAATGCTTTTCTGAAGCTGTTAATCATTTCAAGATTTAAAAAAAACTAATTGAGGATATTTCCCATTATTATTAAACTCTCAGGAGGGCTGTAGAGTGTGCACACTGTTATAATCTAAACCTGCAATTTGACCTCGCTTTTTGTGCCCTTTGGCATGGGAATTTTAAGGAGAATGGCCGACACTCCCCTGCCCCAGCCACAATGAAGAAAATGTACTTTTTATAATTTTCTCATCAGCTGCTGCCTCCTGTTAGCAATGAAATTGTTTTGACAAGTGTTATTTTGTCTGAACCATATTTGATTGCGGAAGGGCTCAAAACTAATCTAAAGAACTTTGTAACGTTGTGGACTGTTGGGCTGCAATGTAATCTTCCCAATGAAATGAAGGAAGACTCATCATGTGAGTCATTTGAAAATTGGTTGAGGCAAATCACTGAAAAACATATAGTAGGGAGCATTTATTCTCTGTCACAGGATGTGCTAGATAAGATAATAGGCTATTTATGGCTTTTTGATGTTGAACTTCGTGCTAACATTTCAAGTGCTATATAGAGTGATATATTTGTTATGTACCTAAAGACTGTGCATGAAGTAGTCTGCTAGCATTGAATAGTAATGTTAAGGCTCATCAATGAAGCTTTTATATATAAAGCCAGTGTCATTTGAACGATTCTTTTTGTGCAATGACCAATTGGTACGTTGGGTAGAGAACGCTGTTTTTCGGCGTCCTGTTTTATAAGAGGTTACAATCCTATTTTGTAACTCTGATGAATCAATTTTCACCCTGCATCCAGTTTACTTCAGCAGTTTTCTTTGGAGTGAGCATCTCTTCTGAAACAGCATCAGGGAATGACAGGATGGTTGAGGTTGGAAGGGACCTCTGGAGGTCATCTTGTCCAAGGCCATCTAGAGCCAGTTGCCCAGAGACACGTCCATATGGCTTTTGAATACCTCCAAGGATGGACATTGCAACATCCCTCTGGGAAACCTGTGCCAGTGTTTAGTCACTCTTAGAGTAAAAAAAGTGTTTCCTGATGTTCAGAAGGAACCTCTTGTGCTTTAGTTTGTGCCCGTGGCCTCTGGTCCTGTCACTGGGCACCACTGAAAAAGAAACTTGTTCCATCCTCTTTGTACCCTCCCTTTGGGTATTTATATGAATTGGTAAGATCCGCCCCTCAGTCTTCTCTAGGCTAAGCAGTCCCAGCTCAACCAGCTTTTCCTCGTGTATGACTTACTCCAGACCCTTAATCACCCCGGTGGCTCTTCACTGAATTCTCTTCAGTATGACCGTGTCTCTCTCTTGTACTGGGGAGGCCAGAACTGGACCCAGCACTCCAGGTGTGGCCTCACCAGCGCTGAGCAGAAGGGAAGGACCATTTCCTTCAACCTGCTGCAATACTTTATCTAATGAAGCTGAAGAGACCGTTGACCTTTAGCACAGTCACATTGCAGGTTCATGTTCAACTTGGTGTCCACCAGACCCACGGCTCCTTTTCTGCCCAGCTGCTTCACAGCCGGTTGGCCCCCATCAACTGTTTCGTTTGAACATATGTCCCCATTAGAGAAATCTTCTTAAATTTTGTGATCTTGGCAAGAAAATGTGCAACTCTATAAGTGCAGGATGCCAGAATCAATTGTCAAAAGTATTTTTATTCTCGTGGATATATTAATACTTTTATCAGATGCTTAACGCATTTTGCCACGCAGATCTGCTGAAATTTAATTCTGCAATCTGTAATATGTTCTTAGTATGATCTTACTAGTCATTTTAAAATAAATGAATCTGAATTTACAGCAGTTGTGCTTTGAACTGGCTTAAAGCAGCTTTGTGCATAAAAATACTGTGTTGTTAGGGATGGATTTGATTTTTTTTTTTAAAAATTTGCATAATCCTAGCTGTGCAGAAGTATACCTCTGTGTGCTGAGGGCTTCATTGACTGCAGCCTGTTGACATGGTAGACCTCTGCTGTTGATCTTGTTCTCTCATTTTATTCTAGTATGCGTATCTAATATTCTGAATAGCTGCTCATGTATAATATATGCAGATACAACTCCAGTATCGCAATTTAATTGAATTAGTAAACAGGGATGAAGATACCGAACACTCTGCAAAAATAAGGACCATGTCATGAGGGGACTGAAGGTTGGCCTTGCCTCTACCTGGTTATTTGAGAACATTTTTGTAGGGAATAGAGAAATGGTGACCTAAATGACAGGACAGTGGGCTGGAATTACAAAATTGAGGAGCTTCTTGCACATTGGCTTTGGGCAACTTTGGGCAATTTGTTGTCTCTCTCTGCCTTAGTTATCTCACCTGTAAATTGCACATGATATCTCTCTATTCTACTGCAGCAAATGATATAAAGAAATAAAATAACAAGCACTTTACTAGCGGTCTGCAGTTGTGTTTCTGTACAGAAGTGCTACCAGATTGATTTATATGGGTAACTAGCATGGAGACCACACACTATTTCTACCTAAATAGGTAGAAAATAACAAATATGGGGTCCTGACGATGTGCTCTGGTACATTTGGGAAGAAATAATGTCAAAAGAGCAAAGGAGGAGCATTCATGGTGAACTGCGAGACAGAGCCAGCAGGTACAAGGTGTTTGTAGGCAACGAACTCGAGTCCTGCTGTCGTGAGTCATCGGTCCAGCGATGGCTGGAGTTGTTCCCCACACCTCCCTCCAAGCCAGCTACGTGAAGCATGCTGGCAGCGTTTTCCAAGGCATGGGAAGAGCCAAAATACAATAACCATTGGGCTAATAGCCCTGCTGTTTCCAGAATAATGTAACTTGAGAGACGTGTTGACCATAGGCCTCCAATTTGCCAGAAAGTCGCTGCCTCAGTTTGACACTTAACCTACTAATTGTGGAGCCAGTTTGTTTCTGGCTCGTGGAGTGATAATTAAAATCCTGTTTGCAATGGAAAGTCAAATACAATAATAAATATGAAATGGTTCTTCACCCTGCCTAGTATATTCCTGCCATGCTTTCCGTTGAGCAGTCTGGCTGCAACTCTTATTTTCTACATCACCCAGCAATTTTTAAATATGAGAATGAAAAACTCTTGTTTCAGCTCCAGCGTTGCGAAGCGATATTTATTTGAACCATACAGGACCTTTAGGTTTCACACTTAAAGTGTGCTGCATGTTTAGCATACAAAGAGACAAAGATGAGGGTGTACAAGAGACATGCACTAAACTGATACAGACATCATCTTGGAGTGTATATTAAAAATTAATTTCAGTAAATTAGATGTTATATATTAAAAGAATTAATCTTAAAAATTGCTGGTACAACTAGTCTGTGTTATTATTCTGATACCAATTTAATTCCATTTGTTCTTGTTAAACTCATCATTCTAAATTTGCACATGAGTTTCAGATGATTAAAAACCTTGATAACACCAATCCAGAATTACACAATAAAGCATATTACAGCTGTTCTTTAATTATAATGACTGGTGGGCACACCTTTCATCCCTGAAAGCTATTTAGTAGCATTAAACTGTTGCGTGGGTTTGATTATTCATGAATTGGAGTTGTATTAACTATCTCAACAAATTTAAAGTTTTATGGTTAACTACTGTGTCCTCAAAATAGAAAAATGGACCCAAGTCTGTACCACTTATTCCAGCAAAACTGCCGGAGAAGGAACTGCAAAGGCCAATATAAATATAACGCAATTAAAATCAGTGTGTCAAAACAGACGTGACTGCTGAGGGGAGAGGAATATGTTATTTGGTGCTGATTGTTTGCCCAAAATCTCCTAATGAGTTAAAATGAAAGTAATTAAATGTCAAGGAAAAATTTCCTGAGCAACTAAATCCAAAGCCTGCTACTGGCTTCAGTTAGAGAGACACTTAAAGCTATGAGACAAGAAAGCGATGATTAAAAATGTCAATAGATAAGGCTCAGACATAAATCTTTCCTGTGCTTTCTGATTTTTAGTATCTCTGTAGTCTTAAGAATAAACTGGCCGCGTAAGGTTGAGCAGCAGCCATGAGTCATTATTTGAGTGTAAGTAAATTATGCAGTTATCTGTGTTCTTCTAAGTTACCGTTTGCTTAATAGAGATATTGTACTGTTGCTGGATCGTTGGTATTCTGAACGCGCTGGGTTGTAAACCTGGGACAAGGTCAGTGTGTTGTAGCCTTTTCTACCTTGCACTGAGACAATCTGGCAGACCTTAAGGATGGCCGTTGTCCATGTATTTCTGCTTCGTTTTGCATATGTTTAAAAATAAATGCAGGCCCTTCTGGATAACTGTTGTGAACTGTCAAAGCTAATGTAGAGGTGACATAGTCGAGCTGGTGTAAGAGTGAATAATAAAGGATAAAATCCAGCCTTGGTATAAGTTTATGTAAAACAGCAGAATTATTATTTGCTTACATCAACTGAATTTGGCATAAACATAGGCAGGTGGGAGATTTTTTTTTTTTTTTTTTTTGGTAAGAGGGAATTTTATTCATCTCTGCTCATCCAAAGTAGTTGTCTCTGCTTTCAGGGTTTATTTGAAGTAGTCAAACGACTCCTTTGCAGCGGGGAAGCTGTTTGCATAGTGCTGTCACTGATGTCCCTTCCTTACTCTCTCTGTCTCATAGAAGAGAGAAGACTCATGTGAGAGCTGGAGATGCGAAGCAGCTGTACATTGCCTAGAACTTATGCCTCGGTTGACTGGGTGGATTTTTTTTCCTGGTGTTTTTATCTTGAAGAACAAGGTGGAAAACAAAGCTGTAATTGCTCTGAAACTAGCGGAGTTAACTGTCGGGGTACAATTTTAATTCAGAAAGCTCGAGACCTGTGTGATCCTTTCTTATTAGTACAAGCTTTTCCTGCTTATAGGCCTCCTGATCAACAGAGAGCTAAAGATAAGGATCTTTTATATATATTTATTTATTTTTATATTTTTTTTTAATAGAGCACAGTAAGAGTTTGATGAACAGACACTTTAATAATAAAACTCTTTGGTCTCATTGAAACTGTAGATTGCTAGCTATTACATGACACTGAACAGTTTCCTTTCAGTATTATCACACAGTGACTTAAATGTGATGAGGCGTTAGAAAAGATTGAATTATTTTAATTTTACTTTTTCGCTGGGTTCTGAAGCCATTGTGTTTTATTTTGAGGTAAATTATCCTATTTATCTTGTCTGCATAAATACCTTTATGAATAATGCAAGAAGTTGAGATGCTAAAAGTAAAAATTACAGACCTATCCTTAAAGGACAGGATTAACATCCTGCAAGAGCTTATTTAAAACCAACTGGTGCCTTTATTCTACACTAGAAAGATGTGCCATTATAGTGGAGTGTTGCCAGATCCATGAACAATTCTGTGCTATTGACAATTAAATAACTGACTGGGGTAAAAGCAGGCAATGGAACTGTCTGTACGGGATTTCCTTTTACATAGCTGCTGTAAGAATGGAAAAACTGCAAAAATAGTTCTGCAGGGGTGAGATCAGCGATGTCTTATGTTGAATTATGGCTAGAAACAAAAAGTATTACATTTAATGCAAAGATAGTGCAGATATTTAGGTGAAGACTACTGAGGCAAATTAAGTTTATGGGAAATTTTTGGTTCCCAAGGAAGGATTAAATGGGCTGTTTCTCACAAGCAGTCTGGTTTAGACTACCTAGCTATTAAGACAAATATACAGAAAGCTCAGGCAAATTTGTGAGTCGGTGAACGTGTTCTCACTGACTTCTCAGAGCATTGCTCAGCCAAAAAATGTCCACCCCTTGTTTCCTTTGGCCCGAGTCATTACCGAATTTCTGAACAGGTCTTTCTGTGCTGCTTTGAAGAATGATTATAATTTTTGTACTGTTTTCACTCTCAAGGCAGAAGTATACGCTTCATTTCAGCTTAACTTTATGAAGAATGTTTATATAGTGTATTCTGATAAGCGTATGCACACGCAAGACATACACAGAAATAGTGCCTATATACCTCAGATTCTATAGCAAAACCCCAAACTAGGCTTGGATAGAAAGCTATTCATTCTGAGGCAAGTATGCAGATAAAGTGTTAGGATCTAAAGAAGATGGAAAAGCTAAGATGAAGAAAAGTGAATTGATTCTAATTCCCTGAACTGGCCATTATCTACAGCAACATCTTCCTATACAGAAAAAAAATCCTCAAACAAGTGTTTTTAAAAGCCATAGTACGTCCAGATGGAAATGATCTATTAAGTGAACTAAGTAACGTCACGGTATATGACACACCATTTTATAAAGCTGCTATTTGCGGTTCCCTCTTGGTATTACAAGCATCTTAAATCATTCTGAATTTCTAAACCAAATCCTTAATATTTTCCTATACCTGCAGAGCTATGTTTATACATCTGCTACAAGTAATGCACAAGACCACAGGAGAAGCTTACAGACCTAATCATAATATTTTCTTCCCTTTTTCTCTTTATGTACATCATTTTAAGCATGGAAATAAGAAACGGCAATGTATTAGACAAATGGAGAAGCTGCTAATGGTTTTCCCTGTTTATCCACCCCCTCTTCATGCATTTTGTATTACATGGTGCTGCTAATGACCTGTTGCCAAAGAAATACTGACGTGCTGCAGCCGCAGAGGAAGGGATGCTTCTCCATTCCCCTCCCTGCACCTGGGCTGGGTTTAACCTGAGGAGCAGGCTGGGCTGAGTTTAACCCAGAAAGAAGAGATGTGGGGCACCTTCTGCAAGCTGGAGATGGCTCTAGGAGAGGAGAGGTAGTAGGAGGGAGCAGAGATAGATAGATAGATAGATGGATAGATAGATAGATAGATAGATAGATAAACTATTTTTTTCTGCACCAATGGTGTCTTTGATGGCAGATTTTCCAAAAGCAACCCACATACCGCCTCCTTTCCCTTGCCCGCTGCCCCTGGCACAGGGCAGTGCTGCTGGAACTGCACTGGTTTAAGGAGATCGAGGGTGTAAAGCAAGAATCTACACAACTAAAAGCGAGTCCTATTTTCCCAGCTCTGCTGGTGTAAGAAATTGGTTTGTGTCTCCCTAAACATCAGTGGACAAAAGCTAGAGAGAGGTATGGTACTGCCACAATGAAGTCATCTAGTCTTGAAAGAGTTCTAGGCCTTGTTTTACTGTTCTGATGTAATCTAGAGAGACTCATACAGACACTCTTCTTCTTCCATTGAGTAAACTGCTGCTTAGTTTTGGTATCCTAGCGGACAGGCTTTCCGAAAAGTAATCTACCAGTCAGTTAGTATCTTATACCATGAGCCTAAATCAAATACAAAAAGGGGCTCAAGTTTAGAAATGAACTTTAGGAAAACTCCATTGATTTTGTAAATTAAAAATGTAAAATGGAATGGATAGATGTCCAGACCAGGACTGACCCGAGGAAGCAATCTTTAAACAGGAACGTTCTCTGGTTCAACACTGGGGAAGAGAAGAAAGCAAGAAGGATTCATTTGCAGTTGACCCGTGGTAGCAAAGTCGTTCGCTTTCCAAATGGGATTAAACTTGTTCCGTCAGCCATGACATGTGAAAAGATCATGGTTATAAATTCCATTTGCTGTAATGAATTGAAAGTGTCGGAGTTTGCAAGCAACACTCCTCGTTGATGGACAGCTAGATCCTGCAGTGTTTTAACACTAAAATTAGCTTCTACAAAAGAAAAAGTACAGAAAAGGTGGCAGCAGTGACAGATTTTAAAGCATTAAAACAATGACTGTATTGTTAAATGGAAGCTGAATAAAGCCATAAATAAATAGCAATTATAGCTCTGTTATGTAGATAATTTTCTTCATTATTTAGTGAGGGTGAACACAAAACTGGAAAAAGGCATTTGTTTAGGTTTCAAAGCTGTTTTTCAACAAGTATTGTTACCTAAATGAGGAAAAAAATCAAACTTTTCTATGGTATTGCTTCTAAGTTGTAAGAAAATTGAACTGTATTGAAGGATACTTCGTTCCAATCAATTTCAACATACATCAGCTTGACTTCACTGCAGTCCATGAAACCATATTGTTCTATGTATTTTGTAAATTGAGGCAAAAGCTACACTTTGTGGTTACTTAACAACCTTAACTCAGTCTTGCATCAGGATCATTAGACATTTGTACTTTGCTTGCAGAACTAAATGCAGTTTCAGAACCTATTTTCCCCCAAAATTGTGTGTTTGGTGTACACAATTTTATGCATCTTTTAAATGTGCTGATTGCCAAGAAAAAAAAACTATCAGTGGGTGAAAACAGCTAATGTTGGTGGGTAATTTGAGATTTATTTTAATTGATAAGGTACCCACTTGAAAACTGTCCAAGATTTTTTTTAAAAAAATGAGCTTGAGTGAAACAGAGGAATGAAAATATAATAGCTTCTTAAATTACTGCAAGGTTAACATATAATTAATTTGCTAATTTTAATTATAACCCTACAAAATGTGCAGAAAAATGCTCAAAGGGGAGAAGCAGCCAGGTGCCAGCCACGATTAACCAAGATTGCTGGCAATTATGAGGTCTCTATTAACCATATTCCAGAAATTTTTAAAAATCCTTTCTAAAACCAGCTCATTTATGGGAACTCCACGGGGTTTTCATCTTGCTCTGCTTTCCCATTGCTACAGACTTGCTGTCATTTGCTTCACTCTTTTCCAGCTAGATGTTTGATTGCAGCTGAAACATGGATTGCTTTTCCTGTTTGTCACATGCTGTTATACATATATGAGGTGTTTCTTTTGATCGTAGAAACGAAAGAGATTAACTATTGTTTGCAAAGTGCTCTGAGCACCTGAAGTGCCAGGTAGCTGCAAATATCACAGCTGAACGCTCAAAACACAAATCCTGAAGAAAATGCTCTTTTTTTGCAAGGTGTCCCAGGACATGCAGTTTGTAAAGCAGGATTATTTCAGGAACCCACCGAAACTGGAGAACCTGCCCCGCGATGCTTTATATGCACAGATAAATTAAGTTCTGAGTTAAAAAACAAAGAACACAAAAAATCTGCATGTCTGCATTTTTAAACAAATCCCGGTATAAACAAATGGCTTGTGTGTGGCAAATTCCATGATGTGTTATTGTTCTTTTTTATTGTTATGCGAGTCATGTTTTAAATGCCTGTTGTTGGGAACCATAATAAACCTTAATCCATCTATTAAAAGAAGATTAAAAATAATAATAATAAAGCACCTAACAACAACAACAAAATAAAACAAACCTAAAGCATTGGTGTCAAAGGAAATTAATTTCCTGGCTGGCTTGTGTTTTTCTCTGAGGCAGATATTGATGAGTGTGCAGAGGGGATCATTGAGTGTCACAACCATTCACGCTGTGTTAACCTCCCAGGGTGGTACCACTGTGAGTGCAGAAGCGGTTTCCATGACAATGGAAGCTATTCTCTTTCCGGGGAGTCCTGTGTTGGTAAGCAATGATCACCATAGCGCTTTTATTTTTCTTTCCCCCCCCTCTTCCTTCTGCATGGTGTTATAACGTGAGCACTGAGCCGCTGGCCGGAGCGGTGACTGTGTTGACGGCTAAAATGAGAACGCAAGCGAGCGTGTCTGTGTGTGTCGGCATCCCCGGCCGCGCGGGGTGGGTGCCGCTTCAAGGTGCGTCATGTTTTTGAATGGTTATTACAGGAGGGAGGCACTTAGAGATCCAAAGTGTGACTTACTGCCCTTTGCCATTTATCATAATAAGTTGCTGTAAAACCTGAAGTCAAGTAGGCTTTCTGAGGAGCGCAATGGGCCACAAGAGGGGAAGAGTCGGTTTTCAATTTTCAAATTTCAGCAGAGTGATATGGGAACGCATTTGGGCTATATCTGTGTTGCTTTGATTTGTTTGTTTTCCATTGTTTGGCATCTTCATCATTTTATTTTTAGAATTACGCAAATAGCATCGAGCTCTTCATGCACCATGTTTGCAGAACAAGACCCCAAGAGCATGAACGGAGTTTATAAAAGATGTGGAAGGGTTTGTCAGTTGTTCCTATGGGAGGACAAGGGATGAGGCTCCATGAGCACTTAGTGCTGGTTCTTGCTCTCCGGGTGCCCTTGACTGTCCCTAAGACGTTGTGTGCCAACACAGCAAGTCAGCACTAATAAAAGCGTCATGAAGATGGCAATTGTACAATTTTTCCACCTCTTACTTATTCTCCAAAGCCTTATACATAATTTCTATACATTATTGTATCAGATGAGTTTAAAGCTGTTTAGAAAGGATCCTGTTTTAGCTTCTATAGAGATGCAGATCAGCTTCTCACAGTACTACGTACAGATCCATTTCTCATAGATTTATGCCCTTTCTTTGAAATTTTAGTTAACTCATCTCTGCTCAGTTCTATGAATTTTCTATAGAAGCTTTTCTGCTGCTTCTGTGAAATACACTTTTTTTTTAAAATAAACACTGTAAATTTTGTTTATCATGTCCGTAGGTATGAAGAGCTCTTTCTAAAAGAGTTTAAGTATACAACTAAAGTTAAAATAAAAATTTGTACTGAAAATACATACACTTATTTGTAACTTGTAACAAATATTCCCATCTTTTACAACATTTGGCTATCAGAAGTCCTTGGTATAAGATAGCATCGTGATTTTAAAATGCAGCAATAATTATTTTCAAACCAAATATTTTGTAGATTGTCCAGCTATGTTAGCTTCTTGTCCTAAGGTGGCGTGGAGCTCAGTAAAATCACAGATTCCCAAATGTTAAGAGTTTTCCTCTGGTTTACTTAAATACTGTAAAAGGAGTGATGAGACTGAGCAATGTTGAAAATATTTGCTTTATGAGAAGTCAAAGTAACACGACATAATCTTCGAAAAACCCAAATTGCAACTGGGGGTAATGGGCATTTGCAGCACTCCTGATGCCCCATACCTTGTCAGGCTGAGCTTATCTTGCTGGTTTGGCACTAGGAAGATGTAAGGCTCAGGGTGGTCTACGGAAAAGACCACCACATAGGCAAGACTTGTTTTCAGCAGCTGGTTCAGTTGCTGGAAAGGTCACCATTGCTCACATCGCTATTAAAGGGAAG
Source organism: Pampusana beccarii (assembly GCA_013399365.1). Taxonomy (NCBI): domain Eukaryota; kingdom Metazoa; phylum Chordata; class Aves; order Columbiformes; family Columbidae; genus Pampusana; species Pampusana beccarii. Next base: position 66,589 of record VWYH01006691.1, on the reverse strand, counting down.
GGCGCTTGGCCACCTCGCAGCAAAAAGGAGCCCCAAATACTCTGTATTCTGTGGAGACCGAAGTTTGTGTGCAAACAAACTGCCCTCGGTTCGACCTGCGCAGCGTGCTGGAAGTTGGTGAGGTCAGGGGCTCATCCTGCCCTACACAAGTTGTAAACAGAATGTTAAATTAGAAGGGTTATTTTAATGTGGTAGCATCCCTCAACCATCTGCTGCAGGGTGCCGGCGAGGAAGAGAATAAACCAGTTCATTATATTCCGTTACACTGGTTAACCAATTAAAAATTAATCGAAAGATTCCGCTAAACCTGTAATGACAAAGAAATTTCAAACCGTGATGTTTATTTTAAAGTGCAACTTAGAATTGGTTAAAATGACAGATAACACTGTGCACATTCCAGCTAAGACTCAGTTTCTTGAACACTGACTTTCATCATGCTGAAGTGCTTGTTTGCCTGGTGGAGTATTTAGAGTCAGGGCCAGAGTCATTCACTCTGTTTCAGATAAAAGAGGGTGCATCTGCTTAGCAACAGCATCTTGTCCTGGCATATTTTACAGCCTGTACGCTGTGAAATCCTTGGGTGTACCTGAGGTGGATTTGAGCCGTTGCATCTCGGTATGTTTTGAAATGTTTCTTCTTTATCAGCGAAGGACGAAACTCAGAGAACAAGGAATAGGCTAAGAACATAAATTAAAAAAATTAACTTTCCCCCTCAAAATTAATAATAATAATATCTGAGAAGGCGGTGGGAGGGAAGGCTCAGATTGCACAAAGCTCGGGCGGCTGGTGGCTTTTGCTGAGTGTGTTTGTGTGTACCTGTTGGTTGGCCCCTCTCCCCCGTTGGTATGTAGGAGGTCCTGGGGCTGAGTCATTGCTTGCAGGGCCTCTGCAGCGTTGCAGAACATTTTAGAAAAACCATCATCTCTTTGAGAAGTGCTGTGATACCTCAGTGCTTCTAAAAGCTTTATTCTCATTGACTAGGAGAAAACAGGGGAGTTTGTCACCTGGCAAGGGACAAATGTGTAAATCAACGGATGTGGCGGGGAAGGTCATAATATTGCACCGGAGCTTGGGTAATAAGGATGTATGACTTAGCCAGGCCACTTCAAGCTTGGAAAAATTCTTTTTATTGCTTAAAATATCAACCGAAGGCAGCTTTGCAAAGGTAATACATTTCCATGGGCATGCTTTTATCAAAGATGTCAGCTTTATAAGGTGATGGTGAGCAGACTCAAATTAAGAAAATGTAATTTAATTTCCAGCGGTAGCGTTTTTATGAGGCACTGGCCTTTCACAATATGTTATTAAGAATAGTGCTTGCAGACAAAAGGCAATTGCTATACTAAGTTGCTACCAAAGTTTGCTTGGCAATTAAAACTTGTAGGCTGTAGTTGCTGTGTTGTGTTTTACTTTTTTTTTCTCTGTTTTAATAAGAGCTTTGCTACACTTTAAGGTAAACAAACAAAACCACTTTATAGAGAACCATGAGTTGTCATATGATACATATCCCAGTATTAACTACCATCTACCGATACCATGTTGAAGCAACTGGTATATATTGTTTTTTCCCTGCACTAAGTGCCTGTTGCCAAATACTTCTTGTCATAAGGTAACTGTTGAATAAATTCTCACCACTGAATTTTCAGTGGTAACATTTAAGATCACCAGAACAAAAAGAAGGGGAAAACTGGCAAAGAAATGCTGGATTCTGGGGGAAGTTAATAATGTCCCGCAAAGTTCATTCCCACCTCCAGCAGAAAAATAAAAGCAAATGAAATTATACTTTTAAATCTCCATTCTAAGGGAGATCTTTCTGCTCCGGAGAGAGCTGTTCAGACCCTGGCGTGCAGGATTCCTCATTCCATTTTTTTCACGATGTTTCGTGTTTCTGAGTCTTCTACATTGTGATTTGCAAGCACAGAAGGAAGAACAACCAAGGCAGCAGTCCCCGTCACTTGTTGATTTTTTTATTATTATTCTTTTTTTTAAGAATCATGCACTTTTTGTAGCAAAGCTTAACACAGATCTTCCTCCAAACCTCTTGAAGCTCAGTGTGTGTGGATTTTATCCTGCAAAATAGAAATTATCTTGCTTACTTTCTATTTAGTAAATTCTGATTCTTGTATTCTGAAAGGAAGTTGCATTACATGTCTTCAAAGTAATTGTGTTTAGTCATTTCTATTTTTCTAGAAAGCATCAGTGAATCCTGTATTCAGAAACTAATTTACTATGCAATGTTCTTTAATAGACCATTATGTCTCTGTAGAATAAAAGTACTATCATAAAATATTTTCTAACTAAAAATGAATCTGTTTAGAGTTTTGGTTTTTCTTCAAAGATGAGTCCCAGTCACTTTGATTTAGAAAGAAGGCAAATACATTAAGTAGCAAGTTGCCTGTGAAAAATGATATGTCAAAACAGTGTTTAGTTAACTTGTACATACATTGGTTTGGGAGCCCAGCATACATTTTTCACGTTAACGTTATACTGTAATGGTTTAATGTACCATAACAGTTAAAATTAGCACATTAGTAGGATTCTTTCTTCTGCAACAGCTTATCATGATATTACAGAGCAGCACACTGCATGACTTGCTTGCACACATTTATTAGGGTGCTATAGAAAAGTCATACCCTTAACACCTGAATAGCCTTGAAAAGAAGAAATAAAGTAGCTGGGGATTGGTTTAAAATTTCAGTGAAACCAAGTTAATGAACTTGTGTTGATATGTACAGTCATGCTTGTCTTCTACCCCATTCAAATACCGTGGCCGTGGGACCTCTCATAATATCTGAGGCAAATTACTTCTCCTTACAGCCAAAAAGGATGGAAAAGGAAATTGCATCTCGGGGGATTATTCTGTTCCATTTTGATTCTGATTTCTTGTCTGCCCACATTACCAAGCTATATTTATATACTTTGAGAGTACAGTGGGAAATGAGCACGTCTTGGGTGGTTGGTTTTCTTTCTTTTCCCATCCACAGAGTGTGACTAAGTTGCATTGTGGCTAAAATTCATATAATCAGGTACTTGTTGCTGTACGTTTGCTTAAAGCAGCACAGATTAGGAGTGTTTGAAGAGTGAAGCTCAGTTTTACCATAGTCCTGTGCGATATTTGAGGTGACACGGCTCAGAAACAGTCACTTTGCTATTGGCTGTATGTTGATAGAAAATAGCATAAGGTTAGCGTTACCAGCAAGGTTCTGATTATTGTTATTTCTACTGTATTCTCATTTTTCCTGTGTGGAGGGGGGAGGTAAAGCTCTGCCGCTTTTATTTGGATTAATTAGTAGTCTGCCACACATTATCTCAATATAATTAATAAGATTGCAAAGTCCTATTTCAGGGCTGAAAATGAATTTTCACAGGGTGACAGGATACATGAACTAATCCCCCCCAAAATCAGGACAGAGATCTTGTTCTTGTGTCGTATGCATGGAAAGGCTATGGAGTCTCCTTGCTGTTTCATATATGTACTTGTCCATTGTTCTTCAAAGCTGCTTGATTTATAAATGAATATTTCATCTTCTTCCTACCTAGTGTTATAGTGGGAAATTTGTGTAGAGTTTTGCTTTGGCCGTCATTAAACATTCCGGGTTTGGGCCCCCATCCTCTGAGAGCAGTTGTGGAAAAGTAAATGAAACCTGATGGGAGTGTGGGGGATTTGAGATGAGCAAGGATTTGAATAATATAAAAATAATCTATATGCAAGAGTCTTATAATAGAATTTTCATATTCATTAAAAGATTGTTTTGGACATGTTCAGAATTTTAAACTAGGCTAATATTTCAACACCTAAGTAGACACATTAATTCCAGTTCTTAAGAGAAATTTCACACTAAATAGGAATATTTTCTTCAGTGTTTTGCATAGCTATCTGCATGCTGATCTCGTATCAATATGAGCAAGTTCATTTGATATCCATTAAACTGAAATACTTTCTTAAGCTAACTGGGGACTGACAATAAGGGAGGTTTTGTCTGGGGATTTTTTTCTTCCCCCTCCCCATCTGGTTTGAGGCTGGAAGAGTGAAAGGGACAAAAACTTGTTAGGTTTATAACTTCTTTTCCTCAAGTGACAGGGGAACATTGCCTGTTTGTTCTGACTTGCAGAAATGCAATCAGCGACAAGAAAAAACTGCCAAAGGGATGTTCTCGGAAAATTAGCTCTATTAAAAGTTCAGCTGGCAGTAAGTGCAGTACCCAAGCCTTTTGTGTTTGATTAATGACTAAAACTTTAAAATAATAAATGCCATAAAATAATAAGAAACCATCATTTGCATAAAGAACGCCAAAAAAATGAGCAAACTGAGTAGCAATTAGGAATTTATGTTCACGCTATGTTACTCAGCTCTGCTTGATTGGTTTCTTTGTCAAGAACGTCCCATTTACCAGTTTGGGCTGCTCTTAATGGGAGCATCCTTTTTATGTGTGCTAAATGGAGAACAGCAGTAGCAGTTCGTAAATAGGGTGTTCTTCCCTTTCGGATACGGATAACAGATTAAGTTGGCTTTGTGCAGTGTGAACAGGTCTGTGCTACTGAGAATATGAATAATGTTAGTTTCTAGTAATTGCTAACATCTGGCTTTCCATAAATCTGTTAAATTACATGGAAACAGAATTAGATTTCTGTGTCATAAGTAAAGCAATTACATGGAACTCTGTAGGCAATATGGCTTTATATTCATCTGTGAAATGTTTTGAACTGTGAGAGCAACCCTTCTAATCTGCACCATGATCCTGCTACCTCCTATATATATGCATATATGCATATATATATGCGCATATATATTGTTATTCAAGGAGCCCTTAATATGGTGGGGAAGAGAATATTGATAAATACAAGTCATAGTCTGTTGAAAGGAAAATGGGATATTTTAAAGAATATTTAAAGTAGCTGTTTGGGTATAATTCATTTCATACCAACCCATCCATAGTTCTCTTCATGTTGCTCTTAATGGGTTTTACCTCCTGTGATACTCTGGCCCTTGTTAAACAATACGCTCCGAGTTTTAATTTCTCTTAGTTCAGCACCTTTTACACCACTGGTAGCGGACCTTGCAAGTACTCAGTACCGTAAAGCTACGCGTTAGAGCTGTAATGTTATTTCTTGGCAATTACGACTGTCAGGGCTGTAAAACAGACCATTTCTAGGGAAGTCTGAGCGACGAGCAACGGAATCTGGTTTTCTGAGATGACTTGTTGAACTCATGGTAGTTGTCCAAAAAGTAGGGCAACCCGCTATCACATCCACCTAAATCAGACTTTTAAGTAATTTTCTTTATAAATTCTATTGAATTTTTACATGTGGTGTTTCAGAAAGGAATTAAAAGAACTCTTGAGTAATATTGAAGAGTTATAAACTTCATACTAGCAATTAATTTTAAATGGTAAGTGTGAGGATTCTTCCTTGTAGTTTCTGAATTAATATAATAGTGTTCTGGAATTTTTGTGATAGAAACCATTGCATACTTCTAAAGGATTTTCTTCTCCAATCTTCCTCCCAGTGTTGCTTTGGTTTCATTGTTCGTGTTGGAACAAGACAGACCTGCCAGTTTACTGGTATTTTCTCTGGACAATCTGTCAATATATTGTTTAAGAACAGCCCAAAGTTATTTTCTGAAAGAAACACCCGTTTTTCATAATGTGCTTGAAAATCTCGTGGCTTTCGCTGCACAAAACCCTAGATAAATTCATATTGCATAATTATATTTTATCCTCCAAAAGCAATTTTAATGGGATACTGTATTTCCCTTTTCTCTAGTGTATAATGCTTTTCTTTTGCTCCTTATTTCTTTGTGTCATTGCTAAATCATACTTTTTCTCCATAACTTCGTTCTAAGATTTTTTTTCTTGTATAATGTGCCTCTGATTTCTTTCTTTCTTTTCTTTTTTTTTTTTTTCATTCACTTGCACCTTCCAGCAATGGGAAAAGTAAACAATTGACCACTTTTATTATGGGAAATATTGATTATGCTAGGAACTTATTCTTCTATTTTGGGGTAAAACCCAGCAGAGAGAATGGTTTAGCTGACAGCAAGTCACTCTGCTTGTTTGCTAGTTTCCAGTCACTGCAAAATCATATACCCCTGTCCGAAGGTTCGAGTTCATCGATGGTATGTGGTTCCACTAGTTATGTCAGACACAGCATTTACAATTTAGCCTGCTGGAGATAGTTGCAGAATTCAGTTTCAGAATTCTTGGTGGAATCAAAACAAACACTGAAGAATAACCTTAAAAAAAAAAAAAAAAATATATATATATATTAAAAAATATATATAAATTAGTGTTTAATGTCTAGCAAGTAAATATGGAAGATATCAAAAAGAAGGCACCCTCTTCTACCAGCAAGGCAGATGGGCGGTAATTATTTAATACAGAAATAAAATTTGCGCTGTGGGGGAAAAAAAAAAAAAAAAAAGATGTGCAAAGCATTATAAATGTGCTGTTTTGCAGATATCGATGAGTGTGCCTTAAAGACCCACACCTGTTGGAACGATTCCGCCTGCGTGAACCTGGCAGGAGGGTTCGATTGCCTCTGCCCGTCCGGACCGTCCTGCACTGGAGACTGTCCCCACGACGGCGGCTTCAAGCACAACGGGCAGGTGTGGACCCTGAGGGAGGACAGATGCTCCGTTTGCTCTTGCAAGGTGAGGTCCAGCTGGTCTGGGTTTACAGGAGTCTTTTAAATCCCCAGGCTCATGTCAGAAAGCCAATATTGCCACGGTGTTGGCAGAAATAGCAGCCCGAGCCCAGGGCGCTGAGGCAAAAGGTAAGTTCTGCTGTGGGCGCTGGAGCTGTGATGGGGAAACCTTCTGGGAATGTTGGAAACTGTTTCTGTTTGACGCGAATACACGTCTCTTGGGACAAGTACCGTAGTCAACCACCTTCCTTTTGGTGGTGTTTCCCTTGATTTGGAATAGACGTGAATTAACCGGGTGAGAAGGAAGGGCTGAGTGAGAGTCAAAGCGTAGAGGACCTGGCAGCCAGCACTTAATTCCTCAAGCGAAGAAGGGTGACGAGCAGCTTTGTCCTCCCCATCCCAGCCCGGCTGTGGTGGCAGCTCTGCCACTTGAGCAGTGCAACTCCCTCTGCACCTTGGGGAAGCCACGTGTAGAAAAGTAGATGTACTTTATGGTTAACTCTTAAATCAGGGGTTGGTTGGTTGGTTTGTTTGTGTGGGTTGTTTGCCTCCCCGCCCCCCTTGGAAATTAGTAGTTATTTTCTGAGTGTTGTGACTCATCTAAAAGAATATTTAACTCTCCTTTCTTCGTTTTCACTAATTAGGAGTGCTGTCATTGAAATTCAAAGAATTTTAGGAATGCACCAGTCTGAGAAATGGTTGATAGTTTATGGCCGCTTTGACCCGCGGCATTCATAGCACCAGTGGGGGTGTCCTTAGGCACAGCTTGCGTTAAGTCCAGGTAAAATGAGATTTTGAGCACTGTGAAAAGCTGAACATAGAGCATGAGAAGTGGCCCTTCAGTCCCCAAGTCTTGATGCTGCTGCTGAGCCAGAGAAGCATTAAAGGGTTTGGGAGGCACAAGGGGGAAGAGTTGTTTGGAAGCTGCAAGAAGCTGAAAGCCTCGTAATTTCTGTATTGCAATAATATAGCAGAAAGGAAAACGAAGATTTTGAGAGTGAATAGAACCTGCAAAGCACACTGCTCTTTGGGGCTCAAAAGGGAATATGTTCTTGTTACTTGCTATATTTTTTACTTCAAGTAGCCTCAAGCTCCCTAAAACTCCTCCCTTCAGAAGCTGAAGTGTGCAACTCCACTGAATACATATCAAGCTTTTATTGTAATCTTGGGGAACTGGCTGGCTTATGAAAGGATTTCCAGTCAATAGAATAAACAGTTTAATATATGTGAAGACATCTGGTCTGCCTTTGCAGAATTACGACTATTAGTATTCCCATTTTAGATTGCTTGTGATTTGCTTTACTTGCCGTTTCTCATTGCACTTGTTTCTTATGTTGGATGTTCTTATTAATATATGAAAATATACAAAATGATTAACTAGTACATAGATATTTTAAACTAGGCTTGACACTGTTTGTTGCTATGACTCTTTCTTTATATCTTCCTCACTTTCCATTTTTTTTTCCCCTGTGAATTAACAACATATTTAATTTCTCTCCGGTCGCTGCCTTGTTTCAAGAGCCAAATTCTTGTCAGGGAAGACAGGGAGACCTTCTTCTCTATTCTCTATTATATCCCAGGCAGGATGTAAGGTCTTCACTCAGTGTTTGTTGAAATATGGTATTGAAATCTATTTGGCTGCAGCCAGCCCCCTGCGACCTTTCTGCGGCCGCCTCGGTTTTCGGTGAGGAAAAGGGCAGAGTGTAACTAAATCATTCTGTATACTCCTTACTCAAACTTTGAAATGATGCTACTCACAAATCAGCATTTCAGATTTGAAATAATGTGTTTTCTTTCGGCTTTTCTTTTGTTATGGTTATTTTAGGAAAGGTCAGACTGATGTATTTTGCGCAGTGGCTGAAACACACAGGTCCTGTCTTGAATATGTTTTAACTTAAAATCTGGTGTAAAGGAAATGAAGTACCTTAACTTTTGAAAATTATTCTTTGTGGAGTATGAGAAATTATATTACTGATTTACATAATGAAAAAAAATGTCATTATGGAAGCACAGGGGATTATCTCAGTGTTTCATTAGACCCAGTCTCTTCAAACCATCCTCGTTCATCTGAGTAAATATAAAGTTTCCGAAAACAAATTCTCAAAACTCTAAATTAATACAGTACCTTAAGTATATTTGATGTATCTTCTACAGGAATCTTCCTGAACCACTGTGGATTTAATACACAAGACTGGTAAAAATTCGATGGGGAGCTGGAAGCTGTTTCTCTCTCCCATGCGAAAACTAAGCCTGGCTGTACAGCCTGGCTGTATCTGGGCTTTTGAGTCTGTCCTCTAATTTTAAAGACACCCCTCCAGTCCCCGTATGGGAAAACTGTGGGGAAAACCACAGCACAGGCAATGCGGGGATGTGCCGAGGTGAAGCGTGTTCCTGATGCTGAGAACGGTTGGGTGGTTTGATTTCTGCTGCTTTCTGTCCAAATTGGCCTTGGGGCTTGTGGAGACTTGAGTCACCCTTTACAGCAATTCCTTTTGCATCAGGTTTTTCTTTGGTAAGAAGAATTCTGTGTTCTTACCACTGATTTTTAGGAAGCATGTAGAACGGATGCAGTGGGGAAGGCGGGGATGGAGAGGTAATACTAAGATGCTGTGTGTGATTACCCACTGAAAGGAAATAAGTTGCTTTCTGTATATTTCCCAATTTTCTCTATATTTCTCAATTCTACTACAGAACTGCAAAGATGCAAGTGAGATGTAGCTTAGGAGGCTTTGTGTCACTGCAGCGTAGGGACAAAAACGTGTTTTGAAAGGCATGGAACTAATGAGGTTGTAGATAAAACACAGTTGCTAAAGAATAGAGTATCAGTGTATTATGGTTACCAAAAGGTCTCGGGTAAAATCATCAGGCTTTGTCAACGTTCTGAAATACAGAGAGTAAAGGCAACGTAAAAGGTTAGCTGCTCCCCAGGGGCAAGAGCACGGCAGCTCAGGGAAGCTCAGAACCACCAGCATTGTCACCAGCTGAAAGGAGAATTTGAAAACTAATCTTGAAAGCTCGGAACCTGAATTGGGACGAGGCAGACAGGTTACTGATGGCTGTTCTTAATCAGCATTCCATTAGGGAAAGGAGAGAGGCTGACGTTGTCGGGGGTGTTGGGTTGCCACCCCGGAGCTGCTCAGCCTGGCAGAGCTTTAGTGCTGAGCCGCTGCTGTGTGCGCAGCACGGGGAGGATGGTTGGGCGAAACACCCGCAAGAGTGGAGATTTAGTCAGAATTCATGAAGAAGTTTTTTACAGTGAGGGTGGTGAGAGCCTGGCCCAGGTTGGGCAGAGAGGTGGTGGCTGAACCATCCCTGGAGCCATCCCAGGCCAGGCTGGACGGGGCTCTGAGCAACCTGAGCTGCTGAAGATGTCCCTGTCATGGCAGGGGGGGCACTGGGGGAGCTCTGAAGTTCCCTTCAACCCAATCTTCCTTATTTTATGATTTACTCGAACTTCTGAGTAAGGAAATAAAGCTTGTCTATCCCTTCTCCCACAGCTGAAGCAGAAAACTGGCCATGAGCAGAGAATCCTTAGTTATCTTAATTTGATACAGAACTGCACAAATACTGCAGGGCAGTCTAGTCTTACGCCCTGTGCTTGGCAAAAGCAGTTCAGATCTACGTTAACCTCGCATGTGTTCTGCGTTTCCATAATTCTGTGTTCTCTTCCGCTTTCCTTGTTAAGAAATAATTTTAATAATTCTTACAACAGAAAGTGGTATTCTAATCAATTCAGAAGTATGACAAAATGCATCAGTGACACGGACTGACGTGGGTATTGCGATTCCCTGATGCTGATTTTGTAGGTGTTGCCTTGTTGCCAAGCCTGGCTTTGCTTCCAAACAGCCAAACACATAATCCTGCATCAAAATACAAACAAAACAACCTCCCATGCTACAGGCTGTGGTGCTGGCTGTTCTGTCTGCCTGCAGAAGAGACATCCTGCGCTGCTGTCACTCTTGAGTAATCAATTTTTAAAAGGATCCAGAGGAAATAAATTCCTGTGCTTTGATAAGTCGCCCGTAACTTGGAGGCAATGAAAAAAACTTTTCCTTCTTACATCAGGTACAAGTTTATAGACTCAGAACGAAGTTACGATAAGAATGTGGAAAAACTGCAGTGAAACGAGTGGAGTTGTTTTAGGAGTTGCACGGTTGTGATCCAAAGCAGAATTTGGCTTCATTCCTCTCACAGCTCTCCCCTCAAACTGGCTGCAGGAGGTGCTCTGCTTGAATAAGGACCAGTCCAGTAACACACTGGATGCAAAAGAAGTGAACGTCACCATTTTTCAATAATCTCCTCATTGTTAACTGTAATTTCAGTTCTCTCTGGCATATCAGTATGTTGGCTCACCTACAGTAAGAGATAGAATTTCAAACACGATCATCTGTCCAATTTTCATAACTGGAATTAGAATCAATTTGTTTTGCTGTGATGCAAAGAGAATATATTATTTTCCCTTCAAATGCAGAAGCGATTCTTTGTTTATCTCAAACAGTTCTGTTTAATGGTCTTTAACAAAATGAGCCATCCAATATTGTAAGCAAATATTTAGCAAAATCATATTTTGGAGAACCTGTGGAATACAGGCCCTCTTCAATACATGAACTGAATTATAACGGATGATGGAAAGTCCATTTAGCTTAAAGCTGCTGTACTGTAGATCCAGATGTGGAACGGAACAAGTGGTGAATTCAGGGTGAAGAATGATTAGTGCTACTGTGATTTTGCTATATTGTGGTCATATGAAGTTAAAGAAATAAATTTTCTTTATTTGAGTTATTTTCTTCACGGTGATACAGTCAATTAAAATACTGCTAAATAAATATGACATGTATCAGAGTGGCAACTGCTTGAAGAGTTTGTTGATGTAGCCGGTAAGATATGAAAGATGTACATTTTGATGTTTATACATACAGATAGATATAGANACATAACCTGTGACCTTATGCGGGCTGCTGTCTGCTGGTTTGTGGTTGACATCAGGGCAATATGTGTGTGTGTTTGTGTATATATATATATATACACATAACCTGTTACCTTATGCGAGCTGCTGTTTGCCGGTTTGTGGTTGACATCAGGGCAATGTGTGTATATATATGTGTGTGTATATATATATATGTGTATCTATCTATCTTGATAGATAGATAGATAGACATAACCTGTGACGTTATGCGGGCTGCTGTCTGCCGGTTTGTGGTTGACATCAGGGCAATGTGTCCTCGCAGGACGGGCGGATTTTCTGCCGGAGGACGGCCTGCGACTGCGAGAACCCCAGCGCCGACCTCTTCTGCTGCCCCGAGTGCGACACCCGTGTCACCAGCCAGTGCCTGGACCAGAGCGGGCACAGGCTCTACCGCAGCGGGGACAACTGGACCTACAGCTGCCAGCAGTGCCGCTGCCTGGTACGGGAAGCGTTTCGGAAGGGAGCCAGAATAATAAGGAGTATGGTTTTTTAGCAAAGCGTACCTGGAAGCAGACTCTTGGCTCTCTCTTCACCTGCTTTTCAGGCTGGGAATGATGATAAAGCACTTGGAGAGCACCAGAGAACTGAAAGCCACACCATCAGTTTTCCTCTTGCTGCTGAATCAGTAGGTCTAATGAGCAAAACGAAAAGCTTGACAAAAGCGTAGGAGCCTTGACACTGTATTAACTTTAGCATTAGTGTCCTTTTGGGAACTTTTGTAAGGTTGTCTGATCTTTAAATGACTTTTTTTTTTTTCCACATGCAATAGATTTCATTGGAGGAGTTTCAGCTTTTAATTACATCACCCGATGTACCAGTCTTACCCAAGCGGACAATACAATTATTATTTTTTCATTCAGCAAATGCTGGTAAAACAGGGTGCCAGTGCCACGTGGTGAACTAGCAAAAATTAACCAAAACCAGAAGGGTAAAGACAATGAAATTACTAGACAAACATACAAAATAAAGAACATTTATTTTCTCATTAGGCACTGTAGATTATTTCCCTAAAGCTTTAAGTTTTGCACAGATATACTAATTAGTGCAGCAATGAACTTCATTAAAATTATCAGTTTTCCATTTATAGCTGTCTGTGTAACATTGTCTTTATATATGATATTAATCAAGAGGTGTATGAGCATCAGGAAACAAATTACATTCAAAGCTAACTCACTGTGAAGACATAATTATCCATAATGTACAGAAGTATTGTATTTTGTATTCTCCTAAGATATTTTTTCGTTAGTGTTTGCAAAAGAACAGCAAGAAACATTTGCAGCCAGCAGCAGTGGCCAGTATTAGATGTGACGTGTTTTACAAGGGATGCTGAGTTTGTGGCTAGCAGTTCTTTGCCTAATTTTCTGATTGGGTTACCATACAGTGCTAAAAACCAGTGATGCCCTAAATGGTTCTGTGCAGTGGGCGATGTTACCAGCACCCAAAGTGCTCTCAGAGTAGCATAGTGCAAGTTATCGGAGCCCTTCGCAGGTTGAGTTTAGACACGCACAGCAATGCTCTACAGACGTGACCTGATGATCCTCTATTCTCCATGTTTCTGTCTACTAAACTGCTTTTTTTGGTTTTTTTAACAAAGCTAAATAATGAAATAAAATGACTCAGTGGAACATAACTGGTATAGCTTTAACAATTCCTTTAGGAGTTGACAGTAAAATCAATGTTGGCTGTTGCTTGTTAGATCAATGTCCAGTGCTGCTCGAACATACCAGCCTGCATCTATCTGCAGCGTTAAATTTCTATTTAAACAGTTGCTGTGATCCCGCAGAGGTGGTTATGTCACCATGCGTAGAAAGAGTTACATGAGTCTGCAAGGCAATGACTGCAAAAATTACGGTTTATGGTGAATATCGGAACGCAGGATTTAATGCCGCCTTTAAAAACCCCACAGAACTCAAGTTCCCTTGGTACGATGATGATTGTGTTGTTATTTAGCCAAGAAACAAGCAAACGAGAGTTTGCTACATTTAGGAGACTTTATCTTGGTACTCAAACGTGCCTTTATATGATCAACCAAACTGAGAGTCGATCCATTAAGTTTATTTCATTTTTGGCAAGATAAAACTTTTCTGTTCAACAGGACGCGAAGTTTCGCGCTAGTTAATAAATGGCAACAAATTCACTGAGCTTCGCTTCGATTTTGACAGGAAGGAGAGGTGGATTGTTGGCCTCTTCTGTGCCCGAATCTGAACTGCGAGTACACAGCCATCTCAGACGGGGAGTGCTGTCCCCACTGCGTCACCGACCCCTGTCTGGCTGACAACATCACCTACGACATCAGGAAAACCTGTCTAGATGGTTATGGAATCACGAGACTTAGCGGCGCTGTATGGACGATGGTGGGATCTCCTTGTACAACCTGCAAATGCAAGGTACGCTGGGCAAGGGAACGGGAATGGAAATGTGTGGTGCTGCATGAAATCAGGGTCACGTTCCGCCCCCGGAAACTCACATTCAGGTTTTGGGGAGCTAAAGGAGACCCAAGGGCAGAAGCCTACAGAAAAGCCACAGCTTTTGTGTTTCGCAGGGTGGAAACAAAACCGTTCTGTGCTTGTTGAAGATGTTGAGCACCAATATGTAATATCCTAGTGCAACTTTCAGACATTCCGTCCGAGATCCCTTCAGGCATTCTCAGTATGAATCTAGGCTAATATTTTAATAATTGCCTAATGTCATGCTCAGGAAAACGTGTTTTACAGAGCTGGTAAGCAGAGGCAAAAACACTAATAGAAGTTTCACCAGCGAGCACACAAGTAGAAGCTCGTTGTGGCTCAGAGATGGAGGCACTCCCACAGCACAGGTGGGAAGGGAACGTCCCGCTTTCTGTCCCCTGATCTCCTCGAGATGCGTTTGAAGCGATGGCTTTACCGCAGAAGTGCAGCCTGTCTGCTCCGTGCCGTGAGGTGCCCACTGCGCTAAGATCAGAATTATGAAGATGTTGTGTTGGATTTCATAAAATGTTCTTCTGATCACTGTGGGAAACCAAGCTGTTGCTCCAGGGCTTTAAATTACTGAAGGTAGCTTTTCTGCTGTTCTTTGGAGTTCTTCCTGTTGATTTTGTTGGATTAAAAAAAAAAAATCTTGTTTGGAGTTTTGGTGGTTGCTGTAGTTTTAAATACACGAGATGGTTTTGTAAATGACTGGTTGCAGCAGAAAGATATTTAACAATGGATTAAACTCCAAAGCCATATGTTTCCCACCCCTCATACATATCTGCCATGAATTACGAATCTGAACTACCTGTTTATTTCAGATGAACAGAAAGTTTCCCTCCGTGGATCACATCAAAACTCACTCCGTTGACTTTCTTGCATGGGAGAAAAATGAAAATAATCTCTGTTGCCGTAGTTGCGCTGTATTTTATTGTGGGGAGCGCTGAGTCTTTCCCACCCAGGTTTCTAGTTCACGTGTGGTTCAGGCCGGTTCGGTGTTATTTGACAAAGAGCCTCCTCGAAAAGGCACCAGAGTTGTGACCGATGAGGACACCTTGGCTCAAGCAGGTTTTTGTATGCGGTGGATGTGTCAGAGATGTGTGTGTTTGCTCTCTGTGCCCTGTTGTGCGGAGGTGACTGACACCCGGTTGTTTGTCCCTGCAGAACGGGAACGTCTGCTGCTCGGTGGATCTAGAGTGTCTCACCAACAACTGACGTAGGCAGACTGGACTGTGCCGAGGGAGGAAAGCTGATGAAGCGAACACCTGAAATGAAGCCGTTGTGCGTTGGCGTTTTATACAACAGACAATTACCAAAGTCTCCGCATGAGGAAGATGTTTGGGAGTTGCCTTTGGGACCTTTCACTATGCTCATCCTTGCTAGCCGTGTCCGGGTGACTTACAGTACAGCGCATAGAAGTCAATGGTTGTTAAAAGTTTCCAGTGTTGTAAATGACACACTTTTCCTGTCGAGACATTTGCAAACATGTTTAACTTATTTCATGGGTAAACTAATGCTGTATTTTTGTTTTAATTTGTGTATTGACAACATGATAGAATTCAGCTCTTCTTACTTTGAATCTAGATTTTACAAATAAGACAGCCTGTTGTGGTTTTGTCCCATGATATCACATACTTAGTTCCAAGGTCCCTGTCAGATGTATTTATGAAAATATGTATGTATGTACAGTCAAATTACATAGTACTTATATTTCACAGCTGTCCAACATTCTAAAGCATTCAAAGGTATATTTGATTGGACAGACTGGAAGTAATCAAAATAAGTCTGTCTTAAAAATTTATAAAATTAAATGCCATGAACTTAGTGAAATGGCAAAAAAAGCACTTTCTTCTCCAAACATGTGGAGCAGCAGCAAGACTCCTAGAGTGAGAAGTGGAACTAAAACGACATTCCGTTGCCAATTCAACACATAGTCAGGAAAGAATCACCGGTCATTGTCAGCATTCTGTTCTGCAAGAGGAACTGCGAGTGTTGGAAAAGGGTTTCTAATCCCTCTGGATTGTGCAGTAATAAAGCAGTGAGAGGCCCTCAAGGTGGTATAATTTAAATTGTCTAGGTTAGAATTTGCTTTCCATTGTTACATCATGGATGAGTTCAGAATTTTCTGCTGGTTTTTTGTATTTACAGTAATAGCGATGTCTGCCAGTCTCAGTTACTGCAGAAGCACCAGCGACACGTGGGACACGAGACCTTACCAGCTGGTAACTTGTATTACCCAATTAACAACTCAGAAACCGATTTTTCTCTTTTAATATTTTACGACATTAAAAAAATCTTCAGTTTTAAATTTCCCACGCACACAGCGTTGTTTAGTACCTAAGTTTAGCCATAAATACAAATCAAAACTCTTAGCTCTAAACTGAGGTTAGAGTTTAGATTCTCTTCAGTTCATGTCTGGTTTTTCACGAGGGTAGAAAGTTTGTGGCATTAGAACAAGAATATATTTCTGCAATGATGGCATCTACAGCTTAAATGTCAACTTTTAACGTGCTGTTGTGTTTTGTTCTGCTCATTCGTGTAGTTTTTTTGCTTTTTGTTAATTTAATTAAATATACATATGAAAAGAGTGCAGAAATCAGTATAGTGGCTGCGGTATGGAAAGTCTACATTTGTGAGTTTTTCATAGGTTTATGCAGAAAATGTGAAACTGATTATTAAGAATGAAGTGTGACTATACAGTGAAAAAATTAGTCGTCTTTTAAATGAAGTACTATTATGTTTCTTATGAAGGGACAGTGGCAAAACAATATAAAAATTACTTGCAATCATTCAAATAAATTTATTCCCATTTTTTAAACAGGATTTGTTTTATCAAACAGGTTTGTGTGGTAAAGCTAAATTTATTTTCTTAAAATGCCCCATCACTTTCAGGTACTAATGTATTGACTATATTTGCATCGCCCTAATGATTGTATAATAAGGGAAACAGTTGTGTTTTATATGATACTCAAAGGATGTTTGTAAATCATAATGTCAGCTCATTTTGTATATCATTGTAAAACCCAATGGTAATTCAGTTGGATGAGATATCCAGTGGGCTGAGATATAAAGGGGAATGATTTAAAACTTGTGGGCATCTAAATAAACTCCTATGTACAGATTGCTTTCCCTTAGTTTTATTGGCAGAGTTTTAAAACACTGATCACTGTCCTTTCCAGACTTGAACTCCTGATGTTGCTAAAAGGAGAAAGAGTGTTTGCTCAGAGGTGTAGCGCCAGAGTTGTAAGAAACACTTGATTTACACTTACTTGCACAACAGTCGTATATTCCAGTCTGTCATACACACTGATTTCTGAAGCTCTGTGAATGAGATAAATGCAGGGCAGGGTCTGAAAATCATTATTTTCTATTTCCCTTTCCCAGGATGCTTTTTGGAAGCCCCAGACCTCGTCAGGATCGTATTCAACAGGAACACAGAAGTTCACATTTTTCCACTGCACAGACCAATTTTTTTCCAGAACTCAAATGCAGATTAATTCAGTAAAACCCTTTCAGAGCATTTTATACAGCATTATGTGTCATTATCTCCAGTGTTTATTCAAAGTCAAAATATTGACACAGACCTGTTTGTTTATGTTGCATTTTAAGCAGTTACCCTCACTGTGATGAACTTCTCCTTACGAAGCAATTTGATCTCTGGTCATATCACATTTACCTTCAAAGTACCTGGAAGCCGCAACCCCAGCTCAAAGAGGAGGAAAATTTAATTCACTGTGTTCATCTGTGACCAAGGTAAGAACTTTGAAAACCTCTTTCTTGATGAAATTCCCTATTTCTTATAAAACTACAGTTGAAAATGCTGAAAAAAAATATTTGAACCAAGTTTATTATAATAATTTCTGAAAAATTTTCTCTTTTTTTGTGCAATGGACCTTCTCTCTGCTTAGAAGATAAGAACAATCGCATTAATGGGAGGAGGACTACCAGTGTAACTTCTGTGAAAGGAAACTTTCTGCTGCTTAAGGGACTTGGTCAAAACTCTCGCTATAGGCAGTTGGAATTTTGCAGCTGTTTCTCCTTATTTATTCTCTAAAGGACTCTTTTCCCTGTGTGGAACACTTCTGATGACAAAAAATAAACGAGTGAGAAACGGAAAACGAAAATTCCAGCTCTGATAAAATGTCTTTGCCTCCTCCTTTTGGCAAAAAGCTCAGCCTAGGTACTAAACCAGAACATTGTGTTGTGTCATGTGAGGGAAGCAACTTCGGAGTTCTGTTCCCTGTGTATTTGCCAACTCACCCACTGAGATAAAGTGCACGTGTTCCCTTGTAGTGGCTCCCGGAGTCACAGACCACCCTCAGCCACGCTAATCACTATTACAGGCCAAAGAAAACCCCAACTATTCCCCACAAATGCTGAATAATATCTGCCTGATTCACAGGAATGAGCGTGGAAGATTTATTAGTTTCTCTGTGTTGCCTCAGAGACCTAAATAACAACTGTCTTCCAGTAATATATCCTCCTCCCAAGAGCTGTCAGTGAGTTTTCAGCTATAACTGTGTACATCATTTAATTAATAACATCTTCTCAATCAGATTGCAATGACAATAGTTTGGGTTTGGTTTGGGTGTTGGCTTTTTTTTGTTTTTTTTCCCCTTTATGACAGGCAATAATGTTTTACAAAACAAAAGGTAAAGTGTCAGGAGTGATTATACAAATGGTGGAGTAGCTTGTAATAGAATTAAATCATAACTCCTACGAGCAATATGGGAATGTCTCACATCTAATGGTACTTACATAATCATCATTAATGAGAGGGTTTTAAAAGGGCCCCATGATACAGTTTGATGTAAAATTTTAAGTGAGTGTTGTGATAAGACATAATTGTTTGAGGAACATATTCTGCCATCAGAAATACGTACCTGCCAACAAGCTACTGTTCCTCTTAAGGTAGATCTTCAGCGCTCATTGAAATTTAAACTGGTGTAAGGTAGACTTATAGTGGTATAAATTAAAAAAAAAATCCAGCCTGGGGATGTCTGAATGCATCATATTCAGGTCTCTCTTACTGGTAGAAATCAGCAAGAGTTCTGTTTCAGCTTGTCATTCACCTCAGAGAGGTGTTGGTGAGGTGCTGGTATTGCTTGTGATCTGCAAATATTACTTGTAGGTGCTAACAGGATTATTTTTTGCTGCCAGCGAACAGTCCCAAGTACACAGGTTTAGCTTATATACCCTGAGAAGGGTATATATTAATGAGCTGATAAAAAGGGTCAAATTCAGGGTTTTTTTTAAATAAAACCATCACCGGGAGATTCACGACACATGGGCAAATGATGTCAAAAATCATGGCCAGTCAAAAAATAACATGGGCCCCAAAAACCACATATGTGGCATTTAAATCCTTTACTGTTACTTCAGCTACACAGTGAGAGGGATGCACTGAATCCTGATGAGCGGATTCCTGACTGGGAGCCAAATCTTTTGCTTCAGCAGTGCCTCACACTTGAATTATTTTTCTTCCTCCATTTGTACATGAGATTGTTTTATTTAAGTGGTTTGATTGGCATTGAGCAGTGTTTGAAAGCAAGGCTTATCATATTCTCTTTGAGACTAAAGTAGCTACAACAGGATCTGGAGCAATTCAGGCTTCTTTCTTGTATGTACCTGTACTCTAAATCTACTTTTTTATCACAAGAATTGCAAATGTATTTGGTTTAATCCAGTGCTTCTATATACTAGTTGGACAGATTCCCTTTCACTTCAGTATTACATATGCAGATTTCTTTTCCTACCTGAATATTTTGCAAAATTCTCATCCAGGTGCTCGAACGTGCAGGCTTGGCTACTATTGTGACTCTAGACTCAAATCAAGCATTTTTTTACTTAATGTCTATGAAATTAGAATTAGAGAATCAGCGAAGTATGTTCAGGTAAGCACTAATTTAAGGGTAAACTCTCACCTGTTAAGATAAAGGTTAAGGAAAAGGGAATATGTATTTTAAAAGTACATTTGCAGCTATAGAGGTGATTTTTTCAGCCTGACCACAGGTTTTGCCATTCACTCACATTTGTGTTAAATCATAAGCTGATTAGTTCACTTACTAGCCACGTATTTATTCCGTGATTTGCAGGGTAGAAGGCAGCTTTGAGAACTAGGTAACCACTGCACAAAGTCATCCCAATGAACGGGTTTTCATGCAAAAATGGTAGTTAGAAACCACCACAGAACCATCACCAGCACTTTCTCAAAATCAGAAGCAAGTATCTTTTGTGTGGTTGCCGTATTTTTTTTTCTACTGGCGCGGCACAGCACAGCAAATCTTTGGAAAGAGTGAAGTGCCGAGACAAAACGCTCTTTAGCTGCTGCTTTGCACTTTCTCTTGTGCATGAGCAACCACTGCCCGCGAGCGCGGTGGCGGGAGGAGGCGGATGCTGCTGGTGTGATGTGCTGGGACCAGAGAGAGCTGCTGCTGGTGCCTCGGAAATGTCAGGAATGCCAGGAATGATCTGTTTCTCTTAGGGTGAGGGATGGGGAAGGAGGAGCTTCCCAGGCCTGGATGGAGGGGCTGAGACTGGGTGGAATGGTGGGAGCATGACAAAGCAATCCTTACCTCACTGGGCTAATTAGTGATGGCACTGTTCTCTTCTTTACAGTTTATTCTTCATTTTTCTCGATTCTTTTGCTGCTGAGGCCCCCCCATCACTACAGTCCCACAATCTGAACAGGGATTGAGCAGGTAACATGAAAAGTAAGTAAAATAAATATTTGTTTTCATGCCTATAGTAAAAGGAAATTTGGAACCATAACTGATTTCTTTTCATTCAAACGTCACTTTTTTAATACTAGTCATAGCTATAATTAATGTGTAGTCTGGATCTCAGTCTGAAATGTTAATATTGAAGGAAGTCAGACCAAATTCTGTACCTGAAGCCACATAGATAGACCCGTAGAAGGGGGATAGGTGAGCCTGTTATTGATGTTACAGCAGTCTCACATCAGCCCCTAACAGAACTTCAGACATCACCAGAACGTATTTAGGGACAGGCAGGATGGTGGAAATGGTGAATGTTGGCCGCAGTTCGGTATGCCTGCAAAATTCAGAGGCATTGAGATGAAGGTTGTCGTTCTCTAAGTGTTGCTCAGCGGGAGTTCAAAGCTATTTCTCTTCCCAAATTAAAACATTATTGCCAGCTATATGGGATTATGGTGTGCACATACATATCCTCTAAAAGAGGGGAAAAAGAAATTATCGCTGATGACCCTTTCGCCTCTGAGTAGCCATCTCATTCTGTGTCACCTGTCAATGTTGGAGATACTATTTACAGAGCAAGCTTGTTTAGATTAAGTAATACTACTTCAAGTGAAAATAAATGTATGCCATCTGTTTCAGGTGAGTTGACCCACTACAAGGGTAGAAATGAGAAATGTCGGTCACACATGTTCAAAAATCATACACCAGCTGTGCTAAAAGTAAGATATAAGCTTTAGTGTTCTGAAAAATGTACATTTTTCAGTGAGCTGGGGGGTTTCAGTGCTGAACTTGTATTATTGCTGTTGGTAAGACCCCAGCCTGTGCTGGGCCACAGAGGCCACTAGAAAGGCAGATGCCCAAGGAACTAAAATTTCTGATTGATGTTTGTGGTCCAGGCCAAGCTCAATGTTGCCAAGATCGAACGTGGATCTGAGCTTTCCTTGAAAATAATGGGCTAGAGATATCTAATTCCCTTTATGGGAGTTTGAGAGCTTTTGGGAGGCAGCTGATGCTGGAGATGGGTCTGGGTTTGGAAAGGAGTGAAACGTGGTGCTTGTGCTGACCTACTTTCCTTGCAGTGTTTGTACTCTGAATTTATGGCCAACTCTTGTGCCCAAGTGTAAGCAAAAATTGAAAAAAACCCCCAACCTGTGAGGGAAAACCCTCCCCCAAAACCCCAGACCATAAGAAAAAGAGCCTAAAGACAAACACGTTAAATCTTTGTCACCGAGCAGACAAATACAAAAGTGTATACATTTAGCAATTTTAGTTCATAATGGGAATGTCATCGTATAGTAGCAGTGCCAAATTCATAGTACTGGCTTTAATGGAGAAAAACTAGTCATGTAGCAGCACGCCAGTAAGTCATGGTGTGGTTAACTGCTCCGTGGCATATCAGAAAAGTGCATGCTGAAGTGTTTTCAACTCAGAAAATACATCCTATCTAAAAAGTGTCTTTCAGCAAGCGTAAGCAAAGTGAAATAAATTGATCAGCAAAACATTACATTTAAGAAGTCACGATGTGTGACTGGGTTGTGTGCTTATTACATCTTAAATTAGCTAAATGATTTGTGATAGCTTAAAAATAAGAAGAGGTTTGGGAGCTCAAATGAAGATAGTTTAGAGGTGGACAAAAGAATTTCAGAGTAGTGTAGTAAAAAAGATCCCGGTTAATGGAATTTTCTCTCTATATGGGGTGATGTTCAGTAACTGAGGCAAGAGAAATCATTACCTCAAAGCTTGCAAATGGAAAGGAGAGAACCAAAAGGAAAATAAAGCATTATGTCAAAGTGAGCAGTAACTCCAGAATGAGATTTCTGCATTTTTTATGACATGAGAGTACTGCCTATAGGAAAAATAACTGGTTTATTAAGCTCGGGCTAGCACCAGACGCAAAGAGGAGGTAACAGTTCACAAACTGGAAAGCTGTTATCGAATGTGTAATGGGACATCACCGAATATTCTAGGTTACAAACATTCCTTTGGCTTTCTGAAGGAGGGAAAAGTGGAGCTGAAGTCAAGCAATTCAAACTAATATTACTTAATGTTGGAAATACAGTGTCAGCGGGCAGTTTAAATTCCAAGAGGAGTGTGCAAGAGAAACACAGGGCTTGAAGAGCCAGGTAATACAAACAGGCAATGATGCTTTTAGCAAAGACAAATGTATTCATGAAGCTGGTGACACTAAATGTGGAAGTGATTTATAGGAAAGACTCCTAAGCCAAGGAGACCAAAAAAAGTAGTCCAAAGGAGTCAATACACTAACAAGTTATTAGATATTTTTTTCCTTTGTCTTTAGAATGTGGGCACTCGAGGTTTAAAACTGTTTCAGCCTTTTGCGCTGTGGTTTTATTTGGGAATAAACCCCGACAACACCTTCTGGCTGGGTTGTGGCGAGTGGCTGCTGACCCTGGCCCCGGGAGAAGGTCCAAGAGCAGGGGTTTGGGTCCTGGAGCTGCCGTATTCTCATTTGTATGTGCACGCAGAATTATTTACAGAAGATAAGGGAGGCAAAAACTCTGTTGGTTTTGTAAAATGTATGGAGTCTGAGGTTTAGTTGCCAGGGATGCGTGTGGTGAGAGCGGGGCTGGCTCTGCCTGGTTGGGGATGGAAAGGCAAGATTTATTGGTGAAGCAAAGGGCTGTAAGTAAAACAGAGCAGGGCTGGGAAAAGCCACAGCTTTTGTGTTCATTGCTTTCTAACAAGCAGTCAACTCGCTGAGGAAACCAATGACTCTATTGGCAGCTTAGAAGTGATTACTGGAGGCTGGAAGCTCCAAATTAACTTCTGCTTGCAGATCTGCCCTCCCCATCCCACATTCATCCCTGGTAGAACATTTCTTAAATATTCTGTGGGGCGCCTGAGGCTTTGCAGTGACTGTATCGTTCTTCCCAAGCTGTTCAGATGTTAGATACTTAACAAAACAGTACCTTGAAATGAGTGCTGAGCTCCCTAGATGGTTAGCGAAGAGCAGAAGGTACCTTTGAGGCTTCTACAAGGCATCCTGGGTGCTTAAATTGAGGCACAGGGGTGAGCCGAGCAGTCAGCTCCGGACAGAGCTGTGCAGAGAGGGAACTCTTTGGAGCGAGGTCGGTGCACGCCTGGGGCCCACTGCAATCAGATGATAAATGGTAATAATAAAATTGCCGTATAGGATCTAATAATAATGTAATACATCATCTAATCACAAACCCTGAGTTTGAAAGGTAAATCAAGTATTTTCTGATGAGAATGAGCTTTCACAGGGAGTTACAATTTATCTCTTTATGCAGAATTTCTGGATAATCGAACTGTTTCGCTTACTTAATGGTAAGGGAATTAGAAAGCTTTTGATACAACATTGTCTTAGACTTTTTATAAAGGAAATTGTTTGTTAGTATGGCTGTAAAGGCTTTGCTGCAGCAGAACACGCTTTGCAATGATAGAAGCAGATGGTTTACAAAGTTACTGAATAAGAACTGATTATTGATTTGCTATCCTCTAACAACATCAATGTTGAGTGATAATGTACTGTACTTCTTGTTACAGAGTAAACAGCTATTTTTATATTACTTGCTTTCTTGCAAATTGGCTACTAGCAAGGAAAATAAAATATATGGCTGTCTAATATCTCGAAGCAGTAAACAAAGTGCACTGGGGGAACATCAGTGAAGGGCTGCAGAACACTTGCTGATATTTATAACTTCTCTCTCTGTCAAAAAACTTCAAATCAAAAGTTCACAGTTCTCCTGATACCAGACGCAGTCAGAGTCCTGTTGTTTTACCATTTCCTTTCAATACATACAGTTAGTTTAGTAAAATACTGAACATGTTCTATTTTAGCAGAACTCAAGAGGTGACAGGATTTTTAGCAGCCACTGAGCATACGGTGAAGTATTAGGGTCAGTATTGTTTCCCTGCCTGATTTATCCTCTCAAAGAAAATTCTAGAAGGTTAAAAATGCAGCTAGAAGCAGGAGAGATATTATAATTCAAGATGACTGCGTAGCACATTTAAATAAACATGCAGTAAATATTTGCCTGTTATATTCTGGTAGCTTTTAATAGCTGCTTGGTTCAGGCTGGGGAAGGGAGACCATTCTCTCTTGACAAGGTTGTTTTCACTCGAACTGTTGTTCTCCTCAGAAAACAGACTTCTCGCCACTCAGCGACGCACACCTGCCGTGAGCTGCGCCCCCAAACTGCAGCAGATAGGGAACGCTAATAGATTTTTCACTATCAGTTTAATTCAGTTTCTGATCGCTGCCTCTTTTGCAGGGCAGTGTCTCCACCTTGCCGGGTTCTGACCCAGCCTGCGAGTCGGCGTGTTGCGCGGTGTTATCCCAATGCACGGCCGAGAGGTAAATGGCTCCTTCTGCCTGGTGCAGGCAGTGAAAGGGTTAACGCGGCACTGAGTAAATAGTGGGGGGAAGAGAAAAAGAAAATGGTTTTGCCAAAGAAGAAAGGATCTGTCTTTTCATGATAGTAATCTAGGCGGAGGACTGGGGTCTTTTGATCTTGCTGCACGTTCTTCTCTAGTTTTTAAATAGGGCGTTGTTATTTACAGCTGGCTCAGGAGGCACAGTAACCTATCCTCGACTCACGTAGCAAAGTGAACACGTACAAGTTATTAGGACATAATATACTTACTGACTGGGTAATAACATGGCACGGCAAATAAAAGATTTTATGACAAATTTAAATAGCGGTGGATTAAAGTTCAGGAGGACTGGGGATTAGGAAAAAGGACTTCATCTGGACAAGTTAGATAGTGGCTGTTAAACTGTCCTCTGGGAGATTTGTTGAGCCTTGAATAATAGGAGCATGTTTGTGTGTGTATGAATTGCCATACCTTGTTTTTCTTAATCAAATGCAGGCCCAAGCAATTCCGAACTTGTGCTTTCCTCCTTCCTCCTTCACTCCCCTGCTCCTCCTCCCCCCACATTGTCTTTCTTTATTCTGTTTATGGGCCTATAAGTGGGAAATAGAACTTAATTGATGGTTTATACCATATTTAAAATGGTTACATACCTAAATCCAATTATGCAGGGGATGATAATGAATGCCACCTCATCAGTAAGGAGCATCGCCATCAGCAATGTCCATCCTGTTTTCCTTTCTCTGCATTTCCTACAGTGACTGCAGTATAGGCAGGTAAGGGGAAACTGTCCTATAATAAATACTGTAAAAATGCTTTGTGCATAAACCCGTCTCTCCCTACTGTTCTAAAGCTGGAGTGCGTAAGTTTATAGAAGATTTGGTTGTGCTAATGAGAATGCTGCAGCAAAACGTTCCCTATTACTGGTACCAAAATGATAAATCCAAATAGATATTTTTTAAAAAAAAAAGGTTGATTCGTTTCTTAAGTGCATCTTTTTTAAACCATGCAATTTTTTGAAAGTGCACTGGGATTTCTTTTGAAGCACATCTTGACTTTTAATAAATACATCAAAAGTGCTTTAAAATATATCATAGCTAATTTTCCTCTCTCACAAATCCATCACTTTTTATTACCTTTTAACTAAGTCACCTCTTTCCAGAACGGAGAGGAAATGGTTCCCATCTCTTGATGGTTTGTTTTTCTTTCCATTTTCCTGGCTGTCAATATTTAGGGGAAGAAATTACCCAGAAAAAAAATAATCTCCCAGTATATCAGCCTTAAAGGAAGGACAGAGATGTGTTCCCTCGTGACACCTGGGCTAACTGGAGTATAACACACCTAAAGGAACCAGGTAAAATAGCAATACTGGTGCTTACAGCGCACCGTGGCAATTTAGGAATCCAATTTCATATGGCTGGCTGATTCCTGTGCTGCAGAGGTCCAGGACTAAAAACCAGCTCTGACGAACACTGGGAGCAAACCTGGGGTTTGTTTGCATATCAGCCTCTTGCATTTCTGCTCTTGCCTGTGGGCTCCTCAACACTGTTTACGGAGGAAGAGAAATACCTGCAAATTCAACTCAGATGCTGAGCCCTTTAATGGCATTTGGTTAATGCTTGGCAAGTGTGATATGATTTGTAAAAATCATCCTGTTGCTTAATCCCCTTCAGTGCCAAGGGTTATTAGGTAGGGATTGCAAACAAGATGAGAAATTGCAACATTAATGTGTTATGGACTGAATGGGAGAATCTTCAAGCAGCTTAAAAATCCTTGAAGGCGTTTTGTAACCTGTGGTAGATTTTGGATAATCGAAACAAGTATCATAAAAAAATTAAGACGAACTCTAGCTGAGTAATCCTTTCCCTTAAACCTTGAGAAAAATCAGTGGCAAATCACAGCACAAGCTGACTGGTGCCTGTTGCCCCAGCACCAAGCTGGATGCGCAGAATTGCGCCAGGGTTTAAGAAATAATCTGAGTACGTTTCTTTCCCCGTATGCACACCTAAGACGTAACTCCAAGGCACGTATGTGAGTTTTCCCACTTTCTGCTCTCTGAAAGCTTTGTAATCTGTTACATAGTTCAAAAGAGGAGTAGAAAAAACTTTATTTCCTTGAAAGGAATGAGGCAATGAGTTAAGAGCTGTCATTTTGGGCTTGCCATCTTTACTCTTACTGCCCAGGTTGAATAGCTGCAGGGTTTCTGAGCTGTTGCAAGCAGAATTTGCAGCTGGATGTGAACTTTGATAGGCAGCCGACAGGTATTTCAGGATTGAGCTGCTTCTGCACAGTGCTTTTCCAGCTGCAATCTCCGGGAGCCCAGTTCTGATGTATGGGAGCACGTGTGAGAGGGGAAGGAGAATGTCAGCAAGATTACTGAAAGAAAGCGGGATGCACAGGTTAATTTGTAATAACCAGTTTGGGAGGAGTTCTGCCTGCAGCTGTGGAGCTCGTGACCCACGTGGAGAAAGCTGCTTTATCAGGCGCTGAGCTGCACGGTGTCTGGCAGCATTTCCGTGTCATCCCACCGATGAGATAGTGGTTTCCACGTATGAAGCAGACAGCAACTTTAATGGAAGATATTTGGTGACAGGGAGCTTGAAAAGCTGTTCCGTTATCCTGTAGTTACACAATTATGGTATTCTGTAAGGTGCGGTATGCTGCAGTTGTGATGACAGTAACGCATTCTTTCTTCAACTTATAGATAAGACGTGGCAGGAACTGAGATTTCCGGGTCTCAGACACATTTCTGAAATATCCCTGGATTACCAAAGTTGCTTGATCTACAAGGAAGTCAGAATAAAGTGTGGGATCCCTGGAAATGGCGGTGTGAGGCTGGCTAAAGCCCGATGCG
The DNA here is from genome assembly GCA_013399365.1 of Pampusana beccarii. Taxonomy (NCBI): domain Eukaryota; kingdom Metazoa; phylum Chordata; class Aves; order Columbiformes; family Columbidae; genus Pampusana; species Pampusana beccarii. The sequence goes on along the minus strand of VWYH01006691.1, from coordinate 38,608 downwards.
GTTAGTGTTCGGTGTCCTTGCTGGCAAATGAGGAAGAACAGAAGCTCCTAGATGCTGACATGAAAGGGCTGAGCGTCCTACCTGTCCTTCAAACCCTCCTCCCCAACGAACCCCTTCTGCAGCACTTGCAGCCTGCTCGGGAGATACCTCGGTGATGAGATGTGTTGCTCAGGCGTTGGGTGATATTTTGTATGGGTCAGGGAGCGGGACACCTCCCAGGCTGGGAGCAACCGGCCAGCAAGGGCCCAGAACGCGTGGTTAATGATGGTGTACAAGGGGAGACCTTCTCGCTGTCTGCAGCTGCCTGAAGGGAGGTTGGAGCATGAAGGGTGCTGGTCCCTCCTCTCAAGTAACAAGAGATAGGATGAGAGGAAATGGCCTCAAGTTGCACCAGGGAAGGTTCAGATTGAGCATCAGGAAAAAATTCTTCCCAGAAAGTGTTGTCAGGCATTGGAACAGGCTGCCCGGGGCAGTGGTGGAGTCACCGTCGCTGGAGGGGTTTAAAAGATGCGGAGATGAAGGTTCTTAGTGACGTGGTTTAGTGCCAGAGTTAGATTATGGTTGGACTGGATGACCTTAAGAGTCTCTTCCAACCCAAACGGTTCTATGATTCTATGAAACTGAAGAAGCCAAGTGCTACATGTGCCACCAGCCAAAACGAGGGGAGAGCAGTGGGCTTTCCCCAGTGGCTGCAGCATCCTCAGACTGTCTGGAGAAGGGTTTATCGAGGAATACAAGTGCCTCCTGTCCTGAATGCAAAGGTAAAAAAAAAAAAATGTTTTTTTTTTTTTTAACTATAAAATAATTTTTCACCCTTAGTTTTCCAATGTAGTAACTGCAGCTTTGACTTGCTGGTAACAAACAGAGGCCCATGCTCTGTGCAGAATGATTATTTATTTATTTTAAAAACAAAATCAAGGCTGTCTATGATTTGGATCTAATTTCACATTTATTTTTCATAGTTTGTTTGCTTAGTAGCTCTGCAGTAAGACAGTGATTAGTTAAATCAGTTATACATAAATTCAAAAACTTGCTCTTCATTTTAGATGTTCAGACTTAATTGGATTTAAATCAGATTAAAAAGTGACTTCTGAGGGAAAAACACCCCCAAGCATGAAAAGATGGTTACTTTTTTTTAACTCGTCACGTAAATGGCAGTAGAGATTTCTATCTTTATAGCATTTATTCCCTGTTACAGCTTACAGTTCTATTTAACTTTAAAAGAAAATACTTATATATTGAAATGTTAGCAGGGCAGAGTAGGAGGGAGCCGCTAACTTATCTTGCGCAGAATAGTCTGTTTTCTAGTCCAGAGTATTTTCTTCAGATTTTAATGAAATTTTAAACTTGAACACTATGAAAGGAGGTCATTCTATGACTTTATTAAATATACTAATTGCTGTGAAAATCATATAATGCAAGCTGTATTAAAACCATGGAAGAGACTCTGTTTCTCTCCCAGGAGATGCCCTGGTAGATCCAGATAGTTTCTCCCTTGGGGCTTAAGGGGCCATCAGAGATTTATTGACGGGCTTGGGCCACGTATGTAAAGATGATTTACTGAATAACGAAAAGCAGGGTTGGAAGAGTTTAGACGGAGTTTTCAGTGCTATGGTAGTAGTTTGGGGTCTCCAGAAGCAACATCCGTGAACCCAGCAGAGGAAGATCTTTGCAAAGGAGTGGAACACGACTCCATCCTGACTGTCAATGATGCTGTGGGGCAATAGCATTTTGCTGCCCGGCCTTTTGCCTTGTTTACTAAATGGGAGCAATTTTAGACAGACATTTGGCCAAAGAGGCCAGGTGCAGGATCAGCTGTCTGTGGCTTTCCAAGCTCCTCATGATGCAGAAGATTGAGGACTTTATGCAAATTCAGGTACTCAGCCATATGGGAGGCAGGATGAACGTATAGATTTTGGAGGATGGAGCAGAGATTTGTATTAAGGTAATTCCCCATCTGGAATGATACAAGGCTGGGTAATTCAAGCCATTTCCCCCCAAGGATGTGTTCTCTAGGGGGCTTGATGGAGAGGACTGCTGCAAAGATCAGAAAAGGCAGAAGGAATAACAATTGCTGACTCCAAATGCTTATGCTCATCTTTCCCATCAATTATTTAAACAAGAAAGATTTACATGAAAATTAATCATTAAATTTTGAATTGCTTCTTGACATCAATAATGAAATAGCTGCACCAAATACAAACAGATAAAGAGAACAGGATAAGAAATCATCCTTAATATACACAACAAGAAGTAATATTTTAATGAAACTATAAAGCTCATTACTGCTTTATGATGGAGGGTTACTGTCAGTGACCTAGAATAGAGAGCTTTATATGCTGAACATGAAACCCCTTGTTTATTCTGTTCTATTTGACATTGGCATATTAAAATTTGTGGACTGGATTCTACTATATTCCATAAACCAGTAACGTTTGGTACCAAAACAATTTTTGTACAGTCCTAGGGTTTTTGTCTTTCAAATGTGTGCATCTAGAAGTATCATGATAGACACTGTATTTCAACATTTAAACTTTCTGAACTGTTGAAACCAATTTTGTCAAGTATATTTCTTGACGAAAGAGACTGAGACTAAGCCTACCAAAACCAATTTAATTGGTAGTTTTCAAATAATTGTCAGTTGTCCCAGCTGAAACACAGTAATCTAAAATTCTACCTTCTTTTAACCCTAACCACCAAGTAAATTTCTAGTGCTCCTGTCCAGAAAAAAAATGTGGCAAGCATGGAGATGAAACAACCTGTACTCATAAAAATCTGCAAGTAAATAAGATGATCTAATTATTTATTTAAGTAACATGATGTTGGTGTTATACTTAGGATTTCTGAGTGGTTGGTGTTGAGAAAACTCCAAACTAAGTCAAATACAGCGTTGACCTAGAAAGCACAGAGACCCTGCAGTATAGTTGGTAAGTACAAGTGCTTTTTTAAATTCAATTACTTTTAACTTGCTGGTGGATCTTTTCAAAGCCTCGTGTGTGATAGAATCACCTCCAAAGGCAAACTGTGTCCTACATCTGTGAATAGAAAGCACTAAAGAAATGGTAAGCATTGCTATGGCAAAATAACTTACATAATATGTAAAGTTATGTACTACTCCCTGACCTGCTCCAGCTCCTTTGTTTAATGTCTTTATAGATTTGTCCAGCCATTTCCCTTCTATATTTCACCAGATTGGTACCTGTAGTGAATTAGAGGGAAGACAAGCATAAAGTCAATTCTACTTGCTGCAGTTCCCCAGATTTTAAAAGGGAAAGATGTTTATTTAATTTGCTCGGCAACCTATGAGCTCGTGAGGCTCATTAATTTCCTGAGAAGTAAATAAGTTCCGGTGTTTTGTTCTCAAATTTACCGCTTTTCATTTATTTCCATTTTAGCTGGTAATTCAGCCTCTGCCTCTTGCTTGAGTGAACTCAGTGAGAGATCGCATCTGGGCTTTTTCAGCTCGGGGCACAATTGTGCACAGAACAGAGGTATTTTTTGCCTTGTTGCTCTTGTAATTGGCACCGCACAGCTCCAGGAGCGCAGGTAGCACACAGGTGTGGGCTGGGGGCATCTCGCCCAGCATCGCACCCACGCAGACCAGTTAACATCTTTTACTGGTACTGGGGTGGGCTTCTTGGGGGGGCTGGTACTAGCCTGGCAATAGTTGCATCTCCCCTGAGATGCCATGGAGAGAAAAGCACAGCCCACTTTTCTTGCTGTATTCTGGCAGAAGGGAAAAACAGTTAGGTGAGGAAGTTTGATTAATGAGAATGAAGTTCTCTCGAGGCCACTTTATTAGCAGCTTTTGGTGAGGTAGGGTGTGGAAATGTTAGATTTAGACGATAATCAGCCCGCATTTTTATCTCTACTTAAAATGGTAGAATGGCGAATTATCTTATCTCCATAAACTGCTATTTTTCACGTAGTAAATTATTTTACCACCCAAAGCAGATGCCACACAAAGAGTTGTGGTTGGGAGGCATGTAGTTGTTTATCTCGGTCAAAATGTCTCAGCTAGAAAGCTATCAGTAGGAGATAATAATAATAAATACATATGGCGTTTGGCTAGATGAATACAAGATTATACTAAATAGAACACATTTCTGAAAAGAATAATTGTAACTAATTAAGAAATCTCCAGTTCTGCTTAGACTTGTAAGAAAGTGAAATCAAATTTAATTATGCAAGGTCCCAGTTGTGCCAAAGGTGTTATAAAGAATATCTTTATGGAGACATTCAGTATAAGAAACTGGCTGGCGCTATTATTAGCATGCTCAGTTGCACATTTTCTTTATATTAGTTTAAAGTTTAATGATGGTATTTGCAGGGCTAATTACCAAGAATCTGCACGGCACTCATTGGCATCCATTTTTGCAACAGTACGTTATTGATAACTCCAAACTAGCTTTGACTAAATGCTTTATATTAAGTATATGTACAAATGGGTACTTAGAAGTGGAAATATCTGCGATCATGCCCACAGTTCCCTTGGAGCAGGACCAGGGAGTGTTGTTCCTTCCTTCTGCATACCAGCAGAGGACAGCTGGCCAGCATCAGCATTTACTGGGGTGAGGTCAGCACTGTGCTGGGAGATGCTGCGCAGAGGGTTATCTCAGGTGAGAGGAACGGTCCAGAGACTGGGAGCAGGGAAACAGTCCATAGATATAGATCACAGAATGGTTTGGGTTGGAAGGGACCTTAGAGATCATCTAGTTTCAACCCCCCTGCCACGGGGGGAACCTCTTCAATGGGATCAGGTTGCTCAAAGCCCTGTCCAGCCTGCCCTTGAACACTTCCAGGGATGGGACATCAAGAACTCTGAGCAGCCTGCTCCAGGGTCTCACCACCCTCACGGTGAACTATTTCTTCCTTAGATCTAATCTAAATCTACCCTCTTTCAGTTTAAAGCCATCACCCCTTCTGCTATCACTACATGCCCTTGTAAAAAGTCCCTCTGCAGCTTTCTTGTAGGTCCCCTTTAGGTACTGGAAGGCTGCTGTGTATATTCCCTGACAGCCAGTTGTCTAGCAGTGCTGAGAAGGAATCCTAACTGCTCATAGTAACTCAATATAAAATAAATCTTAACACAGCAAGAATATCATGCATCTCACTCCTCAAGAAAAGGATTTGGGTTGGGCAACCCAGAGGGTGAACGGAGGGCTTTCCCAGTAGTGCTCAGCGTATCCTGATCTGGGAAGTCATGGTCTGCTATGGAGAAAACAGATCTTAGGTACCATTGTAGTCATGGAGCAGCACTGATCATGAGAAATACGCTGTGATATTAGGGGGATGTGGAAAGAAAATTTGATGAAAAAAAGCGCCATTATTTTTGGAATTGACACAGAAGTCACATATGGTTTCTGGATTGGGCTGTGCTGCCCAAACCATTTTCCCATCTTTCTTGGCAGCAGAATTCGGTCCCCCGCTGCAGCCTCTCTGGAGGTGATGCTAACAACATGGATAAATGAAGCTTTCAAACACATGCAAGTCTTCCCGCTGATATTGTCAGGCCCTGCGAGGGAAAGCCTTTTCTTCTCAGTTATAAGAGCTTTTCTTTCCTAGAGCACTATGTGATTCCCAGCCCTAAAGGTGCCTTTCCTGCAAATAATGATCCCTGCAGGCCACCGCCAGAGAGTTTTATCTTTAAACCCTCCTGGCCTGACACACCAGGACCCTCTCTCTTCTTCCCCACCTACCTTGAAGATAATCACAAGGCAACCATCTCTCTCGCTAGGGCTCCTCTATACCGGATCGCGTTAAAGCCTCAGCCCCAGGAGCCGACTGCGGGGCTGATCCTTCGTTAGCAGCAGGAGGGGGCTGGCAGGAACATCAGGCAGCACCGTGTGCTATTGGCTGGCCAGGGATTTATCCCATTCATCTGACATATGGTGCTTTGCTCTTCTGCGGTGGTGTGGATGCAGAGCCAGGGCTGAAAGCCTTGGTTTTCAGTACCTCTGATCTGCGGGAGTGGTGTATACCTCATACCTTAGAAAAGGAAGGAGCTGTGGGTGCTCTCGGCCTTGACTGGCGCACTCTTGGGCTTTGCACTCAAGTATCCGGGGGGGAAGCAGCCAGAGAAAGGCAGCAAAGCATAAAACAAGTATTTTCCCCAGCTGATCTGCAGGCAGTGTTGGAAAAGAAGGGGATGTTCCTGCTGCTGAGTGACTGACAGGAACCTGGGGTGGGATTTACTTCTCACCACCTCAGAAATCCAGCAATGTATATACATCTGCAGCTGAACTGGCACTCTAGGCTTCCCTTAGTTAATGGAGGTGATCAGCTATTTTTAGGCATGACTCACCTGTCCTATTCTAGCTGTCTGGTTTAGTGCATGATGAATTGCACGATGCCCATTAGCTTTAAAGAGAGTCTAATCCAAGTAGCTCAGATGTGGACCTCTTCTTTGATTTTCTTGGGTCAGTTCTACCCCTGTCTGCCACGGTCTTGTAAGCACCAGGTATCTTCCAAGGCTAAAGCCGGGGCAAACAGTGAGAGAGAAGCGGTGCAGAAAGCTGTCTTGTGCTTTGCTTTTCCCAGAGAGCAGCATCTCTTCAGGTGTGACTTTGGCAGCCAAATGCTTGAGATGGCTCTGGTCATTTTGTACTGTCAAGAGTATTGTTGGTCCTAGTCTAAGAGCAATGCAGTCTCCATGTGTTCTGCAGCTTCTCTCCTTGCTCTGTAATCTGAAAGATTTAGCGTTAACTTGTTTCATCCTTTCTCACACCATACAGTTGTCAGTGTCCTAAAATTCTGCTTGTTTGGGGGTTTTTTGTTTGTTTGTTTGTTTTTTAAATTGTTCATACCAGTGTCTAATGATGGTATAATCATGAGCTCGGAGAGCTCTCATCCCTAAACTCAGTCTTACTGAATCCAGTACCTGCTCTGAATTGGAATACCTGTGTACTCACACATAGGATGAGATGCCACGTGCTTTCTTCCCAGCTAACACAGAGAATCTTGGCTGGACTGAGCATGCTGAATCTCACTTTGTTCTGCTCACCATTTATTTATATTCTGCTTTCAGATCATCATTCTGAGATCGCTGAAGAACTTGGCCTGTACAGGTGCTTTCAAGGTTGTGATCAGCATTTTGATGAATTGCAGAGTCTTTGGATAAAGGGTGAGCATTGATCTGCATGGACAGGATTTCTTCTCTACAGAAGTGCAGATGTCCAAGGATGGGTGGGATGCAGAGAATCTACCTTGTGCAACTGGTACTTTATAAACCTCAGTTGCAAGTGTCAGTCCAGCTGCTGTGTCAGAGCACAGCACTGATACAGCTCCCAGCAGGCTCTGTCTCTCTTCTACTGGGATCTTTCCCCAACTGGTGACCTCTTGCTGTCATCTGAGCTTCTGCGAGCTTCCTCTACCAGTGCAAGATGATCCTGTGGGATGTCTCATCATACAGAGGGCTGACATGTATCCATGTCCCAAGACCCTGATTCCCAGTGATCTTCCTCGGTGTAAAAACAAGAGCACACACATGGCAGGTCCTACCTATATCAGTTACTGCACATCTCAAATGTGTCCAGATACTAGAATTTCTGTTAGACAGCATAAAATACAAGTCATTTGGCACACTTAGAGAGCTCTCTCCTACAATTCTTTCCTCTTCTGCTTCTCTTGTTGCTAATGAAACAGCTGCTCTTTGGTTTCAGGCTTTAACCTATTTTTAGATTCCTTTTGTGCTGCTGGCCCTTTGAAATGCATGAATTGCTGTGAAAGAAGGCCAGTGTCATTGCTGTGAGGCACGAGGAAGGCCGATAGGTGAAGTCATGTCTGGTAATGAGAGACTGTCTCACCTATTCATCTCCTCCCTTTATTTCTATGAAGCAGCTCTGCTCCCTCAGGCTCGTGGTTACGTACCTTTTCTGCTTTTATTTAAGGGTTACAATGAAATCAGCTACAGCCCTTCATTAGCACAGCACCAGCCATGGCTCCCTCCTTTGGGGGGGCTGTTTTCTTCCCATCTAGGGGGGTTGCAGAGCCGGTGTGCTCCAGATGGATCTCAGTACATGGCTGTATTCCCACCACAGGAAATGTGCTGGCCCAAAGTGGAAGAGGGAGGTGGAGGAGCTTGGATTTCAGGGATTGAAGCTGGAGAACAGTGTGGAAAAGGAGAAAGCTGTGAATGAAGTAGGGGGCAAGCAGAAGGTGGGATTTATTTGTTGGATAAGCGCTAAGATCCCATTTATGTGAGCTGCTGGGTTCTAACTGGGATGTCAGACTTTGTGCTGTAGAGTTTCAGCTGAAGGGATGTGGGTGGGCAAGGAGAACATCGTCATCTAAATAGTCAAATTATCCCAATGACTGTGGACGCCAATAGATACCACACCCAGAATCACCCTCTACTCTGATCTGACCAATGTGACCATGGGTGTTAGGATTGCTGCGGTGTTAAATGTGATCTAAATCATTGCGTTACTTCATGGGTTATTTACTGCCTACAATTAATTAGTTCAGCACTAAACTAACTTAAGCAGAGGGTCCTCGTGGGATTTAGAGTTTGTAGGCCCAGCTGTCTCAGCTGACACTAATGAACATGCTGTGGCTAATTGAAGGGGGAAGAATCATACCAACTGTCTTGGTTGCAGTACTGAGCTGACTCAATATTGACAACTTACTCATTTCTTTAAAAACCAAAGCCAAGCTAAGCACATTCTGGTTGATTAAAAAAAAAATAATAATTTTTGCTCCCTGGCTTCTGAGTTTTAGGCACCTGAAAAATATTTCTGAACTGATTGAACAATTTTATCCTTCCAGACAGACCTTATTCTCCTTACTGCAGCCGTTAGTGCCTTGAGGCAGTAAAAGACAACTTGTGTTTGCTCTGCATCCCTACACTGACAGTTTCACTGGAATCGAGTCATCTCCAACATATCTGCTAAATTCTGGCTAAAGACAAGGAGATCTCAACACAGCAGGATTTAGTTCTCTTTTTATGGTTGAAAAATGACTTTTGAGTTCTGTGCTACAGAGAAGATCTAGCAACCAAATGTGTGTCTCTGAGCTGTACTGGCACCTGCTACTGCAGTTTCATATGAGCTTGGTTACATATGGGGAAGTTTGTACTCGGAGGAAATTATCAATAGTCTGTAGAACTCTTGATTTTCTATTGACTTTGCATAGATTCCTACAATGAGGCAAGTGCATTTTAAGTTGAATTTTTCAGGGCCTGTGTTATTACATAGATTGCAAATACCTGCCATGATTTCCCCTGTTTAGAATAAGACCATCTATGACACCTGAGTATTTGCATTCTTATTTGCACAGTAGGTGATGAAGTCTAGAGAGCTGTTTGTTAAACAGAGCATGGTTAAGGAGTTAGATGGTTGGGAAAAATCATCCTTCCTAAAATTATTAGTACTGGTTCTTCTCTGTTTTTCCTGACCTCACTCTCAGTATTTTAAGAAAATATAAGGCATTTGCTTTCACCTCACAATGAAGCTGAAAATACACACAGAGCGTTAAAATAGTGGTGGATGAATGGAAGGGAAGCAGCTGGAGGGAGAGTGATTTTTGAAATAAATAACAATGGAATAAAATAGATGTGTTCGACACTCTCCCCAACACTAAGTCTGCTTTATGTCTTTGTATAACACTCAGCAGAGACTCTCGTTTTTATAAATTAATCAAGGGTTTAGTGTCTTGCATTTCTGAAGATGACATGGATGTGTGAGGAGAAATACTAATTATGTCTTTTTATTTAGCATCAGCTGAGATCTCTGCAACTGTTAAGGGGTCTTCACTGTCCTTCTCCCAGTGAGATCAGGTTCTTAATTTCATTAATCTGCTTGTTTTATGTAAATCATTTCCTCTCAGGCTTCTCTACAGGCCACTGGTTCCCTGTTCATGTCTGAACAGGGTTGGTTTTGTTCCATTTTCCCTGGGCACGATACCAATATCTGTGCATTTTAAGTAGTCAACCAAATAATGGATGGGAACAGAAGGCAAAAGGAGGATGATAACACAAACTGGCGAAAAAGAAAACTGAATGAAGGGCACAAAGAACTGTGTAATGTAAGAGAACTGTAGGAACTTGCTCAGTGACTTAAAGCAGAGAGACCCAAGGATGTACCCGGGCACAGCTGCAGCACCTTTTTCACTCAGAAAGCCCTAAGCACAGTCAAGAGAGGGTACGTGACCTGAGCTGTATCTCAGCAGAAAAGGGGGGCAGGTGGTGCCCATCAGCTCTATGAGTCCGCCAGACACTTCTTCAGAATGCAATATGCAGGAAAGCAAAATACCAGGTTCCTAGGCAAGCCAGGTAATACCAGTGGTGTTGCTTTGATTGAAAATTTACCCTGGGCCTTTACTTAGGAGTCTGGTTACAGAGCAGACTGCTTTTCATTACCATTTTAAACAGACATTACCACTGTAGTTAATAACCTCCATAGTGTTTTTATCTTCCAGCAACATTATTTTTTATCCTTAAATTATGAATGTTCTGCTTTTCTCTGGCATCTTATTCATATGGTTTGGTTTTGTGGTTTTTTTTGCTAGAACTTGATAGTAAAACATCCAAGACAACCGTGTACTCGTGGAAGGAAAAAGCAATAGAACTGAAACTGAACACCTACCTGATCAGCAGGAGAATCAGGAGTCGCGTCCAGCTCCCAGCAACCTCCCTGTCACCACGGGATATCGCTGCAAAATCCATGCCGTTATGCCACCTTCACACTGATGCTCCAAGCTCGGTGAACTCCATGTGTACACGTGTAGTTCGTGCTGGGGGGAAATGCCTGAAATCCTGCAGTTGCAGTACCCTTTCCAGCAGCTTAAGTCGTTTCTGGAATAACAAGCATTGAAGAACAAATGTCACTTGGAACTGTCCTATTGACTCACTAACACCGCACAGCAAACCAGCCTTTTGTCTTCTGGAGCTTAGCAGGGCTGCTCCATCCCTGCCTGTACAGACAGACACCCACGTCAGCTGGAAATGAAATGAGATGAGAAGACAGTGGATCCCCCTAAATGTACTATAATATGTTCCCTGCTGATTTGTGCTTATTCAACAGATAGAGCCAAGTAGATGATGTGACATATGCTCTGGATAGAGAGTTCTCATCTTATTGAAATTTAATGTTTAGGTAATCCTGGCTGCTCCTGCAGGACTCTGGGCTTAGTCTGTGTCGGTATCTCAGCTTGCAGGAGCTGGGGCTTAACATGAGTTCCTCAGATAAGGCTTAAGGAACTTGCAAGGCTGAAAGAAGAAGCCTGGAATGGAGCAGTGGTAGAAGATAAAAGTAAATTCAGTGGGTTGCTTGTAGGGAAGTTGTAGCTACTTTGCCTTGTGAAAAGAAGAGCACTCACTGAAGAAGCAGAGTGCAACTCTCTTATTTCAAGGTATTCTTTGACTGAAGTACCAGCCACTGCATCAGAAAGAAGTGAAGGAGAGCTGATAGAGCCAGTTCCCTTCCTTGCTATGGCCTTCACGTGGTCTCTGAACACCCCAAAGGCTGCCCAAGGCTCTGCTCCTGGTAAAACATCCCGAAGGATAAGAATTGGTGATGATGACTCCAATAACATGGACAACACCCATCTTTGCCCCTACCTTCATGTGACTTCAGATGAATTTTCTTACGGATGCGAGATGTCTTTCAGATCTATCAAGAGTATTTTAATATGTGGAAAATTCAGTCTCACCGTGGCATCTCCAGCTCAAAAAAAATTAGCCAGTTCTTCTCTGGCACATCTGCATCGGTAAAGCTGCTACTGAAACTTTGGTGTTTAGTCAAAGAGCAACAAAACCTGTTGGGAGCCAGGAGTTATTAAATGATAAAGGGCTAAACAGAATGAATGTGACTAAGTGAAGTCTAAACGAGATATCAACAGCTGAAAATGCAGACATCAAAGAGAGAAGATTAGAAACAACAAAATGGTATCAAAAACCAGCACTGGTTTTGTAGCAAAAAACCTCTCTGACAAAAAAAAAAGTATGCGTGTACAGAACTAGTTCCTAGAGGAAATGCTGGCAACCCATTGATGGAGCAGTCAAACGCAGGCTTATGGAACCCCTAGAAATTCAACGCGACAGAAATAAATATTCAGTGAAAGTCATCTAGGAAGTGTATGCCATTTCTAACCCCTGTTAGTGCTGGGTGCCGTGGGACTGCGAGTTCTGAGCAAGCTATAATTAGAAAGCAACACAGGCCTCAGAAGTTATTTCTATTTCATCTGTTTCTAAGAGCAGTTTTAATTGGCATTATTCAAATACAGGCTCCCCCAGATATGCGTAATGACAGGATCTTCAACTCTCTCCTAAATTATTCCACGTTTCTCAGTGAGAGATTATTTTAGCATGAGCTGATTATCTCCTGTTGGTCATTTAAAATAATAAGAGAGCAACTTTGGCAGATTCTGAGCTAAACCTTCTTGGAACTGGTTTGCAGTCAAAAAGAAACAAGTAGCTCAGGAAGGGAATCAGTGAATCAGCAACAGAAAGATTGTTGGAAGGGAAAGCTTTGATACGTTCAGAAGGCTCTGAGCCCTGAGATATACGTATATATCTGTATTGTATATATATCTCTCCACAAAGACCTCAGAAGAGAACGAAGAACCACCTTCAGGGCTGGTGGGCTGGTTGCAGCTGTGAGCTGAGAGCTGCGGTTTGTGTCCCACTCACATGTAAAACTGCACATTCTGTGACTGAACATAATTCATCAAGGATGTCAGACTCCATCACCAGTTTCTACACTTAATCAAGATATACTGTTCTTTCACTAGTCACTTGCATCAAATGGATAATAATACTTAAATTCCTTATTTTCCAGAGCGTTCACTATTAGACAATTCTTAATATGACTACTCAGGCTGCAGTGACTTTGAGCAATGACTTTGTCTTATCGTGTATTTGTGAAGCAAAATTGTTTCCTGATGTAAATTAATAGCTGTGGCTTATAAGAAGCACAAAGCCTATGTATGTATGTTACTACGAAACACGCTAGTGAAGCATTTATTTTATTAAGGTATGAAAGACCCTGCGAGATGCATTGAATGACTAACAGCAAGGTAAGGAGGGGAAAAGAAGAGAAAAAAAAAAAGGTAGTAATAGAGACTCCTGGCATGTACCTTTTTACAAAGAGCTGCTGTGAAGGAAACAAAAATGTGTGAGGCAGGTAAGGCTGTGTTCTAATTCATACCCCACCGGAATTTAATTAACAGATTGGGTGACGTTTTCCAGTTATCTGAAAAGAGACGTACTGGATAGCAACAGTGTGCGTGGTACAAATTCCAAACACCATGCACCACCAAAGGACACACACTTATTTGTGTTTTCGGTAGAAATCCAAACCTCTAACAGCTTGAAATAAAGGCCCCCCTTGTGGCTTTATTGGCAGTAGACAAAGTTCTTGCGCTTTCAAAGCAGGCTATGAAATTTCTGACAGAGAGGAATGGGCATTGTCAGATCTGCTGGAGCCACCAAGGAAAACTGAAGGCCATGCTTCTGCTTTGGGCATTTGTCAGCACAACAGGGTCACAAGGACCGAAATGCAGCTCTTTTCCCTTAATTTGTTTTTCCTTTTGCCTTGGGATACGGCCCCCTTCTGAACACTGTTCAAAAAGGATCTCTCAAGCAAAGTGAAAACAGGCCAGACACCTGCGACAACTTAATTCTATCTTAGAATATTTATAGCATAGTATTTGAAGTAAAGGTGATATATCCTTCTAAAGGTTGGAAAAAACAAGTGTAATTTATATGAAATATACAGCCCTTGCATTAGGTTTCAGCAGCATTTTTAGGAAATCTTTGAATTTCTAAATTAAAAAAAAAAAAAAGTAATATTTTAAATATTTAGTTCATATAGACTTGCAACTCTCTTAGCGCCCCAGTGGTTTAGAAACTGTGTGTACATACAGGCAGGTGGGAGTCACATCTGTCCCCAGGAGCCGCATCCTTCATCAGGGGAAGCTTCAGCACTCGGGCAATCACAGGCTGGGTCTCCTTCCCATATTCTGTCCATAGATGCCACCTCGCTCTACCTTGTTAACCACCATGAACAGCTCCTGCAGAAAGAATGAGAATTTGATCACATCATGCAGACCCAGGAACATGAATCAGCATCGTTCATCCCACCGCAGCATAGCACCTTACAGTGAAAACCACAGGGGAATCTGAAAAACTATGATTTTGGCTCTAGATTAAAAGATGTCTTGAAATTTCAAGGAAATTAAGACTGAACTGTAATTAGAGGCAATTATTACATGCAAATATTGGCTTCTGCTCCAGATCTAAGTACCTCCAAAACATTTGAAGCTGTTATTTCGCTATGTTTCTAATAATAACTTATGCATTGTAAACTTAAAGGATTACAAAATACTATGGGAAATAAGAACCTATAAAATAGGTGTTTCTTTTCAGTGTTCTTCTCACTATAATGAGGTACAATGTTCTTATATCAAGGTCAGCTCTTTGAGTCAGTGCTGCCAAGTGCCTTAGAGATGCCTCTAACCAGGCACATTTATCAATAAAAATCAGCCACTTATTGAGCCTTTTTTACAGTAGACAGCTTGGTCAACATGCAAACTGGAAATCTTTGAATTTCTAAATTAAAAATGCCTGTATCCATGTCCTCCGGTCACTTAAAACTTCACCGCACGTCCACTTCATTACATTTAAAATACAAATGAATTTCACAAATTAGATTGAAATCCATAAGTAATTAAAAAAAAAAATTAAAAAATCGTGAGTCAAACACCGTTATCACTGTGTTAGAAAACTGAACTGGAGTATCATTGCTTTGGTAACATAGCAAATAAAAATGGTCCCATAATTGCACAGGATAGATAGCTGGAAAGGAAAATAATGAAGTTGCCCAGGGTGAATCTGAAGCAGCGAAGTCTTTTAACTAAAGACAAAATAATTGGAACATTTTTAGCTAAGAAATAATGGGAAAATGAAATAGAAATAGCTTGTGTAGGCTTAGATAAAAAAATAGAGCAATTGAGACCTGAAGAGAGCATTGACAGTGATTAGAAAAGTAGAGACAGAAAATTAGTGAAAAATGACAAAATGTTATGCAGAGATGTCGCCCACTTTTAAGTCATCATTTTCTATGGAGTTGTTCAGAAAGTAAGGCAGGAGTTGGGAACGGGAGTGAAGAACTAAAATCTGCTGCTCACCAGAGCAGCTGCTCTGGGTATAGGCTGTGGTATTTCTCTGGGACCCTCAGCTGAAACTGCTGTCTCAAGTGAGCTGCCTAACACTCAGAAGAAATGGGTACGTCACTAAATGAATCTTTTGTTTGGTTGCCCAGAGAGCTGGTGGCTGAACCATCCCTGGATCCATCCCAGGCCAGGCTGGACGGGGCTCTGAGCAACATGAGCTGCTGAAGATGTCCCTGCTCATAGCAGGGGGGGCACTGGGTGAGCTTGGAAGGTCCCTTCCAACCCAAACCTTTGATTCTATGATCTGCAGGTTTCATTCACTGTCATCGCTATTTTCCTCATCATGTCTCAATCTTTCAGCCAACTAAATCCCTAAAGAAACTGGGTAAGAGAAACACAATTATGTAAGCAAAATATTGTTCTGTTCTCCGTAACCATTCTGCTATGGGTTCACACTGATTTCAGTACCAAACTTGTTATAACTGGGGGCTTGGCTGAGTCCCACCTGACAGGACAGTGGTTTGGGCACAGCCCTCGCGCCTGGCTCAGTCTCATCCAGCCCGTGCTGCGAGAGGGATGCAAAGGTGACCTTCTCTCTATAAGTGTTCTTTATTCAGGAGCAAATCATCATCTGCTGGGAGAGAAAACAGCTTCCGACATTCCCTGTTCTTTGCTTTTGAAGGGGCTGTTCAGCTTGGTGGGAAGATGCTCCGGCCACCCCTGTTTCTGGGTTCTGGACCTGTAGCCCTGTCCTTACACTCCCTCGGGAAAGGAGAATAACTACATTTTCATTTTTGCAGTCCTGCTAGGAGCGGAGTGTACGCGCATGCAGGAGAAGGTATCAGAGCCTCCGACTTGAGCAGAATCAAGTAGGTAAACCTGCACCGACTGCTGTTTGCTGAAGCTGTTGCTAAGTAAATCTGAGAAGGAAAAAAACCTCCCACCCTGCTGTCACCTCCCTTGTGTTTCTTCACTAAGGCAATCTATAAACTGGAGGAACATAAAGGGAAACATTTAGAGGAATATAGTAGTGTTGGCACATGATGAGTGATGAGAAACAGCAGACCTAACTCCCTCACAAGACATAGTTACAGCAGTAAAGCTTTTTTAATCAGATAATCCCACTGGTTGCAATTTTCTACAGATTGGCCAGTCTTTGCTTAGATTTTTCCTTCGCCCCAAATTTTATTTTCTATCAATTGGTGAAGATGCACTTGCAGGGGGATATTTTTTTTTTTTCATCAATATACACTGTTAACTCACAATTAAAAAGTTGTCAGGAGCACTATACTCCTTTTAATAGATGATCCTTTCATGAAAAACACATTTAAAACAATCAGCAATACCCAAATAAATAAAACACATATGTATAATAGAAATACCCTTTCCTACAAACTTAGGGAAGATCTCAGGTAGAAGATTCCAAACCTTTAGCTTGATAATACGCATATGTATCAGTATCTTATAGTATCTGTTCATTCAGTGTTAAAATTGATTGAAGATAGTTACTAATAACCACACCATTTGCTCCTCTCCTCTCTTTTAAATAACCTTTTAAACATTCAATATAATATTTTTCCTTCACTGTTTCTACCCCAAGGTTAAAGCTTTTTGTTTCCACCCAGTAGCTGAAAATGGGGGTTTGAAATAAGTAGTGGTGGTTGCAAGGACTGCAGCAAGGTTGGGTGAACAATTAAGATAATGGTGGGACTATCCAGCTGAATAATCATTTAGATAATGATTGCTGTCTTGGAACATTGTATGAGGTATGGGATAAAGGGAAAAATCAAAAGGAATTCCCTTTGAATAGATGTTTGGCACGGCTGAGTGCTGCAGCAGCATATCTGAATGATAAAAGATGTTCACTAAGACAAAAGCAGTATTCTTTTCTAGAGAAGAGGAGGATTTAATTTGTTGCTGTCTTTTATTCCCCCCACCCCCCCCCGATTTATATTTCAAATACAAAGTGTTGCTTTCTTGGATGCTCAGTTATTGTTTGAAAGGATATGCTCTAAAAGACAAAAGAAAAAGAAAGACAAAAGTGCTTTTACCTTTGTTGTACCAGAGCACAGGGATAGAAACAAACTGCAGAGAGGATGTATTAATACTTGGGAAATCTGTGCAGGAGGAACCGATCTTTGTGCTGATTCTCTCCAAGGTAACAAATAATGGCTTGAGGCAGAAGGAATAAGAGCTATAAGGAATAAGGGCTATAAGGAATAAGGGCTATAAGCTGTTTGATTACTGGGCTGTCCAGGTGTGTAGATTTCCTGGGGCACATACAACACTGATTTGAGTTTGTTAATCCAGCAGATTTGCATTCTCTGAGAAGCGGGACTCCAGACCTGTTAACTACACCTTTTTCTGAGGGAGTCTGATGAGAACCTTTGATCAATATTGTTTATTGAACTCATGTCTTTTTTTTTTTCCTTTTTTGAGAGTTTCCTAACCAAATTCTGGCAGTACACATGTTAATACTGTAGGTTCAAATTTCTTATGGTTTAAAGATCTGCTATTTTGGACTGGAGAGGAAAAAAATGCATTGTTCTGCTTCAGGTCTGCAGGAAAACCAGTCCTTCCCTTCTCACTAACATTAACAAGGCAGCAGTCTATCCCCAAAGCCCAAATGACATTTTTCTGAAATCAGGCAGAATATATTGAACATGCATCCCTTGCAATATAGTTATTAACAGAAGTAAATATTTCAAATGACCTTTGCCAGGCCCTGTGTTTACCAGAGGTATTAATTAAACTTCCTTGAAAAAGTCCACAGGGATTACAGAAGAACCAGCAATAACATACATGGCCTATTTTGGGTGTCATTTAACTGACAGTAAAAGCTGTTTGTGACCTGTCACCCTTTTCATTAGTCAATCTTAAAACTCTAGCCAGAATTATAGACCTCTAGTTTAGCAGTAGCAATTTTCCATTTCACTCAGCATGATGCAAACCATCAGATGCTCTGAAGGTGCCGAGATATCTGCTTTGGCTGGCTGATATTGTGCTCCTTGGGGTCCTAGGCAAGACTAAAGGAAAAATCACTTATACTAAATGATATATCTATCGAGCTAAGATTGATTTTCCAACAGTTTCATAAGCACAATCTTCAGCTTGGAACTATAACCTTATGATTTTGGATGAGAGAGATAAACCTTACATGCTTGAAAACAGGCAATCCTATGAACTGAGGGGTATTCTTCTGCTCTAAGCAGTAACTTAACCTATAAGCTCAACATCCTACCTTAATATTTAAGTAGCACTGAAGGAGGAGAAGAGGAGAGGAGAGAAGAGAAGAAGGAGAAAACAGTGGCCATTATATTTGGGTCCTCATACCCTATGTTAGAATATATTAAAATGTACTTTTCCATCCTCTGGAAGTGGCCTCACTTGGAAACAGCAAAGTCAAGAAAACCAAATTGAGTGTAATTTGTCTCTAGAGGCAGTAAAACACACACACACACACCCCCCACATCTGCATGTTTGTCTACAAAGTTCGGGAATTTAAGGTACATACTAAGATTGGGAATTTAAGGTCATCACCACAGCCTTAAATGGGACCTGTGTTTGGGAGCACCTTGTTCGGAGCACCTGGCAGATTCGTCCTGCTGGACTTCATAGAGCAGCTCCTGACGAACCAAGGGTTCTGTATAAACTTCATTAAGATATCTATTTAATCCTGCATTCCCAATAAAGTTTTAAGCTCACAACAGACAGGAGCAGATAGTAAGCTGAACACTTCATCTAATTCATTAATCCAGTGTTTTACATTTTTATTTGAAAAGGAGTGTCAAAGCACACTAAAATTGGACATAAAGAAAACAGAGGGTGAAAACAAAAGCTTAGAGAGACAGATAAGCTACTCTGAGATAGGAAGAAATGCAAATCTCCTGTGAAGACATCGGAAAGAAAAACATACTGGAGAATTTAAATGACTAACTGAACCTAATTTCTTTTGTTATCGCTCTCAATAAGCAGAGAGGTTTTTTGTTTCTCTCTCCTTTCATGTATTTATGGAATACTCTCTGTGGCAATTTAAAGATATTTACATGTTCTTCCGAGCAGTCTGAAACATTGGCCTCCTTAAAATTACCCAGTTTATAGAAGAAGACAGAATCAGACCTCCACTGTAGGGAGGGACAAACGGAGCTTTCTCCTAACATGATGCCTTGTTGCAATGAAATTATGATTAAACCATCACAAAGAGGAGGTATCTGTGTATAGGGACCACTATTCCACATCAATACAACTACAACTCGCTGCATTTTATTTAGAACACAACTATAATACAAATGTTCTCCTGGATGACAGCTGGGATCTGCTAAGGAGATAATTTGGGATGGGCGCTAATGTCCTGTCCAAGTTGTATGGATTCTTTTTGAAACAGACATCTGGTTTGAGTGCTCAATGCCAACTGAATCCTCATAACCAAAGGCAATAATTGCTCGCTGCTGATGTGTATCCATGAATAATTGAAGGACTTGCCTTTTCCTATCCTTTCTTTGGCTCCTGGGATTGAAGGGACCCAGGCTTTGCAATTATTAAAGAGATCTAATCTTGTTTTTATTTAATTTCCATTTTTATTGCATTTCTGTCCTCATTCATGTTAACATTCTTCTCCTATTGTAACACACAGAGCTGTGTGTGTAACAGCACCACAACAAATAAATGTCTGAAAGCTGCTCTTGTTTCTAGTGCTTTCATTTCTTTAAAAGACACAACTTGTGGGTTTGCAGGGCAATCTGTTTGAAATACCTACAGAAAAGCTCTTAAAATGACAAAAAAAGCATTTACAACACATCATACCAGTCAGTGGGGTTTCCTCTCCTTCTCAAAGTCCTCACAACAAGCCCTTGTGTTATATTTCACAGTATTTTTTTAAGTCAAGAAACCGCAATTACGATAAGTTAAGCTTCCTTTTCTTTATGCAGACTTAGAATGTGCTACAGGCAAACAAGCCGATGTTTTCCCAATGTTTATTAAACCCAATGGCCAAAAAAGGTATGTTTATTCTTGCGAGATATCCTTATCGAAACCTCTGCATGGGAATTTTACAACAGCATTTTTACCTTATCAGCCGAGCAACACAGGCGTTTTCGTATTCAAGATAAAAGAAAGAGCCTGAAGATAATTGTATTTACACACACAACCACACATATATATATATATGCAAAGTATAGGAATGTTATATTTTATATCTGTTTAGGCTCCGAGAAGGTTGTTAACAGGTAGTTTTCATGGCACACACAGACCAGCGATGAATGTCACCCTTTTCTAAGCACACAGTACAAAACAACTACTTACGGGGGCTTGATCCTCTTTCCTTTTAACTCAGAATCAAAAGTGTCAAGAGGAAGAATATTGGATTCATTATAGTCTTTAAAAAATATATATGCAAAGTGCGACATATTTCAGCTATTGACCACTGCTAAACACAATTTAATAGGCTAAATGAATGCAGTATGCAAAATTTATACAAGTCCTCACAGTTCTTTAAGAATATGCTATATATTATTTAAAGAACAGTAATCTTAGACCTTTGCCAGCCATTTTGAAGGAAGGATTAATTACCCGGGACTAGAAAAATAGCTGGCTATGCCAACATATTCACACTTTTTGAGGGGTGAGTTAGGAAAAGCTTTCCATCTTGGTTTTGAAACCTTACGGTATTTTTGCAAGTATTCAACACTCCCCTAGAAATACAGGAAAGAGAAAGCTCTGCAGTATAAATGGATTAAGACTGAAACAACAGGGTTCTGTCTCCAACTCATCCCCTCTTTTGATCTTATACATTATCGGTTGCATGTGTAAGACACAGAGGCACAATTCTTAGAGAGGATTTTTCTCCTCTGTTCGCTTCCCGTTTGTATGTGAAAATAGAAATGACTTCCCTAGCTCTGGATTTGCAGTAAGCTCCCAGTGGCTACTTGCTTAAATGCTCAGAAAGTTGTAAAGGAGACACTGAAAAGGATCTCTGCTCAAAAATCACGTGTAACGTCATGGTTGGGACATTCACTTTTAGTATAGGACCGCGGGACTCAAATCTCTGCTGCTGACTGAAAGGGATATCAAATATCGGCTGAACATTGTGGCACACGGGCAGAAGGGCAATGGTGGTTCTCTCTCCTTTTTGAGGAGGGACAGTTGCTGCTTCTACACTTAACCTCATGCTGGAGAGGAATCCCTGGCACAGAGACAGCTGCTGCGGAATCACAGCCCAAGGAAGAGTTCCTATCCCTGAGCAGAGGAAGGCATAACGGCATGAAAAGAGAAATACATTTTAAAAAATACAAACTACCGTGCATTCAGCAAATTTATCACAGGAAAAGAACACACACATGGAAGTTTAACAAAACCAGCTGCTCTAGTGCAGTGGCAGCAAATGACATCCCAGGAACTCCATAGAATGGAATGGAATAGAATAATTGAATAGAATCGAATAGAAGAGTAGAATCGAATAGAATCTAGAATAGAATATGGAATGGAATAGAATAATTGAATAGAATCGAATAAAAGAGTAGAATCGAATAGAATCTAGAATAGAATATGGAATGGAATAGAATAGAATAACAATAAGAATAACAATAAGAATAATCTAATCTAATAGAATAGAATTATTTTTTAAGCCATAGCCTCTCCTTAAGATTTGAGTGGCTATCTCAGGTATCTTCTGCTCAATGCAATTGAGTTTTTACGGTGCACACTGGCCCTACAAGTACAATTTTCCTCTCACTCTGTCCAGCATTGCTGGGTCCGTTCTCCGCAGGGCTGCCTCAGGCATCGGGGCTGCCGGGAGCACCCTCGGTGCTTCACCTGCTGCTCACGTCGAGCACGGAGACCCTGAACAAAACCTGTCGCACAACAACCAAACCAGCCTCTTCTCATTCCGCACGCCATGCAACACAAAGACACTTGGCCACCTGCTTTTAAAATGCTGAGTGTAAACACATTACATTAACCAAAGTGGAGAACAATGTTTTTGCTGGAGCTTGTTTTGATCTGGGCTGCTGCCTTGCCATGCAGATCTGGAACCTATTGATAAGAGCAGTCTGGCCTTGGGCTTAAAACTGAAGACATGACATTTTTGTTAACGCCGCTAATCTCATCAGATATCTGCCGCGAAGTTTTTCTACAGCAAAATGAGTCAGGGAGTAGAATGGTTATGGATTTTTTATTAACTTGTGAGACTTCTTCCCTGGCTCTGCAGCATTCACGGCTACCAAAATGAAACAGCTTAGACTCTGCAAAATCCTGTAAGCCCCGCGTAACTCGGAGTGTAAGGCAATTCCAGCGGATTCAATAGCATGAAGGCTACTTTCAATTTGTTCAAATGGTGCACAGACCGCTTTCTATAGAAGAATAGATTGTCAGTTTAGTTTCTTTCAATGGACTGTTCACATTCAACTACATTGTCACCATCTGTTTCACCTTACAATTATAAATGCAAACGAACATTGTTCACAGTTTCAGTTGGGGTACATTCCTTTTCCTGCTTCGCCCAAGCCATACATTTGTTTTCTGCCAGGGAATGTAGACCCAAAGCGGGAAAATTTTCCCCTTCTAATACTACAAATTCTTTGTAAAGTCTGTAGTAGATTCTAGATGTATAAACGATGTTTGAGAGCACCAGTCCCCTTCCACATTCTCCCCTGTGTTCCTGACTCTATTTGTGTGCCTGGATACATCATAAAATCCACTAGTGAGGAAAACAGCTGTAATGCAGAAGGCCTCAAAGGGGATACCGTGATATAGTCTCCTTGACTTTTCTAATATTATAAACTTTTTTTAAAATGGAAAATTAATACTGAGAATCCTGAGAATTAAAATAATGCTCATTCTCTTTCTAGGGTTACGGTGGTTTAAAGATTTAACTTCAAAGCATCAGTCCAAAGAACATTACAACCAGCACCTGTGCGAATCGGTACTTTCTTCTCTAAAGGAGTTTCTCTCTCAGCCCTTTAAAAACTCAAAATGAGCTGCCATAAGGATTTTCCTGCTTGTATCTTTTTTCCTTTTCATTGCCAATGTGCAGTATTAACCTCTAGCTCACTCTGCTTGCAAAAAGCAGCCCTGCAAAATGATAGGGATGGGTCGCACAGTAGTTACTGAACTGTCAATATTCAACTGTTAATTCATTGCTAATGCTGCAATTTGCCCTGACAATATTTCAGCAAAAGTAACTCTGCTGTTTCAACATTCTTGACAACCTTATTTTCTTGACATATTAAGACCAGAGCAATTAAGTCTGTTATCATTTCTCTCTATTTCTTCACCTAAAGATTTCCTTTGAGACAGGTGATGGGTAGCAGGAGACAAAGTCATCTGCAGGATTCTAGCTTGAATTCAGACAGGGATGCCAGTAACCAGAAACCTATTATTTTCCATCACTAGATTTTAGCGTGTCTTGCAGAGCACAGACATTTCTAGTAGAACATGTTTATCATGTTTATTAAAACCCCACCACTACAATTGCTGTCTGTCCTAGGCAGCCCACCTGTGCTAGGCTACAGAATCCACGTTACAGACAAGAAAAGACTGGGAGGGCCCTTCTCTGTTAGACTTCAGGCTCTTTCTAGAGTGTAATAATCACAGTTGGCTAAAACGTATAATATGCATCAACAGAACAGTTTTTCCATAAAGAGTAGCATTCTGTGGCAGAGTTTTCATTGGCTATAACAAAACTGTCACTGGGAAAAAAAAAATGATTACATTTTAATGTATGCACTCTTTTCTATATGCTCTCTTTAAAATCTTTGCTTTGATATTGGGGAGATGAGACACAACATTGTTTAAACCTCTTGAAAAATAGCAGTCACTCACTTAGGATGATAAACCAAACCATCTCACAGCATCCCCTGGGACACCTCACACATCTGGCGAAATGAGAGACATGCCTGCGTAGTCCTGCCCACTGATTCCAAAGAAAACTAACTCCGGAATAAACTACAAAGTTCTCTTGAGTTTAGCAGAGAAGATGACCAAAATATATGAGGACACTTCGGTCTCCGGCAGTAGAATACAAAAAAGGCTTAAACTAATAATGAACATATCACAGGCTTCTGAAAGCGCTAACAGGGTGGATTAATTAATGAATTGAGCATTTTGGCAGTTATGTGAACTAGGTAAGTGCTATTCACCCTAAATTAGACAGGGTTAAGTGGAAGGGACAAGTTTCCATGGCAAAGTTCTTGAGAGTCTATGATTCATAGCCAGGACTTGATTTGCAGAGCAACTGGGTACACTCAAGGCTACAGAAGACATTAAAATGCTGCAAGAGGCTGATGTTTCTGGAAGCTGTTCAGCCCAAAGCTGGATACTTATATAAAGAGTCTTGATAATTTCTTAAAAATTGAACAAGGTGCCTTACCCTAAACACAACAGAAAACATCTCTCCTCATAAGTTTTTAAACCAATAAAAACTACACACACTAAATCAAAATACAAAGTTTACTATGGGCTCTAAAATTAAAAGAGATGTGAATTATTTAGGGCATGTTACAGTATCTTGAACATGTCTGTAAATGGATGTGGATGGAAAGGAAATTATGATCCTATTTTTGTGACCATTATAAACACACTATCTCGGTGACAACTGATATTCTACTACAAACAGCACAGAAAATTCTTGGATGATTAAAATTAAACTGTATTAATTGTTGGATATACTACCTAATGTCATCATGACAAGAGAACTACAGGTGCTCATCGATCCCACGGAAAGAATTTTGTCTTTTGCTCATGAACTCCTGAGATCTATTATACAAAGAGAGGAAGAGGCAAGCCTTTGTAACAAAGGACTTTACTAAATTAGAGGCTCATCCAAATATCTAATTTCAGTCTTAATCAAAATATTAACATGACAACCAGGTAGGACTCGGTTCTCATTCCTGACAATGCTTAGAAGCCACACTCTCACATTGAGTACCATGAAACATGGTACCACGAGTACCATAATACCATGAAACATCTAGAGCACAAGTTTTAAGTACAGGTGACTTATATACAAGGAATACATTTGCTTTATTGGATCTACTAAACACTGAGCTAATACCTTTTAGTTAAAATATATATATGCGCATCTTACCCACTTTTGATTTCTATGTTACGCTTAATTTCCTTTAAAGGATTAT
Organism: Pampusana beccarii; assembly: GCA_013399365.1. Taxonomy (NCBI): domain Eukaryota; kingdom Metazoa; phylum Chordata; class Aves; order Columbiformes; family Columbidae; genus Pampusana; species Pampusana beccarii. The sequence goes on along the minus strand of VWYH01006691.1, from coordinate 13,370 downwards.
CTTTCTTGCCTGCTGAGAAAGAGAATAATCTAGACTCAGTCCTACAGTTCTCTGAGGACGTGGCAGAGCCGGAGCTGAGCAGAGGCGGCTATGCAGGAGCCGACTGCATTCTCCATCCTAAACAGGAGAGGATCAGGTCTTGGGCAGCTGTGACAGCTCCACCTCTTTCGAGGAGATCACATGCTAAAGACATCCCAATTCTCACAATCAAGATTAAAAAATCTATGCCCGAATAGGTGTGTTCGCCACCACGGTTTCATTTTTCAACCTCTAATTTATACTGGAAACATTTTTTCTATATTTTCTACCAAAAAGCTGTTGTGTAAGTTCAAATCTTTGAGACACCGACTGAATTTTTACCCACGGGGGACTAAAGCAATCTCAGTGACTAGGTCTGCGAACGAGAGCTAGGCACAGCTTAACCACACCTAGCCCTAAATGCCTCGCTATTGTCTGCGCCATAATCTTCCCAACACAAGTGCTAAAATTGCATTAATCCAGAGAAGCCGGCACTCTCAATTACCCAAACTCTTGGCAGAGAATCCTAAGGAGATGGGCTTAAGTCTCACCTCCTGAGAAGGGAAAGGCCGCAGGACGGCTTCGGTAGCAGCGGTTTTAAGAACTTTATCTCAGACCGTGCAAGCGCATGCTCCGAGAAGCAGACTCCTGCTTTAAACAGACAATAGGAGGATTTGAAGCTCAGTTTCTTATCCTCCGGGTGGAAGCTATAAACACCAGGTTGTAACTAAAAAAAAGAAGGGAAACACACAGCACGTTTTCTCTTCCTTTCCCCCGTGATCAGCACGAAATCTCACCTGGCTTTCTGTTCTAAGAGTATTCATTTGATCGGCCTTTGCAGGTGTTACGGGGAAGGGAAAATTTCATTTCTGAATCCTGCTGGAGATTAAGCACCATGCTGCTCACTAAAGAAAAGACGCGTTCGTTCGGTGGATGCGTACTGAGGTATCCTAGTTAGCGGACAAGTAGGACTCCGCAGGATTAACTAGTGGGGTTTCGAGAAGGCTTTGAAGAATCTGTATTTTGAATTTAGCCATTTAAAAACAACAACAACAAAAAAACCCCAGTCGAGCTCTGTGCATTCTGCAGTTACCAGAAAATCCACTAGCCACAATTACGGGCAATGGTTTCTGCAGCACTGTGGTTTCCTTCGTGTGCACATCAAAAGGAGTCAACGGGGGTTTCTGTTGTAATCGTGTGTTGCTGAAGGCTGAGGAGGTGGTTCCCCACGCACCAGAGACTTTCTCTGTATTTCTAGCCTCGTTTATAAAATGATTATACAAAGCGATTTGGACTCCTGTCTAGAGAGATGCATTTCTGAAATTTACTTAATACATCATACGTTTTGATAAATACTACAACATGTACCCCAATATTACGCAAACAGATGGTGTAGAAAAGTGAACACAGGTTATATTTACATATATCCTGATGGAAAGGGATCAAAAAGGCCATTGCTGATGTTTTTTTCATTAATTTTCTAATTTTGGCTGGTTTCACCCAAGTCCCATGAAGCACATCACAGAAACTCTTTCCCTAACTAGCTCTCCTGATTATTTTTTTGACTATTCTTTGCAATTCGATCCTGGAAAGACTTCAAGGAATTTTCGCATCGTGATCCAAATAGCCCCGCTGGCAGAAACAAATGAAAAATTTAGATCTTTCCAGAAGCATAACATGAACAAATAGAGATAATCCAAGCCTGAACTGAAGATTTTTAGTCACAAAAGGGGAAGTCAGTAGGTGACAAATCTCTTTTTTCCCCTTGAAATTCTCCTTCTCTAATCCTAAAACCAATATGAATAGAAATTAATACTTTTGTTCGTGTAGATCTGTGACTAAGGATTGATAACTTTCAAAAGAGGTCACAAACACTAACATTCCTTGGATACTCAGATATATTAGCATCGCCATACATATGTTAAGAAAAGAAGTAAAAAAAAAAAAAAAACTGAAGATTTTTGGTAACATCCTTTTCATCTCTCTCAACTTGGCATCAAGACTTTCCATTTAGTGTTTTGGCCTGTCCGGAGTCTACGCTTTCCAAATTTTAGTAGCTCATTTTCAGGTAAGAATTCCATGTCCTGTTCTGGTTGCTGGTGACTTTGCAGTTTTTCAGATTCCAAATCAATTATCTCCTCTTTCATCTTTAATTTACATACTTGATTAGTTTTAAGTACTGGAATTAAAGTGTATTTTCAACAGTTTAACTTATCTTGACTAACGCCATTTTAAAGGGTACACTGCCTTACTATCCCTTACCAGGCAGTAATATATTTTTTATTCAATATTTTGTATTCCAAATACTAATCTGTACAGTCCCTGAACTGTAACTCTGAAGTGATTTGTGCTTCTAAACCAAAATCCAACTCTACTCACTTGGGGAAAAATTTATGGCATGAAGATTAGTTATGTACTGCTTAAAACTCCATGGTGGGTAAGTCAAAAGAGACCTAATTTTTAAAGGGTATTTTATTTTATTTTATTTTATTTTATTTTATTTTATTTTATTTTATTCTTAACCCCACAAGGAAGGCATCAGCATGTTCTGTGCAGTAAGACTCCGGGTCACCCGAGGTTTGGAGCTTAATGAATTGCCATTAGCTACAGAAAAACCTCAGCTACTACCAAAACCCACCCCAGACTTTAAGGCTCAATCTCTCCTCCTCATTCTTTACATGAATATTTTTATGTCACTTCCTCATGCAACTTTTCTCTTGCTTTATTCATTTACCAAATGACCCTTTCTTGAAGACAAACCAGCATGTAACTGGTGGTTCTGTGCCACCTTTAGTTAGAAGTCATTTCATCTATATATATACATACATATATATACCAGCCTCAGATATATCTGTGAAAGGCGATAAAATTAAAGATATGAATTTATGAAGTTAGATTTTAAAAAATGCATGCACAGCATCAATGAACAGTAATTGCAATATGTAACTACACACACAAACACAATTAGACACAGAGGCTTGAATGTGTAAATATTCTACTTGCTTATTCAGGAAGGCTTGCTCTCAATGAACGTCAAATAATAGCACATTTGTTTGGCAAGTGCAATTATGCTATGAATTTTGTCTCTCTGCCTCACTAATAACCAGGCTTTGTTCAATGTTACAAGTCAAATTGCATTCAGATATATTAATATATATATGCTTGGTCTAACACTGAACATATGATTAAGTGATACACTTTAAACCACCAATTTATGAACCTGCAACCTTTGCGTTTATATTTTTATCCCTTTGCACTAATTGTTCTGTGAGAAAACTTGACACCCCATATACTAGAGAACACAATCATTCAGTTCTGGTTTTGGTCTTTCTCTAGAGCCCTGAGGGTTAACACACTCGGTTCTGCATAGTTGAACAAATATGCTCTATTTTCTTGAGTCCAAAAGTTTTCCGCACCTATAGAATCAAGGCCAAGGGGTCAGGCTTTGCAGAGCTCTCTGTCAGTGCCTGCAATGGTAAATTTGCCTTTACTAAGGCAACTGGGTAAAAAAAAAAAGTCCAATTGGTTTTAACCTTCTTTATCTTCACTATGGTCCTGATTTCAAAGCCACTGACCGTAAAGCATTATATTAAATGCAACTGAGCTAGTGTCATAACCCCATTGTTACAGGCATGTTGCCACAATGTAGAATATATCAACAATTACTCACTGAATTCAGTTAATGAGAAGAAGGAAGAAAAATTCTGCTTGGTTTTACAAGATATTTAAAAATAGCTGCATGGGTACAACTGTATTTTGCAGGCAAAGGAAATAAGTTGTCCACGGGAATATCAAATCAGATAAGGAGTAGTTTAAAGGAACCTTGCCAGAAATGGTAACTCCAACAAAGCACCTGAACCTTATTCTTTTTACATGTATAATGCAATGAATTTGAGAAAACCCATCCATCCCACAGCATGATAAACTCAGAAAGGTCAAGAGTCTTATTCAGAGTGGATTCGGGCCTAATGTAAATCCAGTTTGGGGGAGTAGGATAACTTTAAACAAAAAACTAGCCGAACTCAGCTCTCTTGGCACTGCCGTAAAACCAGCATTCTGCTGCCTTCAGTCACTGGATCAAATTGGAAGCCCAGGAAGAATAAAGACATCTAGAAATGCAGCCAGATATAACGGCAAATCTAGTTTAACAAACTGAGAATGTCACAAAGGCAACAGATTCCCTTTGCTCCCTCCTATCTACCAAAATGTTTAAGAAAGAGAATGACTGGATGAGCTTTAGCAGTTCTCTGACCATTAAAAGCTGCAACCTGGACATCACCCAGAAAAGAAAAAAGGCAATTTTTGCTGAATTCAAAGATAGTCTGGTATGGCGGGCCAGGCTCAAGCATCCTAGAGACCTACTGCCTTGGGCTTCATTGTGGCCTTTTATTCTTAGGAACAAATCATTCTTGTACATTTCTTCAATCTTTTAGGAGTGACGGGTCTGAGCTGTGAAGTCAGAATTGTGAATAAGGCTTGAAACTCATCTCATATTCATTTAAAATACGAGTCTTATTAATGCATTCAGAGTTATCCAATAGGTGTAAAATTACTGAAAGAAAAATCAGGACTGAGTGCTTCCCGGGCTTATCTCGACGGATTAAACACATGCAGTCAGCAACCCCGAGCCACTGTGTTCTACCTCTTTATTTTCTTAGTCTAGCCCTTTTGAAAGACAAGTACAAAACAATCTTATTTCTCCTTGGAAAACACCGAGCCCGCTTAAAAACAAGGTGCCAAATCTTGCCAGTAAAGGAATCACTCTGCTCTTCTTGTGAATACCTTTTAAACAACATTTTCACAGACCAACTAGCAGAACTTGCTTTGAAGCCCTATTTTCCACTCGCTCTACTTTCAATAAGAATTACTCACAGCACCTTTTGGGGCAGCAATAACATGACGTTCTGCACTTCAATGTGAAAGTCACAAGGAACACCCATATGAAAAGAACTTTACTCTTTCGGAGTGATGGGAATGATCATTTCTTGTATACAACAACTAAATCGGACTGAGTTGTGCGGTGAAGCAATCGACTGTAAAACGCAAACACCTTTCTGCATCGTTCTTTGAAGGAGAGGAGACCTTTTGTGTCTGTGTCCCTGCTGCAACCAAGCACTCAAGCACCATCACCGCAAAGAACATTTTATCATGTTCAGCTCCACAGGAAAACACAGAATATATGTAGGAAACTTTGAGATCTGTTGTAGAAAACCCAGGGGAGCGGTCGCGCGGTTCCTGCAGTTCACGGGCACGTTTAAGTTGTACAGTGCTACCATCAATTGCCGTCTCGGAGTCTGCTGCGCAGCTGTTGAAAAGATTTGGGTTGGAAATACAGCCCACGCGCTTGCTTTGCTTTGCCAAAGATCAGTCAGAGTAATGAGAGTGGAAAATGAAGACTCAGAACAGACCCCTTAATCTGCTGACTGTACGCTTCCCAGACCGGTTTTCACTCAGCTCCTGTTCTTACCTTCACCGATGGTAAAAGAAAAAGCACCTTTCCAATTAGATTCAAGCATTTAGATTGCACTAGCACATTGCATAAGAAAACTGATGTTTAAAAAATTGATTAGGGAGGTCTGACAGGTTCAATCAAATGTGATACAGCCCACGACAGAATAACAACTAACTTCGACACAGCACAAGATTGAGATGTATCAGAAAAGCAACCAAAGGAGCAAACGCTCCATGGGAGGCTACTATGGCAACGAGCTCTTCTGGGTTTTTGAGCCCCACAGCACTTGTGTCCCTCGAGAGCCCCCATCACGCTGGATGCAACAATTATCCCTGATCTGGAAATCAGCGGCAGCAGCAGCGATTTCAAGCCCAGCACTTGAGCCTGCACGGCGCTGAGACGGGTTACAGGGAAAGGCTGAAAAAAGGGCAGCAGAGCAGAAGCTCTCTAGAACCTGTTGTCACTCACGGGTTCATTTGAAATATGCTGATTTTAATTGCTGTTTTTTAACTTCAGAACAACCACAGTAATAATGTTGGAGTTGGAGCTCGGGAGGACCCTGAGAGCAAGAATTAGATGTCCCCACATGAGAGTCAGTGGACAGATATAAGAATTTCTAGAGCACAACTCATCTGCTTGTATTTACATACTCACTCCAAGAAGAACTAAGTCATGCCCCATAAGTAGCTTTTTTTCTTTCCTCTGACTAGAAAACCAATTCAGACAATTAGTTCAGATGTTGATAATAACACGTATCAGCATTACGTGATACAAATCCTAACCCAAGCACTTTATTTTCACCTGGAGGTCAGTTTTTCTCCCTCTCCTGATTACCCTAGGAGATATTTTTCCCTGTTAAGCATTCATGTGCCATACAGGAATCACTGCTTGATTCCCCATCACATGCAATTTCTCAGCATTGCTCCTTCCAGCCTCGTTTCCACATTCACTTGTGCTCTCATCTCTCTCAGTGTTATTCTGGTTGTGACCTTTTGCAAGATTTTATTCCGAAACATTTTGATTGTGGAAAAAGATGCAGGGTTTATTCCAAAACAGCAAGGCTCCAAAGACATCTGAGGATTTTATAGCATCCAGAAATATCCTGCACTGTGGTCATTGCTACGTTCCCTTTACATTTCATAAACCAGAACGAAGCTGCATTGGTTAGTGTCTTCTGATTGTAGATAAAGATAACAACCAATGCATAAGATTAATGTATATTCATGAGCAGAATTATAGCTGTGCATGAAAGCACTACATTAGTGCTCGGTAATCAACATCTACTTTACTTTTTTTATTTTATTTTAAAGTTAGCACAGTCACTAATCAAAGATAATTACACCACTGCCATTTGAAATGTTTATCAGAAGTTCTGTAGGAGGAAGAACAAGAAGTGCAATTTTTCTCTACAGTGACATGCAGTACCAACTAAAGCTGGGTGCAACACAGCGATTTGGCTTTGCAAAGCTTATTTGTAGAGCTTTGGCATGGAAATAATAATTGTAGACAAGTAACATTTTGTATCTGAATACAGCCTTCTACCTAAAATTCACAAGGTGATAGTAAATATTAATAAACTATCACTATCCGCAATATGAAGTATAGAAGCACTGAACCTGCTCTTAATGGTGAAACTGAGGCACACAATAGACTAAGTTTCCAAAGAAGTACAATACATCACGGCAAAATCAAGGATGGCATTCAGATCCCCTTGTTCTCACTTCTCAGATTTAGACAACCTTCTGAAAATAAGAACCAAAAGGAAGAATGAATTCCATTCTTTCCAAACCACAGAGAATCAGGACAGCAAGGTTTTCATTTCAGACTAGTCCATATAAATTATTTAAGTAAGCTCTAAAGAGGATAGCTAAACAATACTTCATTTTAAATGTGAAATACACTAATTCTACAGAGGAGATGGTGATTCAAACCATGTTCTAAATTTGGATTTGGTTTAGATGGCATTTATGTCTGCACAGATTACACAGGAAATTTCCTTACAAACCTGATCTTTCTCATCTTCCTTCACCTATCTCAGAAACCTCTCAACACTTTGTGCAGAAGAGGCCGCCACTCAAAAACCTCACAGTGTTTCACATGCCATTATTTTGAGTATCAGCCCTTCTTTCTCTTCTTCCATCCAGCATTTCCATTAACCGGATACACTCCGATTCTTTGAGAAAGAAGACAGATAGAAAGACAGACTCAACCTTTTAGCTCCCGTGTGTTCTCCTGATGTTATGTGAAATGTAAGCAGACCATTTTTACTGTGGTAGACCTACGATACAAAGGCAGAACTGAGGTCATACTTCTTGTACGCAACAAGATATCCAATAACCCTGACTTCAGGATGACGCAAGGACTATTTACAAAGTCCCAAGCCTCCATCTGCCTGAGTCTTGTGGCATTGGGGGTGAGGGAGGAGGTGGGGAAGCAAAGAGGCTCTTCCCAAAAGCTACAAAATAGTATGATTTATTCAAGCACCTCAAGATCTCATCAATAATTGGCCTCGCATTCATACGTTAAAGTTTTCTGACTATCATAAAAGGATTGCAAAATAACTTAATTACTTAATCCTAGAGTCAGGCACAAAATTGTCCTGGTTTCTGGGCTCACAAGAAGGTACACAAATATGGTTGTTCTATTGCTTCTTTGCTACATCTCATTCTAAAATCCCATTTTCCCAGAAATGCCACAAACGTGTTCATTCTAATCGGAAAAGAAATAACACTTGATGACTAATTTTCAGGCATGCTGACCACCACCTGACTCATTAATTGAGTGGGAATGGCTGGTACATAACAGTAACAAAAATCAGCATTGTCCAGTGTTAACCACCATCTCTCATCCTCATTTTCAAATAAGTCATTGCTTGCTAAATAGTTTTATAGACTCCTGAGTTCATTTCAGGTATCATGAGATAATATTGGAGTACCACCCTGAGTACAGAACTTCCAGAATTAAAACTGGCCACTCATAACAACATCATTTGGCTCTTTCAAAGGTTTTTTTGTCTATCATAAAGATGCATATATGTTTGCTTGTGCATGTAAATTACTTAATTTGGCTCTCAAAATGATCCAAACTTAGTTGTACTTTTTTTCAATTCTTTAAACTGAGAGTGAAATGATTTTTCATTTGTGTGCGTAGAGAATCTCAGAATGGAAATGTTCAATCATAATAGATGAAAACGGTGAACTTCTAAGATTGTCTGCTATGTCTAGAAATCTCAAACTCAGACAAGCATCAAGATGGGAAATACTGCTTCTAAAGTGCTCCCATCCCATCCATTACCATTGAAACAGCTTTGTACACTAAAACCATCAGACTAGGAGCCATTCAGGAGAGGTGTACAGTCCTAAAGAATGTCATTATGGGTTTATTGGCACAACCCTTAGGCTGGCATCACCTGGGACCCTACAAAATTCTGCTCGGGTCCTGGCAAAGCTGCCTCTGTCCTTTAGTCTTCCGGAACTGTAAAATAAGTTCCTTACAATTTACTGGGGAAGGATCGTTCAGAATCAGTGTCTAAAACCAAGATGCTATCAACAATCTGTGAATGGTAATGATCTTCTGGTATTTTTCAGATTGGTCCTGTTTGAATATCTGACAATAAAACTCATTTGTGAGAACTGTGCTCCAGTGTTGGTGCCTGACTCCACTTCCCACTCTGTGATTCTTCTTTTACTAGCAATTCAAACTCCAATAAAATCCCAATGAAAGCCACAGCGTGAAGTTCTGAAACGTAATGTGCTGCTTAGGTTTCCTTTCAGATGTCTCAGTTGCAGGCCTTAGCTCTTTTTGTTTTGATCACTAACAAAGAAGTGCAGGGTTAATACACTGCGTTGGAAATCAACAGTTACACCTCAGGAAAGCTTCTGGTCTGTTCACACAACGTGCTCCATGATCTGCCCGACAGACAGCCCGATGGGTGCCTCGGGAACAGCCTGCGCTCCGCCTGCTCTGATAGAACCATGGGATGGTTTGGGTTGAAGGGACCTTCCAAGGTCACCTAGTCCAACCCCCCTGCCACGAGCAGGGACATCTTCACCAGCTCAGGTTGCTCAGAGCCCCGTCCAGCCTGGCCTGGGATGGCTCCAGGGATGGGGCACCCACCACCTCTCCGGGCAACCTGGGCCCATGTTTTATTACCCTCATTGTAAAAAATTTCTTCCTTGTGTCCAGCCTGAATCTGCCCTCCATTAGTTTAAAACCATCGCTCCTTGTCCTGTCTCAACAGGGCCTGGGAGCAGCAAGCAGGGACCACCCCACCATCACCCACAGAGGGTTACGCTACCAGGGGGGCTCCGCTTTGGAGTGTCCCAGGCTCTCCAGACAGCAGTTTAGACTTAGGAGCAGCCCTCACAAATCAAGGTTAAGCATCCTTCAGAGTCAACGTTTTCAAGCAAATTTTCAATATGTGCTAACGTGGAGGACTGACAGAGGAGTCCACCATCCTATTGCAGCGTGGACTAAGAAGCATCTGTGTACCAATCGGTTGCCATACGGTAGCAATGGAGTTAGGCCAGGTTCTCCTGCTGATGCCAGCAGAGAGATGTCTGCAGCAGAAAGGCTCTAGCAGAAAGCAACGTGGCTTTGCAGCAGTTACAAAGTCCTGCACGAAACTCACGCTGGATCAAAAGTGGCCAACACTTACTGGGAAATGAACACAGATGATGCATCAAATAGCTGAGAAGCTCATGAGGGTTATAAGGGAGACAGAATAATCCCTCTTTGTGCCTCACCACATTGTTTTTCAGGATCAGTATCTGCTCTGTCACATTTATGAGAACACCTGGAGCTCTCAGACAGCGATATGACTGCAGTATTTCCCAAAGAACATGCAATTAAAACATAATCAGGAATCACTGTTTGAAACAGGATAATCTCTAAAAATGCGTAATATGAAGCTCAAATTCCTTGATACAGCCCTCATATTAAGGTCTGAAAGATTGTGACTGCTCGGAGAACTAGCAACAGAGAAAGTTTGTTTGAACAGCAGGCTGATACCAACAATTCCCCAGGCATCAGCTACTTCGGGTCTTAGACAGGGCCTAAGCTTTGTTAGTCTCCAGCTACTGAGGTGGTGATGAGCACTGCGAAAAGATGTGAGAAACAGCCCTGAACTCAACTGTGGAGTAATAAACACATCAACATGCCACTTACAAGCAGAAATTACTGCAATCTCAGCGCTCGAAAATTAATGATGGGGGGAGGTGACACATGCACAGCATTTGCTGAAAGCAGTGTAGGATTTTTATTGGCAGTATCCACCCATTTATGCTGGAAGTTCACATCCCTCATATGCATGATAATTAGAGTCCATTAACTGGGAGGGGGACAGAAGAAGAAGAATTTTCATGAATTGTGACAGCACACGGGAAGGGGCAGGAGGGGGGAATACACCATTTATTTGTTTTCCATGAACAAAACCTCCCATTTCCATGAAAATGGGCTTAATTAAAAAAGGAAAAAAAAAAGTGTGCATTCAGAATGACACTATTCAGGATTTAATAGTACAGCTGCTCTGTGAATCTTCGCGTCTCAAAAAAGACTAATGCAGCTGCCTGTAAAAACTGGAACGGAGACCCACAGATGGGAACGTGCTGTTGACAGCCTCTGGGAGGATGGGTGAACCTCATGGAAAGCCCTGACACGGTGGCAGACCACGGAGAACTAGATTATCTGCTGCTGTTCATGTGTAAGTGATGTGCAAAGCTACAGGAGATGCCGTATGGTGTCCTGTCGGGAAGGAGAAGAATGGTACGTAGCATCTCAGGAATACCAGGCTGAGAAACAGCAGGTCCTGATTTCTGGGTACACTCTAGCTTGATTAAGTCAATGCCCCAGCTTCTCCAGTTTCACACTGGGATAGGAAAAATAATTACTTTAGGTGATTAATTACACATTTAATTGTGTTAAATAATGCTGTATTATACATAGAAAACATGCTCCAAAGATTGACACTTCAAGACGAGAGTGTAACTGACTCATCGTAAGTAGGCTCCTAAGTTTCAGTTTGCAGACATTGACATGGTTCCTAATTAATTAGTCACAGCAGCAAAGCTTTTGTGTCTTCTCTGTCTTTCTAGCTGGGCAGGAGAGAAGTGAATTTGATAGGCTGGAGGAAGCTCTGGTCAATCATGCAAATGTTCTCACATCGCTTGCATATATGGTTAGGCCTCTGTTAAAAATAAAGCACTTGAGTCAAATAACTGTTGAATTTCTTTAAGAAAAACAGCCTGGAAGTTCAAGATCACGTGCATACAGATAAAAGCAGTTGCAAGCCAGAGAACAAAATGCAGAACCAATCCAATTTGCTTATAATAATCTGAAAGGCTTTTTGCCAGATCTAATATGCCATTTACGATGATACAGTGATACAACTCTCATGTAATAATTACTGCTAATTTTATGCACCTCCTGAAGTAATGTAGGTTGCAACCTTATCAAACATTTCCGAAGTTTCCACAGTCTCATAGAAACTACGCTCAGTGATAAATTTCTGGTCAGCTTAGTATGCATTTCAAAGTGCAGCGAGCTGTTACCATTTAGCCATTTTAATTATGAAAGGCCATAAGCTGCTTTATGAATTACATTATAAAAAGCATCTTCATTCTTAGTTTGCAATTACACTGTGAATGTGAAATCAAATGAGAATGCTGGGGTTTGAAGTCAGATTAGCAGAAATACATACATCTTTGAGAGATACCATCACCAGGGCCAAAAGCTGCACCTCCTTCGAGTTGACTTAATGCCAGCAGTAAATTCAGCCACTGTTTGAAAAGGTATTTACTTGCTTTGTATCCGATAGACAAAGGTTTGTGGCTGCCTGTATCGCTGCTTCCTTTTGCCACTAAGAAGCCTTTGTTCACCATCTCTGTCATGGATGGACTACACAAAATCCTGTCCTAGTTCTCTCCTAAAATAAAAAGTTTGCCGCCTTTCGCGTGACGTCTTCTGATCAGCCGAGGTGAGGAGAAAGCAGAATTACCAAAGCGATGTTCTCGTTACCAAAAGGAGGGGGACTGGTGGTCAGAGATGCGGTGCAGAGAGGATCAGGGCATCATTCCGAATACAGAACACCAGTAGTGACAGGATTTGTTAAAGCTCCTCTCGGGACAGGAAAATCTCACACAGAATCCATAACGGTCTCCCACAAGCAATGTGTGACATCTCCACTACTCTGAATAAAATGCCCTTTTTTTTTTTTTTTCTTTTTTTAATTGTAAAAGTCTTACATTTTCTGAGGATAATTCTCCAGACCTGTCATCCTAGCTTTCGGCAGCAAAGTGAAAGATTCTCAGAAAAATACATCGGAACACGTTAAAGAAAGGAAATACTATTAAGAAAAAGCCCAGCAATAGCAGTGTCTGAAAAAGGCAATTAAAAGGAAAGTCAGTGTGAAACAGGAATGTACAACAGCACATTTTGATTCTCATGCCAGGTACCTGGAGTTAGGCTGTATCCACAAATCAGGAAGACGGTGCCCAAAAATTCATAACCTGACAGTTATTTACTGAATTGCAAACATTCAAGGTGAGCAAGACCAGAGGATGAATTTCTAACTTTTTAGTAGCAAAAGCGAGGCAGGAGAACTCCCCCTCCATGATAATCCCAGCATGTCCTTCAGAAGTGAGACTGATGGAAAAGAGCTGTTTGGCCAAGATAGCAAGAGGAGAGAGGAAGGCAAGAACAAAGAAAGCTTTTCTGAGGGCCATCACCCTTCTTTTGGTTATTAAGGCGCTCTCTAATCCTTCTCCTATATGTATTAATCTCTTAAAGGTATTAAGGAAGCAGTTTATGCAGACACTGCAAATAAACAGGTGTGTTGGCCACGTTGTAGAACAGGACCAAAACCAACTGATACGAAGGACTATAACTCTCAGAATCACAGAAT